>QTSX02000037.1:0-518967 GCA_014839935.2 Entomophthora muscae | reverse complement strand
TGAAATTTTATAAATTAATTGAATCCTGAATCACACACAACTTGGATTTTGTTCAAATATGAAATTATTTTGTTTAAATCTGAGGTATTTTTGGTTGTTGCCATAGCTTTTAAAACTACTGTATTTGTACTAAGCAAATGGCTCTCTAATATAAACACAGTCAATTTAGTATAAATTACAATGAAAAAGGCCAAGTTTACAATGAATTTTATTAATTGAAATGCATTGAGTTATGCACATAATATCAAAATATCAAGTGTTGACATCTAATTGCAATATTCTAATGCAATATTTACATTTATGGCCTTTAATTTATTATTATTGATGAAAAATATGTATGCTAATAATTTTAAGCTATTTTTAAAATGTACAACATTGTATTAATTATGAGAAATGTTGATAATGTAAAAAGAAAATATTTATTAATTATGGATTGAAAGAGAGATACTAATTTTAATAAGTTGTCATAAAGAAAAGATTGATTTACTAATCAAAGGACAGGAAGGGGAGGGAATGGGCAGAATGAACATTGCCTTCATCTGCGCCTGTGAAAGGGACAGCATCAGAGATAGTGGGGGGAATTGGTAGTGGCTTGTGACTCAGGATTGGAACGCAGGTGCTTGATGGGGGGTTGGGGAGGCAGGGTTTGCTGACTGGGAAGGGTTGGCAAGAGCGGTTTGCTTCAATTGCTCAAATTCTTCTTCCGTCACATATACAGGCTTGACAAAACGGATGGACTGGCATGGGGGGAGGCAGGGGTCTTTTCTTGACTTATCACTTCACTTGCATAGAAGATGATGAGATCAAATAAGTCCTGGATGGACATAGAAGGAAAAAGCTTATGACCCTTATCAATTTGGGTGCACAGTTTGTTGTAGAAAGTAGGCTTTAAGCGCCTGAGGGCAGAACTGAAATTGTAGAGACATACATCTGCAAGATGCATGTTGGCGTGGTTGGTGGGGTAGGACCAACAGGTATGCCCCACAGCCCTGATTTCTTGGGTTGCCCATTCTTGCTGCTCCATCTCCGCACTCAGTAAAACTGTGTGCACGGCGTTTTGTGTGGCTCACTCCTCCAGCATGGCCTTAAGCTCTGTCTGGTAGGCATACCTATCTGCAGTGTTCAATATTGCCAAGTAGTGATTGACACCCAGTGGGGAAACTACCATCAAAGCTCCAATAAAACAATACAAGGTTGGGCCGCGCTTGTACACGTCAGATTGGATGTGCTTCTCTCCAAAGTCTTAGATACTGGCCAAAATCTTGTCATATGACAAGAAAATGACGTCATTAAGTGTCCTCATTGCCCTGCCTTTAATAAAATTAATAATGGTTGAATTTTAGGGGTTGGTATCCACTAAACTGGGGCCAGTGAGAACTTTATTGGACAAGATTCTAGAAGCAACCATAACTCTGTGTATCCATAAATAGACTGTTATTTTATTTGTGAAAATGCCATGGAGTCCCAGTTGGAGACAAACCTGGACCAGGGGCATCTGCAAGTCACACTCCATGATGGCCATCATGAGGGGGTGGGATGTGTCACCTTTGATTGAAGTACAGGCACCAGTTGGGGTCTACTTGGTAGGGGGCCACAGTTGGTGTGGGCTCTCAGGGTTGCAGCCACAGTGGACTTTGCAAACCTCATTGCGGCCGCAATTTCCCCAAGGGACATAAGCATCCCTTGTTTTTTGACCATTTCAAGAACAATCTCCTGGGTAATCAATTTTCTTCTGCATCTTTCAGGCTTATTGGCTGGGGGTGAGGTGTGTCTGCCTTGAGGACCAGACAGTGCCATCTGATTGGCTGTTTTGGGATTTGTGGCTCTCTGGGTGACCCCATGGCTCAAATGACTGGCTCTGGATGCCATTATTGCTGTACAATTTTGGTTAGCAGATGCCTGTTCATGCTGGGCAAACAGGGCCATTCTTGAGGACACAGGAGAAAGAACACACTCCTGGGTGGTGCTTGCTGGGGGGCTGCAGGTTGGGAGTGGCCATAGACAGAGGCTTCACTGTTTAGAGACCTGACATAGCCCTGCATGATTTTGTTAAGGCCAGGAAACAGCTTGTTTATTTGGTTGGTGTTGGAAGAACACAAAATAAAAAATTTATTATAATTTTAAACTCAATAAGAGGAATGTATATTTTAGTCAATTTTATTGTTATATATGGTAAGTTGGTGATCATTACAATCTAAATTTTAGCTGCCCTAAAATGGAATAGGGTGATTTTTGAGAATGCATGTGCTTCCTAAAAAAATCAGCACAAATACACTCTAGAACTTTTAACATCCTTTTTGGGACACCCATAAATTATATTTATTTTGAATTCCTTGCAATTATGATTTGAAACTTGGTTCTTGGATTTGACAATCCCCCAATTTCAGATTTGTTAATTTTTACATGATGTTTATGATGTGTTTGAAATACAGGAAATCTCAAATAATACATTAGAATCCCACATTTCTGATTCATGTATCCTGCATTGGTTTGCTGTGTTTTGTCTTTTGTTAGTTGAGTTATCTGCTTGAGTGATTCAAAATTTGCCAAAATAAATAAACCAAAAAAAGTCAAATTAAATGGTTGATTTTATTAAATATTTTTTTTATTCAGCTGAGTTGCCCGCAAAAGTGATTCAAAATTTGGACCAAGGATTTGACAATCCCGCATTTTTACGTTCAGGTTCTGAATTTACAGTATAGATGAAAAGAAAAAAGAAGTGTTACTCAATCTACAGGGAACAATCTTATCAAGTCTGAAGTTCAATGACACAGCCTACAATTTTTGGGAGTTCTGGCAAGGGGTCAAAGAAAACAACAAGAAAATTAAACTGATTGAAGGAACTGAAATCTCAAAGGAAATAAATACCAATGAAGAGGAAACTAATCAAAACAAAAGAAATGAAAATAATCAGATGTAAACAGATGAAAATGAAACACAATCAAGAAGCAGAAGAGCTTCAAGGAATACTGTTGTGAATGCTTCCATTCACTGTATTTCAATTTTGCCTTTGCTGGGTTTTTTTGAGAACAAATATCTCTCTTTTGCTTTTGCTCTTTGAAATGAGTCTGGCTCCAAATTAGGAAATTCAATTGTTCATTTTCCTGATTCTGCATAACTCACTTGCCCCAATAATTCTTGTGGTGAGTGATCCTACTATCCATATATTGTTTTATGGTAAAGCTACACAGTATATAATCCATTTCATTTCTACTAATTAAAATTTAAGTTCTATTCACATTTTTGTCTTTGTGTCTTCACGTACTTTGGCGCCTCTCTAGTCACGCCTAACAGATATTATTCAATCAGGGCCATAAGGTAATCACATAGCCTTCCCTGTCATTCTAACCAAGACTTAGTACAAATTTAATCCTAAGGTTAGGATTTCCTGTTGTGACTATGTGCTGCGCTTCAGATCACAACAAAAATGGTGCTCACTACAGGGGCTGTAAGCCTCTTGGTTATCCCTTTCATAACTACATTTTCAGGTTTTTTTTCCTCCTCCCATACAAGAGCCAGCATCACCTGAAATCACCTGTCCTCCTATTGAAGAAGACATTGCCAACCCACCTATTGTCCCTACTTTACTGAACCTCAGGAATGATCCCTGCCTAGTGGCCTACCCTTTGGGTACCCCTGACTTGGAGCAAGTCATGGCAGTAGCCCTTGAGTTAGCCTGTGATGGGGCCATCCCTTACCTCCAGCTTCAGTTCAGTTGAGCAGAATACTTTGACTTGATTGAGGCTCCACAATTTCCACAGCATCTTCTCTCAGCAGCTAGCTCCACTGAACACCTATTGTCATCCTTTGTACAACCTGCCTTAGTCCACCATCAAATGGTGTTAGGGCTCCATGTTCAGAAAATTTCATCCCTACAAGCTGCTGTCACTCATCACTGGGATCAGTTTGCGGCCTACAAACAGTGGATCCACTCCCTGTTCTCTTGGTATCAGACAATCAGCGCAACTCTGTCACCTCCCAGACCTGTTTGATTAATTCCATTGAGCAAATATGTCAGTTCATCCCTGAATATGTCAGGGAACGTTTACATGAGTTTCACCAGTTGGAACAACCCTTGCAAACCCAAGTAGATTCTACCTTGAATGCCTATCTCACCAATTTTAAACAACTTGTACAGAAGCTCAATGCATTCAGCCCTTATTCCTTCAAGCAATTGCAACAAGTAGCAGACCTTGCTGCTAAGGGCCTTTGTGAGCTCAGTGAGGAATTCAATCAAGAGAGGGTTGTCACTGCCGCCAATATTGCCAAGCTCCAGACTCAAGTGAATGAATTATTTATCCCTAAACCAGATGCCATGCCTTCTCCTCCATCAGATGATTTGGCAGATAGAGAGCAGAAACTGTGGGATGCCATTCAAGAGTTGAGAGCGTCCCCTTGCAGTCAGGATTGCTCTACCAAAGCCCCTTAGCCTGATCCTCAAGTGTTTGCTCTGATGACTCAAGTTACTTAACTGTAACAAAAGGTTGCTACTTTGCGTGAGATGATGGCCTCTGCTGTTAGTTCAACTGGAGTTATCAATGAAGATGGCTGTTGCCCTGGCTTGTCAAGAGCCCCCTATGTTCACTGTGCTAGGGAGTTGATAGCTCTAGCTAATGAAATGGATCACTTTAAACAAGATCATTCTGAGCTTCACAAAGATATACAAGAACTGAGGGAAGTAATTGAATCAGTAAATGGCAGGTTTGCGCCTTGCCTCTTGGTGGGTCCTTCTCTTACCTCCCAGCTGGCTGAACTTTCCACAGTAGTAACAACTCAGGGCCAGCACTTAGACGTTACTGAGAAACAGACCACCTTGGTTAACACTTTGACCACTTGCACTTCTGAAACCTTGACTACTCTTGAAGAGAGTGTTCATCAGCTTTGGGCCAGACAGCCCCCCTCTGAATCTAAAGCAGAATTCTCCCTGCATATAAACATGATCAACAGTAACAATGGTGGTCCATCTCCTGAGGCCCACTTTAAAACTACCTTTAAGCAAGTCTTTGACCCCAAAACCTTGACCATTTCAGCTTTCTTAACTATCTATGAAACTGCCATGAGAAGAGCCTCAGATGAGGTTAAGAAGGAACACATTCTAACCTGTCTACACCTGACTTTCCAAGAGGTAGTAGTGCCCAAGTTGCCCACCATTGAGACATGGGAGGAGATGAAGCAGATTCTGATTGATAAATTTGGTGGCAACCTTAGCTTGGAAGTAAAGAAGGACGCCTTCATGCACATTGCTTTCAAACCTAAGGAGACTATAGCTGGATTTGCAGATAGATTCTACATGAAAGGACAGCAGCTGATCACAAGCCTCTAGTTGACCGCACATGAGGCATACATGGCTTGCGCTCAAGCCCTCAAGGTCACCAACTTCTGTGCCTAAACTTCAAAGCTCATAAGACCATGCTTTCTTCTATGAAGAGCATAAAGACGCTTTTGTAGGATATGCACCTTACCCATTCTGGAGCAGTTGTGAAGGAGAATTGTGCCGCCTCTAATTCTAGTTTGTCTTCATGTGGCCCTTGTATCCTCACCATGATTTCCTAGAACCCTCCTCAACGCCAAGGGTGTCATAACTGTGGACAGATAAGTCAACATTCTTGAGTCTGCACCAATCCTCATATTGAAGGGGCTGACCCCAAGGAACATGCAGGAAAAAACAGTCAACCTAGAGGCGGAGACGCTCTTGGTTGACAATTCATCCCAGTCTCCTTAAATCCCCCTTTATTGCTGAATCTAAGTCTGCCAACACTGAGGCTCCTTCCATCTTGCTGTTATTTCACAACATCTCTGATGACTCTGATATGGACAATTCAGATATGAACAACCCTGATGCCTATGAATATTCATTCCTTGCCACCCCCAAAACTATTGCAGTCCCTTATAAACTACATTGTGGTAAAACTACAACAACCGCCAAGCCTCTGCCTGAAGCCAAGGAAATTGTCTCTTGCCCCTACCTTACTCAGGCTAAGAGATATACTGTGCTTGTAGAGTTGTCTGAGAAAGCTGATGAGGTTGCTGATGGTATATTCAAGAATGTCTTGGTCTCACTTCCTCTTAAGACTGTTTATAAAGAGTTTCTGGGCCTACAATGCATGATTGAAAAGTGGAACAATGAACTGGAAGAAGCCCAAGACATTCTTGCAGTCCTCCCTCCCTTTGGTTGTACTACCACACATGTGGAAATATCCATTCAAAAGGTGAAAATCAAGGCCGTTTTAGACACTGGGTCTTCTGTTAATGTTGTCTCCTCAAAGCTTGTCAAAAAGCTCAAGCTTGCCCCCAACCTTGATTATCATCAGTTGTATGGTACAGCTGGGGTATTCATGACTCACGCCATAGGGGTATATTTTGCTTTCCCCATGTGGTTTGGAAAGCTTCACTTAGCCACACCTGCCGTTGACTAGAGAATGAGAGCTACAATCTCCTAGTTGGTACCTGGTTCCTTAAAGAATACAATGGGATCATCAACTTAAAGGATGGCTACCTCTCTATATTAGGGTACAAAGTTTCTTTGATCTTTGAAGAGCCAGTTAAAGTTCCTGGGAAGCACCTCAAAACATGCGCCTTGGAATACCCCACTGGTATTTTCACTTTAAAATGACGTACCCATTCCTCCAACATGAAGTGTCCTCCTATGGCTTGTCCCACGTCAAAAGGGATTCCTCTCTTGGCCACTTCTGCTGTGACTATTTCTCCTGGGCCTCAGGCTATCCTTGACTCCCAAATATTGTATGAGCTGCCCAAGTGTACATTCCTAGAGTTGTACTTGCCTCCCTTGCTAGGATACAACAAACCCTATCTCTGTCCAGGAATCTTGGATGTCTCTCATAAAGATCCTTTTCAACTTCTGGTTGCCAACTGTTGTGTTTGGCTCCAGGGGACAACATCCTGGAGGACACGTCAGGAAATCTTTATAACAAAAGATTTGAGGTTCAAATCTAGCCTTGGGTTAGCCTTAAGGGCAAAATTAAGGGCACATACCTTAATTTCCTAGAAAACGAGATGTAAAAACTTTTGGCAAAAAAGGACAATAAAAGCTTGAAGAGTATTAAAGCCAACACAAATGTTGATAAACTTGTCTTTATTAGGAGTAATGATTCTACTTTAAATAGTTGACAAGAGACAGTGATCACTCAATAGTAAGACAGAGTGGCTGAGGGGGTCACGTTGGGATGAGGTCATACCAGGATCAACCATAGACAGGTATATAATCTGGAATGGGTGGATATTGAACCAGACCCATTTACAGAAGGCAGGGAATTTCCAAACTTGAAGGTGAAACCAGCCAAATCTTCACAACTGTTAATATTTGAAGGCTAAATCAAAATAGCATTAATTGCGCAATTTACAACATCTCCCCCCTCAAGATTGGACACAGGGAGCTGATACTTGCAAAGAATTTGGAGTGAACACAGGCAAAAGGACGTCCAGAAGACAGCAGTTTCACAGTATATTCAACACCCTTCTTAAAGGTAACCTCACAGGGCCCAACCCATAGGGAATCCAGCTTGTGGGCTCTACCACCTGTATAATTCTGGTAGTAGAGAACTAGGTCACCTACTTGATACTCAGGGAGAGGGGCTCCAGAATCATTGGACGGAGAGAGCTCCAGAGCCTTAACCTTATAAGCAGTGGAATAGATGGTTGCCTGGATGTCAATGATACAATTGGTTAAGTGTTTAACGTGGGCCTCAGGATTTGCAGACATATCAAATTCAATCAAAGGGGGTCCCAAGATTCAGGGGGTAGCAGCCTCACGTCCATACAGCATGGCAAAAGGGGATTGACCAGTCACCCAGTGTCCACTATGGTGGTAAGCAAAGAGGGCAGCAGGGAGGAACATGTCCCAATTGGCAGCGTCAGAGAGCATGAGTTTTCTCATGATGGATACCAGGGTGGAGTTTGCTTGTTTGACAGTTTCATTGGTATAGGGATTATATGGTGCGGAAGACAACTGGTGAGTCCCCATAGCTTTGACAATAGAGGTGATGAGGCAAGCAATAAAGTTGGTACCATTATCAGAGAGCAGGACTTGAGGGCAGCCATGTCAATAGAAGATGTCTTGGCGCAAGAAAGTAGCCGTTATCTTGGCAGTTATATCCTTTGTTGCTCTGGCTTCAACCCACTTGCTAAGGTGGTCTACAGCAACCAAGATAAACCAACAACCCAAACTAGATCAAGGGAAAGGCCCAACAGCATTGATACTCACCGTGTGGAAGGCATGATTTGGAGGGACAAGTTTGAACTGATGTTGGGGGATGGGAAGGGCGTTGGAGCTGGCAGGAATGGCAGGAAGCAAGGACATCAGGGATCAGGAGACGCATGTTTTCCCAATAGAAATTTTTGCACAACCAGTCATGCGTCTTAGCTATGCCTCCATGGCCAGTGTCAATATGTGCTTGGAGGATAATGGCTATCCTCATGCTAGGTCAAACGTAAGATAGGTAGGCATTGTTAACCTTCTTGAAGAGCTGCCTATCACAAATTATAGTGTCCTTGGATAGGGTCTGTAGTGCTAAGCGGATGTCTTATGGCTCAGTGGTCCAAGAGTCAGGATACCCAATTAACTTGTATAGACAATCAGTGTCAGCGGGATGGATAGCTAGGATTGGCATTCTTGACAGGCCATCAGTGTTCTGATGTTGGGCCCCAGGACAGTGTATCACAGTGAAATCATACCCTTATAGACGCAGAGCCCAACGCGCTAGTTGACCTTTGGGTTTCTTTAGCTGTTGCAGCCATAGGGGGATGTCGTGAATAACAGCATTCACCATGTTTTGATTTTGCCTTTGTTGGGCCATTTCAAAGACAAATCTCTTGCTTTTGCTTTTGATTCTCAAAATGAACTGGGTTCACTTCAGGAAATATGATTGTTTGGTTTCCTGACTCTGCGCAACTCACTTGCCTATTTATGCTTGTGGCAAGTGATCCTACTGTCCTGGTTTGTTTTATGGTATTCTCAATCACTATATATTCCATTTCCAATTCACCAATAAAATTAAGTTCTATTCACATTTTTGTCTTTGTGTCTTCTGTACTTCTGCGCCTCTCTCTAGCCACGCCTAGTAGAGATTGTTCATCCAGGGCTGCAAGGTAAATACAATTGCCTTCCCTGTCATCTAACCAAGACTTAGTACAAATCCAATCCTAAGGTTAGGATTTCCCGTTGTGGGTCTGTGCCGCGCCTCAGAACATAACAAAGGAGGAGTGATCTGTGACCACCGTGAAGTGGGTCCCATAAATGTAATGCTAAAACTGTTTCAATGCATGCAGCACCACCAGACATTCCTTCTCAGTAACACTGTAGTTCTTGTGCTTATTGAGGACCCTCAAAGAGTAGGCTACAGGTTGATCCAAGCCTTCATTGTCAAGTTGGGAGAGGAAGGCACCCACAGCTACTCCACTAGCGCAGTATACAAGATGAACTCTTTATCATAATCAGGATAAACTAAGATAGGAGCCTCTTTGAGCTTAGCCTTCAGCGCTTCAAATGCTTGTTGTTAGCTGTCAGTCCATTCAAAGGGGAAGTTACAGAGCAATTGGACAAGGGGTTTGCTCAATTCAGCAAAGTCAGGGATGAATTGTTGGTAGTAGCCCATCATACCAAGGAACACTTGTACCTCTCAAAGATTTGTGAGAGGTAGCATCTTGTCAATGGCTTCCACCTTTTTATTAATGGGGCAGATTCCAGTCTGAGTGACTTCATGTCCTAGGAACTCAAGATGTTCCTTGAAGAAGGAGCACTTGGAGGATTTGAGTTTCAGGCCAGCTTCACAAATCTTGATGAGACAGCCTTGAGGTGTTCCAAGTGGTTAGTAAAGATAGCGCTGAACACGGTGATGTCATCAAGGTATACAAGGACACAAGAGAGCTTTAAGTCTCGTAGGATGGAGTCTATCACCCGCTGAAATGTGGTAGGGGAGTTACAGGGCCCCTGGGGCATACAAGTGGGTTCAAAAAGGCCTTCAGAAGTGATAAGCGTAGCCTTTTCTTGGTCTTCAGGAGATAAGTCAACTTTCCAGTATCCTGAAGCTAGATCTATGGCTGAGAAAAACTTGGAACTACCCAGCCGTCTAAGGGTATTGTTGATTCTGGGCAAGGGGTACAAGTCTTTCTTAGTGAGAGAGTTCAGGCGGTGGTAGTCCATTACAATACAATGTCTGCCATCTTTCTGTAAGGGATTCCATCCCTAACACAAATTGGGGATCAAATTATAATTGTTTTGCAATCATTAATAAACCAGAAGTTGCATTTATAAATACTACATCAGAAACAAAGGACAAAACCAAATCTCTAAATGAAATCAATTCAAAAACAAATTCAAAATTGATTAATCAATGTTTAAATTTAACTTCAAAAGCAAAAAAGAAAGCAAACGTGAAAATTAAGGCCATAATATAAATTCTATTTCAAAAACAAAAATCAAGGCTCCAGACAACAATAACAATGATTCAGCATTAAATTTGGACACCAATAAATATAAAACAACCAATCAATCCAAAATTAAATGCAAAGGATATCCAAACCAGAGATTCAAGGACCTAAGTATCCAATCAAACCCAGTAAATCACCCAAGCCAAAGGAATACTTTTTATCCAGCCCCAGATTACATTCCCAACCAAAGAAAGGTATAATACTACAATGCAATATCCAAACCTTCCTCTTATTGAATTTTAGGCTGCAGCCTGCTGCAGTCCTGCAAGGCAATAATTCTCAAATCACTCTTGCAGATCCCCCTGGTAACCACAAAAATCCCTTCTCACTTGAAGTCAGTATTTTATTGAAAAATTCCTCCCATCTAAATTGCTCCAACAATTTCTTTATTTCCTATCAACCCAATAAATCTATATTCTCATTCTAAACACTTGATTAGTAGATTCTAAAGGTTCCCCCCAACAACATGAAGTTCATCTTCCTTGTTTGGACTTTTTGTGTGCTAATCAATTATGGGCAAGCAAATGTTAACTTTGAAAACCCTAAACCAACTCCTACTGACAAATCTGAAGACTCAACTTGGTATTTTTTTGGTCTGCGTCAAAGACATGCCCCTTATGTTGAAACAGCTCAATTCCCATCAATCATCCACCCTAAGGCCTCTGGTTGGTCTTGGGGTACACCAGTGTCTATTATCTTCTCAATCACTTCACTCCCTTCTTGGGAAGATTCCGTCTATTTGGTCACCTTCTACACATGCTAATGATAGGATTTCCAGTAGGTTCTACTCTGATCAAATTCAACTTGGGAGCTCTTTTCCCTTCAATTGGGGTAAGGCTTCCCAATGAGTGGATTCTGACACTTTCTTCTTGAGGATCAGTAACAGGGAAGCCCAAGGACTTTGGGAAGGTGCCAGTAACCCAGCACCAGAAGTTGCTTGATTTCTTTAAACACTTGAGCATCCTCCATCCTACTACAGTGGTATGGTTTGGTACAAAAAGAGGGCACATCCCCAGTATCAATCTGATGGATGACTCCTTTAGCTATGCCATAGTCTGTAGGTCCAGAGGCAAAAAAATGTTGTTGAACTGATTGAGCAGGTCCAACATGTCCTTTTTTTGAACAGGAGACAGTTGGGGGAAATCAGCAGCGGTGAACAAGGAGAGAACCTGATGATTGTCTTCAGGTAGATTGAAATCACTGAAAGCTCCAAAGGGGTAGAGGGAGGCCACCTGTTCTGCTCCCAGTATACAACCATGCCCTACAACCTGGCCTTGGGTCACCTGCATAAGAAGGGCTGTCAGGTTGGCAAGCAATAATTGTACAGGCTCTTTGTGGGTTTGATCTAGAATCCCAGGACACAGGCAGGGCTCTGTAAAACTTAAAGTTTCAGGTGAGTAAAGTTACAAGAGCAACTTTTCAGGTAGCTCATAAGAAATCTGGGAATCAATCACCACTTGAGAGCCCAGGGGAATGGTGATAGCCGCTAGGGCAAGCAGAGGTACCCCTTCTTCTGCAGGGCAGGAAGGAGGAGGGGTACGCATGTTGGAGGAGTGAGTCCTATACTTGAGAGAGAAGATACCCGTGGGGTACTCAAGCACGCAAGTTTTAAGAAGTTCTCCTGGGAGGCGCAGAGGTTCCTCAAAAATCAAAGGAACTTCATATCCCAATAGCAAAAGATATATATCTTGTAAGTTTACAATTTCATTATATTTGTGGAGGAACTGAGTACCAACCAAGAGGTCATAGCTTTCATTCTTTAGGACTACATCAGGGAAAGAAATGAAGAGTTTTCCAAACCTCATAGATAAAAGAATAGAAACCAATGGCCCATGTTTGTATCATGCCAGCTGTGCCATACAACTGCGTGTAGTTGAGGTTGGGGGCCAACTTAAGTTTTTTCATTAGTTTGGAGGATACCACGTTGACTGGAAACCTGTGTCCAAGATGGCTTTGATCTTAACCTTTTGGATTGATACTTCCACACGGGTTGTATCTTTCCTAAAGATGGGCAAGACTGCCAACACATCTTGTGCAGCCTCTAGCTCCTTTTCCCATTTGGCCAGCATACACCATAACGCAGGAATTTCCTTATACATAGTCTGTAGTGGGAGAGATATGGTTACATTGAGAAAAGATCTTCAGAAACTGGCTGCTTCCTCAGAAGAGTCAACCAAGACGGGAGGTCAGTGGGCTTGGGCTAGGTAAGGGCAAGCCACCATGGACTTAGCTTCACTTGCAGGTACTAAGGAAGTGGTATAGGCCTTCTGTGACCGTACTACAGTCACATTGGGCTGTGGTTTCACAAAGAGGTTGAATTGTGAATAATTCATAGATTGAAATTCAAAACAATAGGATTGGCCTTAGAGAGAATTTCCAGCGTAGCAAAGATACCCAGGAATCAATTAGGCTGTACCAATTGAGGGCTGTAATGAATAATCTTAATGATTCAGATTATGAGGCTAGGTGTCTCAAACGTAATTTATTAACTGGGAAGGTTAATTAATTGATTATCCCTTGAATATGATTGATTAGAATTTAATCATAGGCCAAAATGGACTTGACTGTGTCAAGTAAAGACTTGCTGTCTTCAAACAGATTAATTAACTGAGAAGGTTAATTAATATATGCTTAGAATATAATTAATGAGAATTTAATTATATTGTTTAATTGACTTGACTGTGTCAAGAAGTTTGGTTAAGGTTAGCCAAAATTATACCCTAAATTGAGGTTTAAAAGCGCTGTGTTGGCAAATTCATTGGGTTAAAAGCGCTGCTGCGCTGCCTAATGGATTTGCAAAGTGCCAAGGCGCCGCTATCAAATTTTTTCAGGTGCAGGGGCGCTGCCTGGGAAAGTTCCTGGGCGCTGCGGTGATGCCTGGTTCAAGTTTCAAAGTGTTTTAATGAGTTTTAACACAAAAAACCATTAAATGTGAAAAAACAGCTAAATGTAGGCAGGACACGCCATTTCAAAGACGGCATCTCAAAAAACACCATCTCAAATTTTTGCTATCTCAATTTACTAGTAAAAACGCCATTTTGATTTACGGCATTTTGACTAAGAAAAAGCAGTTTTAAATTTAGATTTTTTGAACTCCAAAAACTACCCAAAAAATTCCAAAAATAAAAATTCAAAAAACATTTCTAGGCTTAAAAAAGCCTCAGAATTTCAAATCTGCAATAAAAAATGGGGTTGATTAGTAGAAACATAGTTTTGTAAAGCCCAAAAAATAAAATAATCCCAAAAACAACCATTTAGATCTATTTTAACTATAAACTATACTTTAACATAAGCATATGATTGTACCAAATACCAAAAAAATTGAAGAATGGTAAAATCAAAGGAAATAAAAGAGAAGATAAAGAAGACTTTTATTGAGGAGGATCATACATTGATTGAAAGAGCAACTGAGAAGGCTCAGAGATGCTCAAGCTTGCTATCCTTGGGATAGTAGGCAAGGAACACATTGCTAATCTCTGTATACTTTTTCATCACTTTGGTTTGCTTGGGGGATCATCCTTGGTCTTCATGCCTGTTTTAAAGAGGCGGGCAGAGATGGCTTGTTGAGTCTTGAGATGGACCATGATTTTGTTGAACTTGGGCTTCTGAACCTGGACCCTTGTGGCAAATTGGCTATTCCACCCTTCAAGAGAAGAGGTTGTCTTGATTAGGCCATCCTTTACCTGCTTAAAGCAGTTCCATGTGATTGAGTCACCGCCTTTTCCAATGTGGCATGCTCCTTGAAACACTCAACCTATTGAGTTTCAAAATACTCTATGAATGGAGCAAAGGCTGCCTGGTTAGCAATAATGTAGGGATGGTGGAGGAGAGCGTTGCAGAAGGCATTGGTTTTCTCCTTCTGCACAAGGGCAAGGGCAGCAAAGCAGTTAAACACGTCCTTTGCTTCCTTTGTGCCTTCAGTTTAGACCAGCTCATGAAGTGCAGAGCACTTTTGAAGGCGGCAGCAGAGTGCCTGCCAAAAGTGAAAGTAGCATCCCTGAGGGGAGCTCTTGAAGACTCTAATAAAAGCATTGGCCTGAGCCTGCACAAAATCTACTACCAGGTATTCATGGTATGGAAGGCTTTTGGGCTTTTTCTTGATTGGGGTGGCTTTCTCTGACTGAGCCTTTTTCTTGTGCCCTCTAGTCTCCTTTGGCTCCTCTTCAATAGTTGGGAGGATCTCATCCAACTTGGCCTTTAATATTGTTAGAGCCTGCACATAAGTTTCCTGCTTCTTATTTAGGAGGAAAAAGAAGACCAGGGGAAGAAAAGGATTGCCAACCTTCCCATGGATATTCCAAAGCTGGCTAAAGAGCTTTGGGCAGGTTGAGAATGTTCCATATGTAAGCCAGGTCTTGCATTTTAAAAGATTGCAAAGATCCTGGGAGGTAACAAAGCAGATGATCTGCTCTGGGGCATGTTGCCCATCATTGTGAAAGAGGAATCTCTCTTCATGCTGTGAAAGCTTTTGCTCTTCAGAGATATCTCACTGACCAGAGATATGCTCTGAGCACTGAAGGCGACAGTGCTACATCAATTGACCAGTTGATTTTAACTGAAGTTTTGAGGCGCCACCAACAGTTGCCAGTTGGGTATATATAGATTAATGAGTGCATTGTTTACGACCTCAGTTGCAGTTTGGTATTTGGTGGTTGATATGACCTGGCAAAGAAACCAGCAGATCAGTTGATACAGTGGATCAAAGGGCTTGGCACAGTGATGCCCAATAGTCAGGGCTTTAAAACAAGTGAACCCATAGGTGGTGAGTCTAGCTGGACAGCCAACATTATCACATTTGAAGTGATGCTGATGTTTGGGCTTCTTCTTGTTGTTGCAGCTGAAGCTGTAGCCCTTGTGGACAAAGCCAGCACCCCCTTTCTTTGGTTAGATGGATAGCTGACAGGGTATGTGGCAGGTACAGCAAATGTGAAATTCTGTTGCATAAAACGTGTTTGAGTTAAGATCTAGAGCTCAATTGGCTCATCTGCAGGAGCCCTGTGACTGTACTACAGTTACTGCTGAGTATTTAGCCAAATAAATGCTCCAAAATATAATGATGTTCTGTTTTTGCTGTTTATTACATATAGATAGGTTTGTTTGGAATTCTTGGGGTAAAGGTTCCTAGAAACTGTATATCTATGTTTAATAAAAGAACAGAATATGGATGATTAGTTAGGTTAGGCTAACTAAAAGAATTGAGGCAAGATTGGCCAAATCAATCTTGGAGACTAGGCGTCTCAAAATGGGTTGATTAATCAGGAAGAATAGTTAATAAATACAGGATATAATAATGAGGATTTAATTAACTTAAAATGGCCTTGACTTTGTAAAGAAGTTTGGTTAAGGTTAACCATGAAAACCCCCTGGAATTTGGGTTAAAAGCGCCGCGCTGGCAAATTTTTAGGGTTAGAGGCGCCACCGTGCCGCCTAATGAATTTGAGATGTGCTGAGGCGCTGCTATCAAATTTTCTTGGGCGCTGGGTTGCTGCGGCGCTGCCTGGGGGAATTGCTGGGCGCCGCGGTTTGAGTTTTGAAGCAGTTTAATGGGTTTTAATGCAAAAAAACCATTAAATGCAAAAATAACTAAATACAGGCAAGGATGCCTAGGAATTCAGGTTTGATCAGCTGGTTTCCCAGTTGAAACACTGATAGCCGAGTTTAGGATGTGTAATCCACAGGGTTTTGGCGCTAGGAGCTGGGGAAGCTCCATGCCAAATTGGTACATTGGGTTGAATGGAGTCAGGTGACTTCTGTCCATTGTAGGTCAATTCTCATAGGTTGAGAATTGTTGGTGATCTTTCAGGTAAAGATCTATGTTGGATGACTTGAATGTCATAGGTCATGTGACGCAAATCATTGATTGATTCAGGAATCAGAGGGGTTTTCAGCTGTGTATGCCCCAAATGGTATTTAAGCAAAAACAGTTAAACATTAATAAAATATATTCATTGTTGGTTTTGACGCTTTCCCCTCACCTATTTTTCAATTGTCATACCTTCTTTGTTAAAATTTGAGAGAGCCAAGTTTGGGGTCTTTTGTGTGGAAACCGCTGCCACAAGAAAGGAGGTTCCTACAAGTACATTGGAAGATGCTTGGACCAGCCTGGAGGTCACTAAGACTGTTCCTGCCAAATCTTTAGTAGAAGTAAAGGCTGTGTTTGAAGAGCTGTATTCCAATTACTTTGCAAAGGAAGGGACCCCCGCTCAAGGGAACCAAATTTATGCTTAGGATGCTTGGAACTTGTTGGTAGGGTGGGATGAAATCTTGCAACAAGTAAAAGAGATGGCAAATTGTGAAATTGAGGCTTGAGAGCACAAGAGGAAAAAAGCGTTGAAATCATGGCTTGTTGGTGGGATGACAATAAAGTGTTATCTGATAAAATTGCCTCCCTGGAGGCAAAGCTCCTCAAAGCTTTGTCCCAGGAAGGTAACAGCAATAAGAGTCAAGGGCAGGATAATGGCAGGATGAACTGGTTAGGCCTGGATCTGTCACAGAGCCCAACACGGGGGCAGAAAAAACCCATGGTGAAAGGAGTCCAGTCTATGCTTGCCAAGATGTCACCGTTTTCCAGAAATCCCAAGGAAGGAAACACTTTCCTGGAGGATTTTCTGGTTTGAGCTTCTGGTCTAGGAGATAATGAGAAACGTCATTGGTTGGAAGTTCTTGCAGGACCTGCCTGTTTCAAGTGGTTTGAAAGATGTAAAGGCAACAATTGGACCACCTTGTTAGAGGAAATTTGAGCCAGTTACACTGTAACCCTTAGACCTGGTGATGCTCTTCAAAAAGCTCAAGATTTAATCAAGCTGGCCATGAGACAGTGTCAATGTACTTTTCTAGAATGGAGGAGTTTTTAGACTTTGTTGACATGTAATGTAATCAGGATCTAGTGGAGGATGCTTTCTTCACTGGAATGTGGCCCGGGTTGTAAACTCAGGCCTCTATGTTACGCGTGAGAAGTTGTCATGGTCAAAACTTGTTCAGAAGGTTATCTAGATGGAGTGGGATCTTGGAGGCCCTCCAAAAGTGCTCCTCTTTCCATAGCAGGAGCTCATGTTGCAAGAGGGGAAGAATCTTCCAAGAGAACCAGACGTTCAAGAAGTCCCTCTGATAAAGACCGCATGTCTAGATTTAAGCGGGCATGTAAGTTCCCCATGGCCAAGGGATGCTGGATCTGTGGGAAAGATGGCCATTTTTCTGGAAAGTGTCCCAACCGTGCAGAATTTGACAAGGAGCATCCCGACCTTATGTTTAAGGATTTGGGAAAAGAAAGGCAGGCTTAGGTGTCTCTCAACCTGAGTCTGGTAATTCAGAGAATAATGGGAGAATGAGACTTCAATTTAGGAAGTCTTTGAAGGAATGCAGGAAAAGCGCCAGTCAACCAGTGGAACCACAAATACAGGAAATTGATGTCTCTTGTCCAACTCTACCTGAGGGAAGTCCAGACGCCTCTCCAGATGAATGGATATTGGATGTGCGCTTAGGAATGAAGGAAGACAGGGAGATTACATGGCAGCCTGTGCAAGTTCAGTTGAGTGTGGATTGGCTCAAGGAAGTTGAATGGTGTAAAAAGGTGGCCCAAAGTATGCCTGAACTTTTGATTGCAAAACCTTTTGTGTGGGCATTACAAGGGGATATTCTTCTGGATATTTTGCTTGATGGTATCTCTGTGAAGGCAGTCTACAATCCAGGGTGTGCTGGAGTGGCAGTATCAAAGAACTTTGTTTGTAGACATGGCATGGACCCATCAAGATTGGTCACTTTGACCTTATCTTCTGCAGATGGGGTTACCACTATCAAACAAGACAGTTTTGATGAGGTGGTGATAAAATGAAAAAATACCAAGGTCAAGACTTCCGCCGTAGTTTTACCCGGGGCAGGATTTGATGTTCTGCTTGGTATGACTTTGATTATTGAGGCCAAGGTGAGCCTGGACGCCGGCAAGAATGTCTTGGTTCATGAAGGAGTTGAATACGCTTATTAACAACTGAAAATTCCACCAGCACCAGAAGATGTCCAGTCAATTGTCATCTACACCAAGAATATTGCTCAATTCCACCAAAGGGAGCTGCTTGGTTAAAACCAGTTGCTTTCAATTGCAGAACGCAAGGAGGACAGGTTATTCCTGAATTGCCCCATCATATATCCTCAAATGTGGCAATATTTGAGGATGGTTCAAATGGTGAATACCTCAAGTCCTGGAAGTTGTTCAACACTTGCGTGGTTCCTGTAGACATTCAGCAAGGTCAGTGTATTTGAGTTTGGATGCCTGTAGTTGGAGAAGTCACAACAAATAAACCTACTGTCTCTTATGTTTGTGTGCCCTTCAACAATTTAATCTGTATACTATGTTCAAGTGAAGCACCAGGTACCCCGTTGTATACTCTGGTGTGTAAATGGAGTAGTTGTTTCTTGTTGGACAAATATGATATAGGGAGAACCGGTCCACTTTATATCATAAAAACTCTTACTGGGAAGCCATACAAAGGGTATGTACCCCGTTCTAGTCCTGCTGAAGTTGCTGCAATTAGAGAAGAGGTGGAGAAGATGCAAAGAGCCGACCTGATTGAGGAGAGCATCAGTCCTTATTCTTCTCCAATGGTTTGTGTTCCAAAGCCAGATGGGAAAATTTGTGTTTGTATTGATTTCTGAATGGTAAGCAAGGATATTGTAATTGATGCCTACCCAATGCACCAAATTTAGGATCAGCTGGATGCCATGGCTGGATCTTCTTGGTTCACCACTTTGGATCTGAATAAGGGATATCACCAACTGTTGATTGACAAGAAGTCTAAGGATATTACAGCATTCTCTACACCTGATGGTCTTTATCAATGGAAAGTCTTGCCATTAGGAATGAAAACAACCGGTGCTGTGTTTCAGCAAGTGATGGACCAGATTATGGCAGGATTGCAGCCTAGGTGTCTCTCAGTGTATATCGATGACATTACTGTATATAGCCCTTCCTGTGAACAACACCTGAAGGATCTTGATGAAGTATTCCGCCAAATTGAGAAAGCAAAGTTAAAGATTAGTGTATCTAAGACTAAGCTTGCCTGTTGAGAGGTCAAGGTGTTAGGACATATTGTGAATTCTCAGGGGATTAAGCCAAGTCCTGATAGAGTTAATCTGTTGTTGAGCATGAGATCACTACAGCTGGTCCAAGAGGTGCGGGGATTTATGGGATTGGTGAATTTTTATCAGAGATTTATTCCTAATTGTTCTGCGCTTGGAGAGCCATTGTTTGCTTTAAAAAGGAAGAATGCCAGGTTTTTTTGGGGACAGGAACAAGAGTCAAGTTTCTTAGAGCTGAAAAAGAGACACTCCAAGGCCCCCATCCTAAGATTTCTTGATTGGTCAAAGTTGTTCTACATTGAAACAGATGCAAGTTCAACTGGTCTGGGTGCCGTTCTTACTCAGGAAGGAGAGTCAAAGTTGTCCTGGCATCTGGTGGTGTATGGTTCCAAAACATTGGGGACCTCTGAAAGGAAATAATCTGCTACTGAACGTGAGGGATTGGCAATAGTATGGGTGGTGGAGCATTTTAGGACGTATATCCTAGGAATGCCATTCATTATAGTCACTGATCACGCAGCATTCAGAGAGCTTTGGACTAAGGAAGACTTACAAGGCTGTATGCAGTTGTATGCTGAAAAACTCTCTGGATATGACTATGATATCATTTACTGACCTGGTTTTGAAAATCAGATTCCAAATTTATTATCCCAAGCGCTGTTGGCCTGTGAAGTTGAGACGCAGGAAGCCCGGTAAGCTTTATTGAGGAATAGAATTTACATAGAGCAATCCAAACGTCTTCAAGTGGTGAGAGATCTTCATGTTTAATGGGGAGGTCACCTCAGATACAAAAGGCTCTGGCAAGCAGTAAAAGCTTGATACTGGTGGTCAGAGGTAGGACACGCCATTTTGAAAACAGCATCTCAAAAAACGCCATCTCAAAATACAGCATCTTGAATTTTTGCTATCTCAATTTACTAGTAAAAACGCCATTTTGATTTACAGCATTTTGACTAAGAAAAAATGGTTTTAAAATTTTAGATTTTTGAACCCCCCAAAAAACCCTAAACAATTCTCAAAAAAATAAAATTCAAAAAACATTTCTAGGCTTAAAAAAGCCTCAGGATTCCAAATCTGCAATAAAAAATGGGGCAATGAGTAGCAACAAGGTTGTGTAACAACCAAAAGTTAAAATATCCCAAAAATAACTATTTTCATTGATTTTAACTACAAACTATACTTTAAAATAAGCATAGAATTGTACCAAATACTAAATAAAACTAAAATAATGATAAAAGTAAAGGGAAAAGGAGAGAAGATAGAGTGCTGTTTATTGAGGAAGGATCATACATTGGTTGAAAGAGCAACTGAGATAGCTTGGAGATGCTCAAGCTTGCTATCCTTGGGATAGTAGGCAAGGAGCACCTTGCTAATCTCTGTATACTTTTTCACCACTTTGGTTTGCTTGGGGGATCATCCTTGGTCTTCATGCCTGCTTTAAAGAGGCGGGCAGAGATGGCTTGTTGAGTCTTAAGATGGACCATGATTTTGTTGAACTTGGGCTTCTGAACCTGGACCCTTGTGGCAAATTGGCTATTCCACCCTTCAAGAGAAGAGTTTGTCTTGATTAGGCCATCCTTTACCTGCTTAAAGCAGTTCCATGTGATTGAGTCACCGCCTTTTCCAATGTGGCATGCTCCTTGAAACACTCAACCTATTGAGTTTCAAAATACTCTATGAATGGAGCAAAGGCTGCCTGGTTAGCAATAATGTAGGGATGGTGGAGGAGAGCGTTGCAGAAGGCATTGGTTTTCTCCTTCTGCACAAGGGCAAGGGCAGCAAAGCAGTTAAACACGTCCTTTGCTTCCTTTGTGCCTTCAGTTTAGACCAGCTCATGAAGTGCAGAGCACTTTTGAAGGCGGCAGCAGAGTGCCTGCCAAAAGTGAAAGTAGCATCCCTGAGGGGAGCTCTTGAAGACTCTAATAAAAGCATTGGCCTGAGCCTGCACAAAATCTACTACCAGGTATTCATGGTATGGAAGGCTTTTGGGCTTTTTCTTGATTGGGGTGGCTTTCTCTGACTGAGCCTTTTTCTTGTGCCCTCTAGTCTCCTTTGGCTCCTCTTCAATAGTTGGGAGGATCTCATCCAACTTGGCCTTTAATATTGTTAGAGCCTGCACATAAGTTTCCTGCTTCTTATTTAGGAGGAAAAAGAAGACCAGGGGAAGAAAAGGATTGCCAACCTTCCCATGGATATTCCAAAGCTGGCTAAAGAGCTTTGGGCAGGTTGAGAATGTTCCATATGTAAGCCAGGTCTTGCATTTTAAAAGATTGCAAAGATCCTGGGAGGTAACAAAGCAGATGATCTGCTCTGGGGCATGTTGCCCATCATTGTGAAAGAGGAATCTCTCTTCATGCTGTGAAAGCTTTTGCTCTTCAGAGATATCTCACTGACCAGAGATATGCTCTGAGCACTGAAGGCGACAGTGCTACATCAATTGACCAGTTGATTTTAACTGAAGTTTTGAGGCGCCACCAACAGTTGCCAGTTGGGTATATATAGATTAATGAGTGCATTGTTTAAGGCCTCAGTTGCAGTTTGGTATTTGGTGGTTGATATGACCTGGCAAAGAAACCAGCAGATCAGTTGATACAGTGGATCAAAGGGCTTGGCACAGTGATGCCCAATAGTCAGGGCTTTAAAACAAGTGAACCCATAGGTGGTGAGTCTAGCTGGACAGCCAACATTATCACATTTGAAGTGATGCTGATGGTTGGGCTTCTTCTCGTTGTTGCAGCTGAAGCTGTAGCCCTTTTGGACAAAGCCAGCACCCCCTTTCTTGGTCATAATAAGATAGCTGATAGGGTAAGTTGGGGGCACAGCAAAGGAGCCATTTCTGTTGCATACATTATGGATGGTATTAAGATCCCAGAGCTCAATTGGCTCATCTGCAGGAGCACCAGGCTCAGGCTCCTGCTCTTCTTCATCCTCAGGCTCTGAAGTGAGGTCAGAGTGGCGGTTAAAGTTGAATAACTTCTCTTGAGGGTCTGACAGGGAGTAAACAAAAGGAGAATGAGGAGGGTTGGGCTTGTTTCCTCAGGCTCTGGTGAGGGTGTAGGGGTCTTGGGGGAGCTTTACCCTTAGCAGGCTGCTTTTTAGGGGTAGTTTTGGCCTTTTTGGCCTTTGGAGGAGTGGTCTTGGACTTTGGGGCCTTGAAGGCCTTGTACGCAGCTTTGGTGGTAGGCTTGGGAGGCATCTAAAAGTGAATTAGTATCAAAATATGAGCTATTTGGGGGTTGTTTTTAAAGAGAAAAACAAGAATATTTTTAATTTAAAACTATCAATTTTTTACATAGAATTGTAGAGAAGATCAAATAATATATACTATCAAAAATTTCAATGTTTTTTTTGAAAAAAAAATTATTAGTAATGCAAGTAGGCAAAACTTTGAGTTTTGACTGAAAACTTGCTCTTGAGATGGTGTTTTCAAAGTGACGTAATTGAGATGCTGTAGCTCAAAAACATAGTGTTTTTGATCATTTTTTGTATTAAATTAAGAAATCTACGGTGGAGCTACCTCAACCGGACCAAAGAGTAAAACTTGAATTTCTCAAAAACTAGCTTATACAACTGGGGTTAAAAAGTACCCAGTTGTTTAGAGGAGATCAAAAAATATATATTTGCAAATTTTCATATGTTTTCTTACATTTTTTATTAATGTTGGTTTTTGACATGAAGCTATACTTTTGAAAAGTGGAAAGCAAGAATTGCAGTGGGGGGATTGATATAGCGTAGTCTGGCGTCATATGTAATTTCCCCTTATTTTCCCCTATCTATTGTGCGCCTTGAATCAATTGAGTGATGTGAAACTTAGTGGAATTTGAAGTGATGTAAATCAAAATGGCGTAACACCCTCTTCCATATTAAAATCACTATTAAAATATTTTATTGATGAAACCCTTATCAATGTATCCATGTATAATAAAGTTATAAATTACATATAACAAAACTGGTTTTTTTACCCAGCAATGACAATCACTAGAAGAACTATCATAGTGGCGTCTTTTTAGGTTGTTCCTTTTATAAGTGTCTTAGATTAATACTATAGGAACATATTCTGGCACTATACAACAGGCTTTATTTTAGTTCAGGTATAATCTTATTTTAGTTTAAGATAGATGGCGTAATTCAAAATGACGTAAAGTTGAGATGGCGTAAACAAGCCCCACACTAAGTGATTTCATATGTAAATAAAGTTAGCAAAATAAGAATTAATTAATCTGACTTGAAGTGACAAAATTGATATGGCTTAATTTGAGATGCTGTATTATAAAATTATATGTAAATTTTAACTATTTTATTGATTATTTTATTTTTTTGATTCAAAATCACTAACACAAAAAACACCATCTCAAATTAAATTTGAGATGGCGTTTTTTGAGATGCTGTTTTTGAAATGGCGTGTTGTACCAAATGTAGACAATGGTGTCTATTCATTAAGGATTTATCAGCTGGTTACCAGTTGGAACAAAGATATCTTGGATCATTAATATGTATATTCCACAGGGTTTTGGCGCTGGAAGTCTGGAATGCTTCAAGCCAAAGCAATACATTTCCACGGGAGGAATCAGGTGATTCTGGAATGTATTATGGCACATTCTTATAGTTTAAGAGTGTGAAGATCTTTTTGGTAAAGATCTAGGTTTGGATGACTCAGATGTCATAGACCATGTGATATGAATCATAGATTGATTCAGGAACCAGATGGTGTTTCAGTCAAGTATGCCCCAAATGGTATATAAGCAAAAACAGCTAATTTTAAATAAAGATATATTGTCAATTTTGATGCTTTTCCCTCAATATTTTTATGCTTTGTGTTTTTGGCTTTTAACTGAAATAAGACTACCATGGAATGAAATAGATAGTCTGCAGCTAAGACTATGGGAAGCAAAAAACGTGGAAGTGATTACCAGATGGCAAAAAGCTTAACGCCAAGCTTGTTTGCCTGGAATCCAAGCTCATTGAAGCTTACATAAAGAATTCCCTGTCAAACTGTAAAAGAGTCAGACCGGGATAATGAAGAAGCAAGCATATATTTCCTGGATCCGTCACACCTTCCCAGAGCAAAGCTTGTATGGTACAGGGATGGTTTCTGGGACAGCCAGAACAGAATAGCCATAACTATCAGAATCTTCACTATCAGAATCTTCAGGCTCAGAGTCACTGGAGAGATTATGAAATAGATGAAGGATAGTTGGGCCAGAGGAAAAGGGAGCTTCCTCATCAGACAGAGGATCAGGGGGAGACGGGGGAGATTGGTCAGCAGAGAGCGTCTCTGTTTCTAAGCTGATCTCTCTTTTCCCACCTGTTCCTTGGGATTGCAACCTTCCACTTAAGAATTAGTGCAAGTACGCAAGTGATGCCCAATTTGACCACAGTTATGGCAGCCTTGCCTCTTAGCTTGTCCACCAGCACCCAGGGTCATTATGTGCAGCATACAAGAGGTAGTTCCAGCATTGCTGGCTTTATTTTCATGCACCACTGTACCTACATGTGTCAAATGCATGTCTTGTAGGAGCATCTTAATGCTCTTCATGGAAGTGAGCAAAGCCTTGTGTGCCTTAAAGTGTAGGCATAGAAGCTGGTTCACCTTCAATGCATTTGAACAGGCCGTGTATGCTTCTCAAGGAGTTAACTGTTGGCTGGTGATTAACTGCTGGCCTTCAATGTAGAAACAATCCGCAAACTCAGCCAGGGTTTCCTTGGGCTTGAAAGTGTTGTAACTGTGCTGTTTTAGCAGAGTTACACGGGGAAAAACATTTAGAAGCTAGATAATAATTTTTATTGGAGAGATAGTGATTATATAGTTCATGTGAATCAAGGATAGTAGGAACAAGATTGTTGATCACACGGCTGGATGGTAGAAGGGGGTGGCTTGATCCTGATAATGAGTCAAGCGCCAAATCAAGGTATCCACCGTGAAGGATCATCATCTGTTAATGTTGTTGGATTTGGTAATTCAAGTTGACTTCCTAGTCTGGCTTTGGGTGACCGGATAATTGGATTGCAGGTCACAAACCTACTTGGTTGGAACCTTGCTGGCAGGTCAAGCCTGCAGTTTCAACAAAAGCAATGTTCATAAATGCATCCTTATTGACCTCCAAGCTGAGATCTCCTCCAAACTCTTCAATAAGGAGGCAATTCATGTAATCCCAAGTGACAATGGAGGGGAGCTTGGGGACCACAACTTCTTGGCATGTGGGATGGATACAGGTGAGGATGTGTTCATTCTTGAGCTTGTTGATAGCCCTATGCATTGCAGTTTTGTAAATGATTATAAAGGTGACAATAGTAGAGGTTTTTGGATCAAATATCTGTTTGAAGGTTGGCTTGTAGTTAGGGTCAATAGACAAGGACAAGGAATGACTGTTTTCACCAGGGTTAAGGACGTTAATATGAGGGTTGCCTTCAAACTTGGATTCAGCAGCAGGTTGTCTAGCCCAGAGGAGTTGAAGGCTCTCCTCTAGAGTGTACAAGGTAGAGCTTTTATGTCCACTAATATCCCTAGCAGTGGCAACAGCAGTCCCAAATTGTCAATCTTTATTTGGTGTACCGCCAAAGTGCCAGCAATCCCATTGACACAAGTAGCCAGCAAAGTGGTCTGAGCAACCAATGGGGCAACTTGTCCATTTAGGGTCTCATTAAAGTGGGGAGAGGTTTTGGACCTCTCTTTTCAATGTGTCTTGCCTATCAGCTACATCATTTGTTACTTTGGCAAGTTGATCTAGAGCACGTGCACAGTTGACCTGGGTTGACCTTCCAGGCCAGGGCAACAACCATGATTGTCATGAGCTTGAGTATTAATGACTTCACCCTCCTCTTCATCTTCAGATTCAGATGACAAATCCTCTGAATTAAAGAGGCGCTGTCTTAAGTACTCAATTTCCCCTTGTAAGGTAGCCACCTGATCAGTGAGGAGGCAATACAAGGGTCAGGCATTGATTTAACTGGAGGGGGGTTCTGTACAGAAGCTTGAAGTCAAGTGGTGGCCTTGAGTTTGGCAATGGCCTCTCATACCTTGGTTTTGAAATCAGATGGGGTCTTGACAGGAGGAGCAGGAGGAGTCACCTCAAGTGACGCTACCCTGTCATCCACATAATTTTGCACCTGGTATAGAGTTTTGCCTAGTGCAGCCTTATCCAGACCATATTGATGCTACAGATGACGACCCCAAGTATTGACATGAGCTCCTATCAATTCAAGTTGCAAGTTGACGTGCTCTCTGAATTGATTAAGCTCACTAACCAGAGTCTCAAAGTCCTGACAATGGTTTAGCAGAAAGGCCTCAATTTTCTCACGCCACGCTGCCTGATGTTCATACAATTTGCATAGTTGATCCTTTATGTATCCAGGGAGCAAGGAACAAAGGGAATTCAGGGAGGCGGTTAAGTACTTCTGTGACGCCAGTGAGTTGCGCTGGTTGTCAGAAATACAAGTAAAGAGACTATGTGACCATTCTTGATAGGCCATGTTTTGAGCGTGGTTATTTGAGACGGCAGTGGCTACAGCATCTAACAGTTGATTTTGGGATTCTAAGGTGAGTTGATGGTGAACTAGGGCAGGTTGGATGAACTGGTTGACCAACACGCCAATAGTGTCCATGGATTCCATCAAAGTGGGAGGGAGACCAAAGTCCAAAAGGAAGGAGTACAGGTCTTCAGAAGTGTACCCGGGACAGAGGCCAGGGATAGAGTGCATGGCTACTGTGCCAGAGTAAAAAAGGGAGCAGGAAGCAGCACAAGCTTGCTCATAGTTGAGAGAGAAAGAAGGAAGGGGGCCCACGCGGGCCTGGGAGACAGAGCCAATACAATAGGATTTGAGGGGGCATTGGTGATGTCTTCTTCTAGAGGGGGACTAGAAACTTTAGGTTGATTGGGTACTTCAGAAACAAAGGGAGAAGGACCATAGAATGCGCTTGAGAGAAGGGTAATCAAGGGGCTTGCAGCCCCTGTAGTGAGCACTATTTTGTTGTGTTTGGCTCCAGGAGACAACATCCTGGAGTACACGGTGGGAAATCTGTATAACAAAAGATTTGAGGTTTGAAGCTAGCCTTGGGTTAGCCTTCAGGGCAAAATTAAGGGGGTGTACCTTAATTTCCTGGAAAACAAGATGTAAGAGTCCTTTTGGCAGAAAGGACAGGAAAAGCTTGAAAAATATTAAAGCCAACACAAATGTGGATAAACTTGTCTTTATTAGGAGTAATGATTCTACTTAAATAGTAGACAAGGGACAGTGATCACTCATTAGAAAGACAGAATGGCTAAGGGGGTTGCATTGGGATGAGGTCATACCAGGATCAATCACAGAAAGGTATGATAATCTGGAATGGGTGGATATTAAACCAGACCCATTTGCAGAAGGCAAGGAATTTCTGAACTTGAAAGTGAACCCAGCCAAATCTTCACAATTATCAATATTTGAAGGCCATATTGAAATAGCATTAATTGTGCAATTTACGACACCAACCTAACTGCTCTCCCCATGCATGTTTCTAGAGGCCAGGTTGTTAGTTATGGAAAACTACCAAATTCTCCCAATGTCCTGTCACTTCATCCCTTTGGTACGTTCCAGGATTTTAACCTACCTGAAGACAAGCCCCAAGTCCTATCCTTCTTTACTGCGCAAGACTTCCCATAGCTATCTCTGGTCCAACAGAAGGATGTGCTTGATTTTCTAGACCAGTTTTCAGAATCTTTGCCAAAGACAGCACTTACTATAGTTTAGCCAAAGGTGTTATCCACCAGATTGATACTGGAGACGCTCCCCCCTTCCACACTAAACCATATTGTTGCAGTTGCGTGAAAGATGCTCAGGTGTCTAAAGAGCTCAAACATCTGCTAAACGCTGGACTACTGGCCTCTTCCCAAAGTCCTTGGGCTTCCCCTTACTCATCTTGAAGAAGAAGGATGGAGGTCACTGATTTGTGATGGAATAACAACAATTGAACTCTTTAACCAAGAAGAATTCCTACCCTTTGCCATGTATTGATGATGCCCTCCACCGTCTTGGAGGCTCTAAGTTTTTCTCCACAATAGATTTGGCATCTGAATACTGGCAATTTGACCTTTTGCCTGAGGATCAACAAAAGGCCGTGCACATTACATCTGAAAGGCTGTTTGAGCTTACACGTATGCCACAGGGACTCTGCAATGCCCCAGCTACCTTCCAACAAGCCATGGACTCCATCCTATGTGACTTGAATCTTTCATGTGTCCTAGTATACTTAGATGATATAAAGGTTTTCAGCGCTACCTTTACAGACCACCTGTCTCACTTCAAAGAAGTGTTCTTAAATATTCAAGAAGCTGGTCTTAAGTTAAAACCATATAAGTGTGCTTTCTTCAATGAATGCCTTGAATTCTTGGGCCATGAGGTGACCCAGACCGGGATTTGCCCAATGACTAAATAAAGTTGAGGCTATAGACAAAATGCTTTAAACCACCAATCTGCAAGAAGTTCAAGTCTTTATCTGCATGATGAAATACTACAGACAATTCATCCCCAATCTTACCAACACTAGCAAACCCTTGGTCCAGCTGCTGCGTAATGTCCCTTTTGAATGGAT
Organism: Entomophthora muscae; assembly: GCA_014839935.2. Classification (NCBI taxonomy): domain Eukaryota; kingdom Fungi; phylum Entomophthoromycota; class Entomophthoromycetes; order Entomophthorales; family Entomophthoraceae; genus Entomophthora; species Entomophthora muscae. Next base: position 489,884 of record QTSX02000037.1, on the reverse strand, counting down.
TGCCAGCCAGCAACAGGCCTTTGAGACCCTTAAGCAAAAACTTAAGGAGGTCTCTATCCTAGTGTACTCTGACTACAATAAGGAGTTCATCTTATATAATGATGCTAGAAACCTGGCTATTGGAGCCATCTTGGCTCAATTAGACAATGAGGGTGTGGATCACCCTGTGGCTTATACTTCTGGTGTCCTGAACAAACATTAGAAGAACTTCAGTGTTATGGAGAAAGAATGCCTTGTTGCATTGCATACAGCTAAACATTTTTATCATTACATATATGACACCCATTTCACGGTGGTCACTTATCACGCCTTCCTTAAGTGGCTACAACAGCTTAAAGAGCCAGAAGGACGGCTGGCTAGATGGGCTCTCTGCCTGCAAGGTTATGACTTTACTGTGCTACATTGTCCCAGGATTCAACACCAGAACGCTGATGGCTTATCCAGAATGTCCTTCCTTGCTCTACACCCTGCTGAGGCTAATCAACTGTATAAACTAATTGGGCATCCTTCCTCTTGGAAGAGCAAGACGGAAGAAGTCTTAATCACCCTATCTAAGCTATCAGAAGACACACTCATTTGTGATAATCAGCTTTTCAAAAAAGTAAAAGACCACTACCTGCTTTATTACAGCCTAGTCTTTGCCTTTCTTTGGTGCTTCAAGTTCATAAGGAGACAAGACACAGAGGCGTTGCTAAGAATTATGACTGGCTCCAGAAAAACTACTTCTGGGAAAACCTTTGCCTACTGATCCCAAATGTCATTGCTAGTTGCCATGATTGTCAGCTTCAACGACCCCGTGCTGCCTCTCACAAATTCAAGCTAGTCTCCCTGCAACATGCATTTTACACTGTCAGCATTGACGCTGTAGAGCCTCTTCCTTGTTCCTGCTCTGGCTGCTGCTTTATCCTAATTGCTGTTGACCATTTTAGCAAGTGGGTAGAAGCTTGCCCAACTAAGGACATTGCTACCTAGACAACCACTGCCTTTCTGCTACAGGATATATTCTTTTGCCATGGTTGTCCTCAAGTGTTGCTATCTGAAATGGGACTAACTTTAATGCTAAGTTAATGACCTTGGTTGTTGAGGCTTTGGGATCTCAACAGTCTTTTTCTGCCCTTTAATTCTTCTATCAATGGGGCGGTCAAGTGTGCAAATTTCACTCTGGTTTCTATCATGAGGAAACTCACCTACTCCAATGCTGCAAACTGGATATATACTTACCTGCTGCTCTCTTTGCATATTGCCTTAGAAAACATTGTGTCACTGGGTATTCCCCTTTTTCTATGTTGTATGGTTGTGAAGCCACCACTCTGTTGCTCTTGGTGGGCCCCCTACTCTCCTCTGATAAGGCCATGAACCCAGACAACCATATCAAAGATCTAGTCAATTGTATCATTGATATCCAGGCCACTGCCTACACGTCAGCATATAAGATCAAGATGCTTGAGCTCTCTCTCAACAATGCTGGACAATCTTCCCTACCTGATTTTGCCATTAGAGACCACGTTCTTTACTATCAGCATAGAGTAGGGGGATGCGCTCATAAGCTGAACCCGTTGTGGATCAGGCCCTTGGAAGTGATCTTCAAATGAGGATCAGAATACACTGTGAAACTCCTCTCAATTGGTCAACTGTTTGCCCAAATACATGCCAAGTTCCTCCGCAAGTACCACCCCCCTAAGGCCAATCTAAAGGGGGCAATGTTGTGAATGCCACCATTCACTGTATTTTGATTTTGCCTTTGATGGGTTATTTCAAGGACAAATCTCTCTCTTTTGCTTTTGCTCTTTGAAATGAGTCTGGCTCCAAATTGGGAAATTCAATTGTTCAGTTTCCTGATTCTGCACAACTCACTTGCCCCACTCATATTTGTGGCAAATGCTCCTACCATCCATGTACTGTTTTGTGGTAAAGCTGCATAGTATATAATCCATTTCACTTCTACCAATAAAATTTAAGTTCTATTCACATTTTTGTCTTTGTGTCTTCACATACTTTGGCGCCTCTCTAGTCACACCTAGCAGATATTATTCAATCAGGGCCACAAGGTAATCACATAGCCTTCCCTGTCATTCTAACCAAGACTTAGTAAAAATCTAATCCTAAGGTTAGGATTTCCTGTTGTGACTCTGTGCCGCGCCTCAGATCACAACAAATACTGAAAATTCAACAAATGAAAATCAAGAGGAAACAAAAGTAGCACAGAAAATAAGGAAGATTGAGCCCAGGAAACCAAATGAAGAGAAGCCAACACACATGAAGCTTGCTGAAGGAGAGCCTGTGGCTGAGGTTGTCACAGGGGAAACAATCAGTAAGTTTTTTATGTTTTACTTAAATTTACTTTAGTTATAACTAGGAATGGGGACAAGATTGCTGAAGTGGCAGCCTTTACACCCAGTTGGTTTTACAGGGGTTACCTATCACTGGTAGCCCCTGTGAAGCAAATAAATAAAAATGAAATAAATAAAATAATTCAAATGAACATTAATAGTCTTGCAAATATTGAAGCAAAAACCAAGGAATATTTATCACCTGTGGGGTACTTGCCATGGATTAGGGAAGCATATGAAATAGGAGCAAATATCAACTTCAAAGAGATGACTGAAATTTGCAGGGATATCAAAATAAACTTTGATAAATATATTTATGAAAGTATAAAATGTTTTCCCTTTTCAAATATCTATGAATATGAAAAGAATTTAATAAAAACCAACTTTCAAATAGGAAATGAATATCTAAAAACTGAAATTTTTAATGAATTATTCAAAGCATTATCAAATAAAGTTGGGGATGCAGTCCTCATAAATATTTTTAAGCCTTTATTTATTTTGTTTTCCAAGGCATGGGGGCGGATACAAGTTGGGTGCCCTCTGGAATCATATTCAAGTTCATCTAAACGTCCTAGATCAACAGATCAACTCAAATATATATAAAATTATGCATTTTTTCTGAAAAATATACCTCTCAAAGGATTCATGTTGCAACATACCTAGGAATCCTATTATATTGTATATTAAAAACAAACATTAAAAAACTAGAAGACATACCAATACAACTTGTCATATGCTAATTAGCACTAGAACGCCAGAAGACACCACAGGAGTATAGGACAGTTGAGCACATCCTGTAAGACTCCTTTGCATTGGCATCATTGTATGGGTACTATGTGCCCCCAAAAAGAACCTGTTGATTGATTTGCTTACCCGATTGCCTTTTATTAAGTGTTCAGCAACCACCGGGGTGCAGAGCGCCACCTCACTTGCTATTGCATCCAGAGTTGTCTACCACGTACATAATATTATGTGGATCCAATTAGACACATTAGCAGAAAATTTGATTCCAGGGTATAATTCCCCAGAATAATCACATTTCCTTTGCAATTTGCATCTCCTTAATAAAATTTCTTCCCATGCAATTAAACTTTTATATTTAATTGATTTTTTTTAATTTTCTTATTTTAAATTTCAATTTAACTATTAAAACTTAAATATTAAAATTTAAATATTAAACTTTAAATTTTAATTTAAAATATTAAATTTTAATATTTAAGTTTCAATAGTTAAATTATAATAGTAATATATCTAAGTATATTATAAGACAGTAGTTATAATAAAATATGATTTAAAATGTGTTTATTTAGTTGCTTTTTGGGTACATGTTCATACATTACATAGTTAAACAACAAGACCTGAATTTATCTGCGTCAAGCAGCCTGCTCCACTTATGTTCTAAACAAGTGATTGTTCAGAACTCAAATTACCTTTCCCTTGCAATATGATTTGATAAATATATTTGATATACTTAACCCGCGTCATAAGTACTAATTAGTAAGAGATACATGAAAACCATTGGTTTTTGTGTCATGTGGCTATAGTGGCACTGAATTGGTAAAGAGCATGTGATGATTCACAAGTTCCAATCTGTGGATTTAAAAAATAACAGCCCTTTTACCAAAAAACAGCTCACATCTACTTAAATAAAATCCATCTTTTGTATCTTATTTTTTTATTTGTTAGCTCAACAGTCAATAAAATATTTGGTGCATTATAATAAAAATATGTATTCTTGTCAAAACCGCAGGCTCAACCCGCCAGCAAGGTTCCAACCAAGCAGGTTTGTGACCCGCAATCCAATTACCTGGTCACTTGAAGCCAGACTAGGAAGTCAACTCAAATTGCCAAATCAATCAACATGAACAAACAATGATCCCTCACGGTGGATACCTCGATTTGGCGCTTGACTCATTAGCAGGATCAAGCCACCCCCTCTTCCATCCAGCCATGTGATCACCAATCATGTTCCTGCTATCCATTGATTCACAATAGCTATATAATCACTATCTCACAATAAAGATTATTATCTATCCTCTAAAATATTTTTCCCTTTGTAACTTTGCTAAAACAGCACAGTTACAACATTGTAGCACAGGTAGGCTTTCCATCCTACCTTATCTTGAAAAAATTCCGCCTGTTGCCCGCACACGCCGCGGCCAACAAATCCTTGACAGAATCATGTCTGGCCTCCTGCCCGACTGGACGCTATATACTCCTGGTACCAAGATACCTGATGGTTTTGTTCTCTACCAAAACACGGTGATCCTGCTACCCGCCTTCAACGCCCTGTCTGCCCTAGGGTTCTTTCAGGCACCCTCATCAGTGCCACAACCAGCTGACAAGACCACCATGCCTGCCTATGTTGCACAAAGACTTTGCAGCGCTGCCTTGGAACCCTTTGCAGGGGCCAACAACAACAATGCTGCTGCATGGATCCAGTCAGCCCAAAGCAAGTTGGCTCAGATGGAGTGCCCACAGCGGTTTTGGATTATGGAGATTTCCATTTGCCTGACCCATGACGCTGGCACCTGGTGTGACAAGTGGCACAAAGAGCACACGGACAAGAACTGGGACACCTTCAAACAGGACTTCTTGGCAAGGTTTGTGCTCAAGGATACAGCGCTCATGATCATACGCCAAGTAAAGAACCTGACTCAGACAGGCACCGTGAAGGAACTCACCTGCGCCTACAAGGAACTCTGTCTCTGCGCCCCATCTGACATGGCCTTTGACACCCCAGCAACACACCTCATGTACTACAACGCCCTCAAGTTGCACGTCATGAGACATGTGAACCTGGACCAAGTTACCAACCTGCAAAGCCTATACCGTGAGGCAGAAAAAGCGGAGCAAACCTCCAACGCTCTGCACAAGGCACAGACTGGGAAACAAGAGAGACCCAAGGACTCACATTCAAGTGGGCGCTCCTTGCAACCACCTCCTGGAGGTAACGGCAACAACAACAACCACAAGCCCACGGGTTCAAACAGGAATGGGAATGGGAATAACGGCCAATCAAATTGTACCCATTTCCGTGTCACCGCCACCCAAGGCAACCAAGATGAGGGAAAAGCCCAGGGAGAGCACTAAGCAAGCCAAGCTCTCCCCACGCAACTCCTGACTTGCACAACAATGAATACCAACCCAAGGACGTGGACCAATGCCCAATGATCCAAGTGCCCTTGGAAGACCTGGTACTATACACCATTGCCAGACATCCCAATAAATTGATGTCTTATCCTTTCCGCTTTTGCAGTTACACAGGCTCAGCACTACTGGACTTGGGCGCAGATTGAACTTTAGTCAACAGCAGCTTTGTGGACAAATTCAAGCTGGCCACTAATCCTTTGCGGATTAAAAACATGGTCCTGGCTGATGAACATCACATTGCCGTGACAAAAGAAACTGCCCCCTTCTCTGTCATGCTCAAGAATCTCCACTCCACCATCCAAGGTCCCGTCATTGACTTCCCTAAGTTTGACATTGTACTGGGACTAGACTGGTTACAGAGAAACAACCCTCACGTGGACTGGGCAACCTCAGTGCTGACCATCAAGCGCAAAGGTGTCAACCACCAAATCTACCCAGACTCTGTAGACCAACTCCTACGAGACCACGTCTTTGTACGCATCACAGAGACTTTGGACAAGAAAGAAAGCTTGAAAGCAATTGACTGGGACTCCTGCCAGTATGAAATCATACACTTCAAGGACCACCAGGACACCTCCACGCCGCAAGACCGCAACATTGTGGCTCGTCATCCCAGAAATCTTCAAGGAGGCGTTACCTGGGCTACCCCCTGAGAAACACATCCAACACTCTATCCAACTCAAGGGGGCTGTACCCAAGGCACGCCCCATTTACAGGCTGGCCCCAAACAAGGACAACGCCCTGCGCGCCTATCTCAAGGAGGCACTGGAAAAAGGACTTATCTGCCCCTCACAGTCTCCCTTTGGGGCCGCCGTATTCTTTGTGGCTAAAAAAGATGGTACCTTACGCCTGGTCACAGACTATTGCGCCTTGAACAGAAGTCACCATTAAGAATTGTTACCCATTACCACTAATTGACAATCTCTTTGACGCCTTGGGAGGAGCCTCTGTCTTCTCCAAGATTGATCTAACTGCAGGCTACAACCAGATTTGCATCAAGGAGGAAGACATCCCCAAGACAGCCTTCCACACTAAGTACGGTTCCTACAAATGTGTGGTACTCAACTTTGGCATGACCAATGCCCCGTCCACCTTTGTAACCTTTATGAACAAAGTGTTTGCGCCACACATAGGCAAACACGCCCTTGTGTACCTGGACAATATCATTGTCTACAGCCCCTTGGTGGAACAGCATCACAAGGACCTGGAGGAAGTCTTTGCGACCCTGGCACAACACAAACTGTTGGCCAAGCCCTCCAAATGCCAGTTCTTCCGAGAGCAACTACCCTTCTTGGGGCACATAGTCTCCAAAGACGGCATCAAACCCAACAGTCAGAAGATACAAGCCATCTGCAAAATGCCACCCCCTAAGGACAAATCAGAACTCTGCACCTTCTTGGGAATGGTGGCCTATGTACAACGCTTCATACCCAACTGTGGCGTCTTGACTGCCCCCTTGTCTGCCATAACAGGCGCCAAGTCCAAGTTTGTATGGACCCCCCAACGTGACCTCTGTTTTAGACGTCTCAAGGAAAAGCTCACAACAGCACCCATCTTACAATATCCCAAACAAGACAGAGAATACCAGATGGAAACCGACGCTTCAGATGCATCCATTGGGGGAGTACTACAAATTAAGAATAGTGATGGTGATTTCCTGCCTGTAGCCTACAAGTTGCGCAAATTGACAGATGGCAAGTGTTGATACCCAATCCACGACAAAGAACTGTTGGCCATTGTACACTGCCTAGTCAAATGGCGCTGTTACCTGGAACAGCAGGAAGAATTCACAGCACTAACCAATCATAAGTTGCTCATCTATTTCAAGACACAAGCAAACCTGTCACGCCGCCAAGCGCGGTGGATGGAAGTCCTGGAAAGGTTTAACATGCTCATCCAGTATAAACCCGGGGCCAAACTTGCCATGGCAGACGCCCTGTCCTGTCTGTATGTCCGTGCTTCTAGGGGAGAGAATGGGCTTGACCCAGACTGGCCTCTCCTAGTACTCTGTACAAAAGACAAAGGGTTCCCTGCAGGCACAACTAATATCATCAAAGAAACAGTCATCAAGAATGAACACCTCTTTGCCAACGTATACAGGACTCTTCACAGAAAGATGTCAGATGGCACAACCATTCCCTACATTCCCACACATCAACGAGTTGATACCATTCTTTGCTACCACAGAGATCTCGGACATACTAAGAGCCAAAATCTATAAAAATTCCTGAAACATAAAGCTTGGTGGCCAACCCTATACTGCAATGTCAAGGAAGTGCTAGAACAGTGCAAGGTCTGCAAAAAGTTTGCCAAAAGCAAAACTCCGCCTAAATCTGTACTCCCCATTCAAACACAACTATCGTTCAAAGTATGGGCTCTGGACATTGTGGGCCCCATGCCAGGAAAGCACAACAACAAAAAATACATCATCACAGCCATTGACTTTGCAACAAGGTGGCCAGTAGCCCAAGCGGTGAAGACACACACCGGTAACAACGTCCAACAATTCATTGGCAAGGAAATAATCAGCAGGTTTGGAAAGCCAGAACTCCTGATAACCAATGGGGGTAAAGAATTGACCTACAAGAACACCAACGTGTACCTTGCCAAAAATGGGGTCAAACACACCGTCACAACACCATACCATCTACAGGCCAATGGACGCGTAGAGAAGCTTAATGGTAGCCTCGTGCAAGCCCTAGCCAAACTCACCGCCGGGAGACCTGAAGACTGGTACAAGCAGCTACTGACTGCATTCCTTGTGTGCCAAACCCAAGTGAACAGATCCACCAGAAAAAGCCCATTTGAACTGGTATATGGCACACAGCCAAATATCATTCCAGCACTGACAGGACCCAAACTGGAAATTCCAAGTCAAGTCCCCCTTGCTCTGACCCTCAGGTAATAGAGGCCAACAGCAAGCAAGCAGCCAAAGAAAAGGAACACTTACAAAAGATCTTTGTTCCCATCTGCCAGAGACATGAAGTAGGGGACAAAGTCTGGGTCATGAATACTGACAAAAGCAAACTACAACCCAAAAAAGTAGGGCCAGCGATCATTCTAAAGGTAAACAACAATAACACTTACCTTGTGCAAGGTCTCAGGAAACGTAAACAAGACAAAACCTTACACCACAACCGCCTACAACCTTGCAAAGCAAGACAGAAACAACAGGAAACCGCCCTGCCTGCCACCAAACAACAACTGGTTCAGTATGGCGCCTGGGCTCCTGACAACCTCCCTGACAACCTGCCTCCAGAGGAGGCCAACTTTCAGCCGGGGGGGTGTCAAAACCGCAGGCTTGACCTGCCAGCAAGGTTCCAACCAAGCGGGTTTGTGACCCGCAATCCAATTACCCGGTCACTTGAAGCCAGACTAGGAAGTCAACTTGAATTTCCAAATCAATCAACATGAACAAACAATGATCCCTCACAGTGGATACCTTGATTTGGTGCTTGACTCATTAGCAGGATCAAGCCACCCCCTCTTCCATCCAGCTGTGTGATCACCAATTATGTTCCTGCTATCCATTGATTCACAATAGCTATATAATCACTATATCACAATAAAGATTATTATCTATCCCCTAAAATATTTTTCCCTTTGTAACTTTGCTAAAACAGCACAGTTACAACATTCTCTATCTAGTATAATTATTTTTATTTAACTTTTGCACAAATTCTTATATGTCTAGAATACAATTCAACATCAATTCATTATATATAAATAATAATTTTTGAGTCCTAATAAAAACAAAATAAATGAAAATAAAAACAAATAAATCCAGAGCGCCCATTTATCTGACTGGCTTGGAGTTGAGGGCTTTGGGAAGAAAGGATTCCAAGTGCTTGTAGAAAGGTGCCACCACATTGGGTGGCATTGCAAATTGGCTGATCTTGAGAATGTTGAAGAGATCCTTGGTGTCCTGAGGGAGGCCTTTCTTAATCTTATTCTTGATCCAACCAAGCACCTCCTCAATTGGATTCAGAAATGAAAGATATGGCGGGAGGAAGAGGAGTCTTGTTGGACAATCAGCAAGGTGGTGGTTGGCAGAATGGCTATTCTTGTCAATGAGTGGGAACTCTGATACAACCAATCCACCTTGTGGAGCCTGAAATTATCCAACACAGCAATGTTGGTTGTGCCACTGTAATTGATCCAGAGGTACTCCTTGACAGCTTGGAGAAAATTGAAAAAAGTCCTGCTGTTATGGGAGCCTTTAATCATATGAACTGGTCTAAACTGCAAGGACCAAGAACCGCAACCATTGAATATTTCTGGGAAAAGACAGCTTCACAATGTGCTACACCATCCTTGGACCCCTTCTTGACCCACCTATGCATAGACCTGAGTGAGGAGAAAAACAATAATTTGTCAATATAGAAAAATTGGACATTCCTGGTCTGCTTAAGAGCCATATAGGTCTTGGCATAATTGTGTTAATCCTCAATGTCTTCTCATTATTTTTGTTGTACAGAGAAACTCTAAGTACCTTCCAAGAGAAGCCAAGATTGACCATGATTTTATAAACAAGGGTTTTAGAAACAGAAAGCCCAAACTCTGTGACAATCATTGATTAGACAGCAAGCGTGTCCAGGTGACAATCCTTGGTCACCCACTGTTTTATTGTGTCAATTTGCACAGGCTGCAAGAGTTTTGGCTGCCGCTTAGCCTTGGTGGATTTGGTAATTTGCCCAGTGTTGCTATATTTGGTGTTGAGGTTGCCAACATATCTGGCTATGACACCAAATTGGGACACAATATCCCAAACCTCCATTCCCTTGTTCAAGCAGTTGAGGATAGCTTTATGCTCACTATCCAACAACCAACGCTGGCCCTTGGCAGGTACTATGGCATCCTGGTTAGTAGGCTCAACAAATGGGACTGGGATCTTTGTGTAGAAGGTGAGATCACGCTTGGTTGCGCTGGCACTATCAATTATGGCATACATCACAGGCGCAGATGGCTCTTCAGTTGTGGCCAATTGCTCATATGCTGTATCAAAAATGCAGGGGCAGGAAGTGGCAACACTTGGATCCAGAGCGCGGGGCTGGGTGACTACTGGGTATATAGCGGAGGTGTAATTAACCTCATTGTTACCTGTGACCATGGTATAGGAGACTTTGGTGGCAGGCCTTGAGAGCAGCTTCTGTCTAGGATTAAGTCTGTGTGCTCTGGCTTGGGATGCAGGAGGTGGTTAACTGGCGCTGACACCTTGGGAGGCCTGTGTGTCAGCATTACTCACATTGAGTTGTGTTCTGGGTCTATTCTTGGACCCTCTGGGACGCCCTTGTGAATGGGCTGCCCTGCAGGCAGGTGCAGGAGCTGATTGGGAATGCAATTTTCTGTCCATAAAAATAAATAAAAAATAAATTTTAGGTTAAATATGTATTTATTTAGATTTCTGGTTTAGTTGTGGGTAGTTGTTTTCCCTTGATTTAGCCTTGAATAGTAGCAGAATTTCTATATCTATGATTTGAAGATATAATATTGTACACTTTCTGGGTTTGGCTAATTTTACATTTTAGTTAAGTTTTATGTCTAAACATGGTTGTTGAGATTGGATTTCTCATTTGATTTTAGTCATAGTGGAGCTTCTTAATTTGGGTTGGTGTTTCCCTAATGTGTGTACTGTGCATTCAATTTGGATTCCAGTTCCTGCAATTAATATCTGAGTTTACTAGTGGCATTCAAAAGTGATTTGAAATTTGGTTCTTGGATTTGACAATCCCGCAATTTCAAAAAACATAGTAAACTTAATGAAAATGGTTGATGGATTTGAATGCTTCAAATCTGATTTGAGTTAATTCATTTTGTCCACTAGAAATGTGCAGTCCAACTTGAACTTTGCAAAGTGTCTATGAGTTCCCGCATTTTTAAAAATTCAAATATAAATATATAAAAATCAATTTAATTAAAAAAAGGCCATCCTGCAAAAGTGATTCAAAATTTGGACCAAGGATTTGACAATCCTGCAGTTTTATGTTCAGGTTCTGAATTTACAGTAGTCAAGTCTTTGACATGTGCTTCAGGATTGGCAGACGCATCAACTTTAATCAAAGGGGGCCCCAAGATTGAGGGGGTTGTGGCTTCACACCCATACAGAATGGCAAATGGAGATTGGCCAGTCTCTTGGTGTCTACTGAGTTGATATGCAAAGAGAGCAGCAGGGAGGAACATATCCCAATTAACGGCATCAGAGAGAGTGAGTTTCCTCATCATGGATACCAGGGAGGAATTTTCTCATTCAACAGTTCCATTGGTTGATGGGTTATACAGTGCAGAAAAAGATTGGTGGGTACCCATAGCTTCTACTTTAGACATTAGGAGGCAAGCACTAAATTTGGTGCCATTGTCAGAAAGCAGGACTTGAGGGTAGCCATGTTGGTAGTGGATATCTTACAACAAGAAATTAGCAGTGGTCTTGGCATTTATATCTTTTTTAGCCCTGGCTTCAACCCATTTGCTGAAATGGTCTACGGCTACCAAGATGAATTGACACCTAGACCTAGAACAAGGAAGAGGCTCAACATCATTAATACCTACAGTGTGGAAGGCATGCTTAGGGGGAATGAGCTCAAATTAAAGTTGGGAAGGCTGAGGTTGTTGGAGTTGACAAGAATGACAGGAGGCAAGTACGTCAGGGATTAAGAGGCATATGTTTTCCCAGTAGAAATTCTTGCATAACTAGTTGTGAGTTTTTGCTATACCCCATGTCCAGTATCAATATGAGCTTTAATAATAATGGCTATTCTCATGCTAGGGCAAACATAGGGCAGATAGGTGTTGAGACTTTCTTGAAGAGTTGTCTATCTCAAATCATATATAAACGCTTGAGTTGTAGGAGAAATTATTTCTATATGTTTTTCTTGGAAGAACTTACCTTCTTTTAAGTCCAACAAAAACTGACAACAAATACAAAAAGCCTATAAAATAGTTCAATTTAATGGATAATGCTGCCACTCAAAGGGGTTGTTGGACACTTTGAAGTGTCTCACAGCATTCCTTCCTGTGGCAGTGTTAATAAAACTAAATATAAATATAACTGGACTTAATTTAGTCATGTTTACCTAAAAGGTAAGAGAGTCAAAAATGATATAAAACTTTACTAATAATGATTGGAGCTTAGAATGCTTTCATCAATTATTATTGGTCAATCCAATCTATTTCTCTGCCAAACAGATAAGATTAGATGTACTAAGCTAAGGTAAGACATCACTAAAGACAGTACTAACTTTTCAATTTTAACACTGTAAATTTACTTCAAAATAAATGTAAGCTTCAAAATATACATAGAATATTAAACTGTTTTAAGCATAGTAGATCAGGGATTTTAAAGGTAAGAATGTTTTTAAAAGTTTGAAGCTAACATTAATTTAAAAAGCTATTTAAAAAGGTAATAAGTTTTTTAAAAAACTAATCAGTTGGAGATTGAAATCAAAGCTGAATTAAAGTAAGTGTTTCACCCAATTTACTAACATCCTTTCTTTTTAAAAGGAGCTCCACCCCAAAGAAGATTAAGTTTAGGTAAGCTTCTTTACTTAAATTAACTAGCCTAGATTAAAAAACCAGATTTTTGCCCTGAAGTAGATCTTGGGTTGGTAAGTATTGTTTTGATTAACTAATATTTTTTAGCCAAGCTTCATTTCAGGTAATCATTTCACTCCAACTACTAGCATTCCTCTCTTTTAGGTTGACTTTGTTCACAGCAGATCTTGGGGTGGGTAAGTTATTTTCCCCAAATTTACTAACCTGGATTAAGAAAGCCCAGATTTTTGCCCTGAAGCAGATCTTGGTTTGGTAAGTGAATTTGCTAATTAATAACATTTTTTTAAAAATGCCCAGTTTTCACTGCAGCAAATCTTGGGATGGGTAAGCTTTTTACTAACTTACTAACCTTTTTATAAAAACACACAAAATTTCCCCCTGCAGCAGATCATAGATTAGGTAAGTCATCTTTTCCAAACTACTAACCTTAATTTCAAGCTCCAGATTTCTTCCTACAGTAGATCCTGGGGTGGGTAAATTTTTTTAGATTAAACAGATATTTTACTAAAAAACTGTTTGTCTAAATTAGTTTTTTTTGATCCAACTAGCTCTTTTTTTACCCAAATTCAACTTTTTACTATTAAGGTCTCATTTGACTTTATTGCTTTAAACTTTAATTAGCTAATCTTTGTATTTAAGTTTTATTTTATTTTTATATGATTAATAAATACTAAAATGCATATTTCAAAATTACTTAGTTTTAAGTTCTCTACCAAGAAATTATAATTTGCTTAAAAAACTTCTAATTAATCTTCATATTTTAGGTGTTATAGTCAAGTTTTGTCTTATTATAAAAAAACAAGAGTGTCCTGACTCTACTTAAAATATTTTTCACCCGAATAGAACATTTATAATAATTTTTATTTCACCCCCATCTGCATAACTCCAACACCACATAAACTACTTTAAATATCATATATAGTAGCTACTATAGATCTTTTAACTATCATCTGCTCATAAAATTATAGGGTTCCTCTTTTAAAAAAACCACCATAATTAATTAATTTTCTGAGATAACAAAAATATATTAGAAATTCATAAATAATCAATTTTTAGACCATACTACAATGGCTTCATTTTATGATGTTTTCTGCTAAAATCAATAACAATAACTTACCAGAGGGTACTGAACACAAAAAAATAAAATGCAATCAAATCAAATGCTATGAAGCTAAAATAACAACACATCAGATTACTAAAAAGATCTACAGAATCAGACACTATCTTATCAAAAATAGGAAATAATGGTATCAAAAATCAGAGTACCACATAGAATTACATATATGTAAAAAGAAATTGATATCAGTATGTTAATAAATAAAATATGCAGTCACCAACAACTAAAGACTGTATCTTACTGTAAATTCAGAACCTAAACATAAAAATACGGAATTGTCAAATCCTTGGTCCAAATTTCAAATCACTTTTGCAGGCAACTCAGCTGAGTGAAAAATAAAATATTTAATAAAATCAAAAATTTAATTTGACTTTTTTGATTTATTTAAATTGGCAAATTTTGAATCTCTTGAGCCAATAACTCAACTAACAAAAGACAAAACACAGCAAACAAATGTGGGATATGTGAATCAGAAATGCAGGATTCTAATGTACAATTTGAGATTTCCTGTATTTCAAACAAATCATAGACATCATGGAAAACTTAAAAAATCTGAAATTGCGGGATTGCCAAATCCAAGAACCAAGTTTCAAATCAAAAATGAGGTGAATTTGAAATAAATATAATTTGTGGGTGTCTCAAAAAGGATGCTAAAGTATCTAGAGTGAATTTGTGCTATTTTTTAGGAATCATAGGCATTCTCAAAAATCACCCTATTCCATTTTAGGACTGCTAAAATTTAGATGCTTGATTACAGTAGATTTTAAAAAACGCTAATAATAAAATAGAATTCTATATTACAATCTATTTTTACCATGTTGCCTTTTCTTTGGTGTGTTGATAGTTCATTTGATGTTGATAAAGTGTTTGCATTTAATTGGATGATTTCACCTCCAGTCGCCTTGGCAATAGGAAATCAAGTTGCCTCTGCAACCACAGTTGGTCTTGGGGAGGCAACTTGATCCCCTATTGCCAAGGCAACTGGAGGTGAAACCATCCAATTAAATGCAAACACCTTATCAACAGCAAATGAACTATCAACACACCAAGGAAAAGGCAACATGGTAAAAAAAAAGATTGTAATATAGAATTCTATTTTATTATTAGTATTTTCTGAAATCTACTGTAATCAAGTATCCTTAATAGCAATACATGAATACATAGTGTAGTAAACTGATGGTTTATCTTTACCCCCTCCTTTCTTTTTCTAAACAAAGTTTTGTTGGCCCCTTGGCTACGCCAGGGGCCAAAAACTTTTAAAAAATTCTGCGTCATCAGGAGAGTAGCTCATAAACTGTTATATGGTTTTATGGCTGCTATATTAGTGATTTAGAGTGCAGAATATTGCATCATTTCCAGTTTAGACAATTTTACATTTCACTTAATTTCATGTCTAAACATGGTTGTTAAGATTGTATTTTCCATTTGATTTTATCCAGAGTGGAGCTTCTTGATTTGGGTTGATTTGTCCTAGTTTCTTACTTTACATTCAATTTGGATTCCAGTTCCCACAATTAATATCTGAGTTTACTATTGGCATTCAAAAGTGATTTGAAATTTGGTTCTTGGATTTGCAAATCCCGCAATTTGAAAAAAACATAGTAAACTTAATGAAAATGGTTAATGGATTTGAACGCTTCAAATCTGATTCCAGTTAATTCATTTTGTCCATTGGAAATATGCAGTTCAAATTGACCTTTGCAAAGTGTCTATGAGTTCCCGCATTTTTAAAAATTCAAATAAAAATACAAAGAATTCAATTTAATTAAAAAAGGCTATCCTGCAAAAGTGATTCAAAATTTGGACCAAGGATTTGAAAATCCCGCATTTTTACGTTTAGGTTCTGAATTTACAGTAGAAAAAGGTGTACTATAAAAATAATATATTAAGCCTATAAACTACAAAATAATTGTTTGAGAACAAAATAGCTTTTTATAACATGTACTTGATCTTTATTAATATGGGTATTTTAATGTCCATTGAAGTTCAAAATATATACTGAAAATAAAGAATTTAAAAGGGCTGCAGTTTCACAATGTGGATAAAAATACAGTACTTTTTCTCAGCTGTTGAGATAGACAACCAAAACCAAGTATTGAGCACACAGAAGTTATGTACAAAACAAATCTTAAGTGGGCTTATTTTTAACATGTATAAATTGTTGATTTTTTATGTGAGAAAACTTGGTGTTATATGTTTGGGTTTGTCTGTGTATCTCAACAGCTCTTAAAAGTACTTTAATTAATTTTCAGTCTCTTAAATGTCAAAACATAATGCATAATAAAAGGTAGAAACCTCTAATAAAGCCTTGATAATAGTATAATAGAGTATTTACAAAGCATACATCCATACTTCTCTAATGAAAAGTAGCAAATATAATAAAGCTATCATTTTTATATTAAAAATTACTTTAGATATCATTGAATTATCTTTTAACAACCATATTAGTAAATAAATTTAAAAAAGACATACTGACTATCAAAAAAGGTATTTCTGCTAGGGAAAAAGAAAAAGATAACAGTGTGAAGCTGTGAATAATAGAGCTGAGTTAGCATAGCTTTTTCTTTTGGTAGCCTGCTCACCGCTCAACTTTATATACTCATTAGGTTTCTGATATTTTTCATTAACAAATCTATATAATTTTTACCAACAAACCATAAGGAGGCTTCATCTTTAAACAGGTTTTTACTAGGTATGAGACCAGGAATGCATTATAGCAGGCTGACATCACCCCTGGGGTTCACTCAAAAGATTTATGATAAAGATCATTAAAAAGCCAAAAAAATTTAAAATTTAAAATTTAAAATCCAAAAAATATAACTTCACACCTCTCTTAGATAATAGTTTTTGCCATCTATAACTGGAAACACATATCAGCAGGCTGCCGTAAAAGAGTGAAGCTGAGCGTAGCACAGCTTTGCTCTTTTGGCAGCCTACCTGACACACCTTTCCTTTTACTAGATATAGTATAATATAAAGATTTAAAAGTTAGCTAATCTAAAAAACAAAAAAATCAGCTAGGATACCTGGACGCATACCCAGGTGGGATTCCATAAAAGGACAAAGCAGGCGTAGCTCAGCTTTGTTCTTTTGGCATCCTGCCCGCCACACCATGCTTGTTACATTATTCTTTGATAGAATCTGTAGGGCCAATTGAATATCTTATGGCTCAGTGATCTGGAGTCAGGGTATACTATTAATTTATATAGGAAATTGGCATCAGCAGGATGGATAGCTAGTTTAGGCATTTGTGACAATCCATCAGTGTTCTGATGATGTGCGCCAAGTCAGTATACAACAGTAAAATTGTATACTTTCAAGCGCAGAGCCCAATGTGCTAATTGACCTTCAGGCACCTTTAATTGCTGCAGCCACTTAAGGTATTAATGTTCTGTGACTACAGTAAAGTGAGTTCTGTAAATGTAGTGCCAGAACTGTTTCACTGCATGTAAAACTGCTAGGCATTCCTTTTCATTGACACTATAGTTCTTTTTGCTTTGTTGAGGACTTATGAAGAATAGGCCACGGGTCAATCCAAGCCTTCATTGTCAAGCTGGGCTAAGATGGCACCCACAGCTACTCCAATGGTATTGTTGTATAAGATGAACTTCTTATCATAATCAGTTTATACTAGAATTAGAGCCTCTTTAAGCTTGGCCTTCAGTTCCTCAAAGGATTGCTGTTGGCTGTCAGTCCATTCAAAGGGTACATTGCAAAGGAGCTGGACAAGAGGTTTGCTCAATTCAGCAAAGTCAGCAATGAACTGTTGATAGTATCCTATCATACCCAGAAATACTTGGACCTCATGTAGGTTTGTGAGATGCAGTATCATGTCAATGGCTTCCATCTTATTATTCATGGGGCATTCCGGTCTGGATGACCTCATGGCCCAAGAATTCAAGTTGTTCTTTAAAGAAGAAGCACTTGGAGGGTTTGAGCTTCAAGAAAGCTTCTTAGATCTTGATGAATACAGCCTTGAGATGCCCAAATGATTAATAAAGGTAGAGCTGAACACTGTGATATCATCAAGGTATACAAGGACACATGAGAGCTTCAGGCCTTGTAGAATAGAGTATATAGCTCTTTGGAACGTAGCCAGGGTATTGCAGAGTCCTTGGGGCATTTGAGTGGGTTTGTAGAGACCTTCTGAGGTGATAAGAGTAGTATTTTCCCAGTCTTCTGGAGATAAGTCAACCTTCCAGTATCCAGAAGCTAAATCCATAGCAAAGAAGAATTTTGAGCCTCCCAATTGTCTGAGAGCGTCATCAATCCTAGGCAAAGGGTATGAGTTCTTTTTTGTGAGCAAGTTTAGGCGGTGATAATTCATCACAATTTGGTGGCCTCTGTCCTTCTTCTTGAGTATCAATAAGGGGGAGGCCCAAGGACTCTGAGAGGGGGCCAATAGTCCAGCATTCAAGAGTTGTTTAAGCTCCTTAGAGACCTGGGCATCCTCTACCCTGCTGCAGTGGTAAGGCTTGGCAAAAAGGGCAGTGCATCACCTGTATCTATCTGATGGATGACCCCTTTAGCTAGGCCATAATCTGTAGGTCCAGAGGCAAAGATATTCTTAAACTGGTCAAGAAGTTACAGTACATCTTTTTGTTGGATAGGTGACAGTTGTGAGAAGTTGGCAGCGGTGAACAGGGAGAGAACCTGAGGGTCTTCTTCAGGTAGATTAAAGTAATTGAAGGTTCCAAAAAGGTAGAGGGATGCCACTTGTTATGCTCCTAATATGTGACCATGCCCTACAACTTGGCCCCTAGGCACCTGCATAGGCAAAGCAGTCAGTTTAGCTAGTAACAGCTGTACAGGTTTCTATTGAGTTCAATCTAAGATCCCCAGGCATAACCAAGGCTCCTTACAGCTTAGAGATTCAGGAGAATATAGCTCCAGGAATGATTTTTCAGGTAGTTTTTAGGATATCTGAGAGTCTATACTTACTTGTGAGCCTGGTGGAATGGTGATAGCTGCAGGGGCAAGAAGAGGCACACCTTCTTCTGCAGGACAGGAAGGAGGAGGGGAACACATATTGGAGGAATGAGTTCTGTACTTGAGCAAGAAGATACCCGTGGGATACTCAAGCACACAAGTCTTAAGGTGTTTGCCCAAAAGGCGCAGAAGTTCTTCAAAAATTAAAGGGACCTTGTATCCTAAGAGCAATAGGTATCCATCTTGAAGGTTTACAATCCCATTATATTCTTGGAGGAATTGTGTACCAACCAGGAGATCATAGCTTTTGTTCTCTAGACCAAACAGCGGGGGAAGCAATGAGGAGCTTTCTGAACCTCATGGGTAGGACATAGTAGGCACCAACAGCTATAGTTTGAGCCATGCCAGCAGTACTATAGGATTTATTGTAATTGAGATCAGGAGCCAACTTAAGCTTTTTCATAAGCTTGGATGATACCACATTGACTGGGGAACCTTTGTCCAGTATTGCTTTGATATTAACCTTTTGAATTGACACTTCCACATGGGTAGTATCTTTCCCAAAAGGGGGTAAGACATCCAGAACGTCTTGTGCAGCTTCCAGCTCATTCTTGCATTTAGCTAACATGCATTTTAAGGCAGGAATTTCCTTATACACACTCCTCAATGGGAGATATACAGACGCATTCTGGAAGAGAGCCTCAGCTAGCTCAGCAGCTTCTTCAGAAGAGTCTACCAGACGGGATGTTGATGAGCCTGGGCTAGGTAGGGGCAAGCCACCATGGCCTTGGCTTCACTTGAAGATGCCCGAGATGTATCTGTGGTTCTTCCTGAGCATAGCTTGTAAGAGAATGACACAGTTTCTGGGACAGCCAAAATAGAATATCCATAACTATCTGAAAAATGCAGTCATAATCTTTAGGTTCAGAATCACTAGAAAGATTGTGCAACAGGTGAAGGATAGTTGGGCCAGATGAAGTGGGAGATTCCTTGTTGGAGGGAAGATCAGGAGAAGACAGGGGAGATTGATCAGCAGAGAGTGTCTATGCCTCTAAGCTGACCTCTCTTTTCCTGCCTGCTCCTTTGGGTTGCAACCTTCTACTCACAGATTGGTGCAGGTACAAGAGTGGTGCCTTATTTGACCACAGTTATGACATCCTTGTCTCTTAGACTGTCCACTTGAACCAAGAGTCACAATACACAGAATACAGGAGGTGGTTCCAGAGTTACTAGCTATATTCTCACACACCACAGTACCCCCATGGGTCAAATGTATGTCTTGAAAGAGGGTCTCAATACTCTTCATGAAAGTAAGAGAAGCTTTGTTCCTTAAAGTGCAAGCATATGTGACCGTACAACAGTCACTGTTAAGTATTTAGCCAAATAAATACTTTGAGATATAAAGTTGCTCTGTTTTGTTTTTTTGTTTTATGTAGATAGGTTTGGTTGGAATTCTTCAGATAAAGGTTCCTGAAAACTTAGTATCTATATTCAATAAAATAACAGGAGGCAAGACTGGCCAAATCAATCTGTTGTAACTGTGCTGCTTTAGCAGAGTTACAAGGGGAAAAATATGTATAAGCTATATAATAATCTTTATTGTTAGATAGTGATTATATAGACATAGTGAATCAATTGATAGCAGGAACATGATTGTTGATCACACGGTTGGATGAAAGAAGGGGGTGTCTTGATCCTGGTAATGAGTCAAGCGCTGTTGTGTTCTGAGGCGCGGCACAGACACACAACAGGGAATCCTAACCTTAGGATTGGATTCATACTTAGTCTTGGTTAGATGACAGGGAAGTCAATTGTGTTTACCTTGTGGCCCTGGATGAATAATCTCTACTAGGCGTGGCTAGAGAGAAGCGCAGAAGTACAGAAGACACAAAGACAAAAACGTGAATAGAACTTAATTTTATTAGTGAATATGGAAATGGAATATATAGTGGTTGAGAATACCACAAAACACTACCAGGACAGTAGGATCACTTGCCACAAGCATGAGTGGGGCAAGTGAGTTGCGCAGAGTCAGGAAACCAGACAATCATATTTCCTGAAGCGGAAGCCAGTTCATTTTGAGAGTCAAAAGCAAAAGCAAGAGATTTGTCTTTGAAATGGCCCAACAAAGGCAAAATCAAAACATGGTGAATGCCGTTATTCACAATAAGCGCTAAAACAAGGTATCCACTGTAGGGGATCATCATCTGTTCATATTGTAAAGTTTGGTAATTTGAGTTGACTTCCTAGTCTGGCTTCAAGTGGCCGGGTAATTGAATTGTGGGTCACAAACCCGCTTGTTTGAAACCTTGCTGGCGGGTCAAGCCTGCAGGTTTGACAAAGCTTGGAGACTGGGTGTCTCAAATAAACAAGTTAATTGACTGGGAAGGTTAATGAATAAATATTACAATATAATTAATGAGGATTTAATTATATTGGTTAATTTCCTTGACTGAGTCAAGAGGTATGGTTATGGTTAACCATAGGTAAACCCCCAAATTTGGGTTTAAAAACACTGTTGTGGTGTTTTGTTTGGGGTTTGAAGCGTTTTAACAGGTTTTTAAAACACTAGGAAACCATTAAATGTAACAATAACTGAATAAAGGTAGTGATGCCTAGGAATTCAGGTTTGATCAGCTGGTTCCCAGTTGGAACATTGATAGCTGAGTTTTGGGATGTGTAATCCACAGGATTTTGGCGCCGGGAGCTGGGGAAGCTCCATGCTGAATTAGTACATTGGGATGAATGGAGTCAGGTGACTTCTTCCCATTGTAGGTTGGTTCTTATAGGTTGAGAAATATTGGTGATCTTTTAGATAAAGATCTAGGTTTGATGACTCAGATGTCATAGACCATGTGATATTAATCATAGGTTGATTAAGGAACTGGGGTGGTTTTCAGCCAAATATGCCCCAAATTTATATAAGCAAAAACAGCTAATTTTAAATAAAGATATATTGTCAATTTTGACGCTTTCCCCTTGACTTCTTTTTAATTATCATGTCTTCTTTATTACTATTTGAAAGAGAAAAATTCAGGGTGCTTTGTGTTGAGGCTGCTGCTGCAAGAAAGGAAGTTCCTACCAGCTTGCTTGAGGAGGCTTGGGCGAGTCTGAGGTCTCCAAGATTGCACCTGAGGAATCTTTGGTAGAAGTGAAAGCGGCTTTTGAAGAACTATATTCCAACTATTTTGCCAGAGAGAGAACCCTGGCACAAGGAAATTGAGTTTATGCATGGGACTCCTGGAACTTGCTGTTAGGGTTTGATGAAATTTTGCAACAAGTAAAGGACAGAGCCAATTGTGAAGTTGAGGCGTTAAGAAACAGGGAGGAAATGAGTGTCAAAATTATGGCTCGGTGGAGAGATGACAATAAAGCATTGTCTCACAAAATTGCCTCCCTGGAGGCAAAACTTCTCAAAGCTTTGTCACAGGAAGGTACCGGTAACAAGAGTCAAGGGCAGAATAATGGTAAGTTTGACTGGTTAGACCTGGATCCGTCACAGCATAGGAGCTGGTTCACCTTCAAAGCATTTGAACAGGCTGTGTAAGATTCACAGGGAGTTAACTGACAACTGGTGATTAACTGTTGCCCTTCAATATAGAAGTGGTCAGCAAATTCAGCCAGTGTTTCTTTGGGCTTAAAGACAATGTACATAAATGCATCTTTCTGGACCTCCAAGCTGAGATCTCCTTCAAATTCCTCAATCAAAAGGTGTTTCATGTCCTCCCAAGTGACAATGGATGGGAGTTCAGGGACCACAACTTCTTAGCACCTGAGATGTAGACAAGTAAAAATATGCTCCTTTTTAAGCTCATTGGTGGCCCTACGCATTGCAGTCTCATAGATTTTCAGAAAGGCAGCAACAGTAGAGGTCTTAGGGTCAAATATCTGTTTGAAGGAAGGCTTATAGTTGGGGTCAATGGACAATGAGGTAGATTGGCTGTTGTCACCTGGGTTGAGGACGTTAATGTGGGGATTGCCCTCAAACTCAGATTCTGCAGCAGGCTGTCTAGCCCAGAGGAGTCAAAGGCTCTCTTTCAGGGTGTCTAGTGTAGAGCTGTTTTGTCCACTGACATCCCTGGAAGTAGTAGCAGTAGCTCCAAATTCATCAATCTTAATCTGCTGCACTGCTAGGGTACCAGCAATCCCATTGATACAAGTGGTCAGGGAAGTGGTTTGAGCAGCCAAAGGGTTAACCTGTCCATTTGTTGTTTCCGCCAAGCAATAGAGGTTCTGTAACTCCCTTTCCAGAGCATCCTGCCTATCAGTAACATCATTTGTTACTTCTGCTAACTGATCCAAGACAATGGTACAGTTGACACAGGGTTGTCCTTCCAAGCCAGGACAACATCCATGATCAATATGGGTAGAAGTACCAGTGACTTCAGCCTCCCCTTTGCCATCAGAATCAGAGTACAAATCATCAGAGCTAGAGAGTTTTTGTCTCAAATACTCAATCTCACCTCACAGGGCAGCTACTTGCTCTGTTAGCAAGGCAATGCAAGGGTCAGGTGTAGGCTCTACTGGCAGAGGGTTTATAACAAAGGCTTGACGTTGAGTGGTGGCTTTGAGTTCATTTATGGCTTCCCATACCTTAACTTCAAAGGCAGACAGGATCTTAACAGAAGGAGCAGGAAAAGTCACCTCAATGGAAGCTACTCTATCATCAACATAGTTTTGAGCTTGACACAGAGTGTTTCCTAGCGTGGCCTCATCTATACCATATTGTTGGTGCAGGTGTTGGCCCCAATTATTGATGTGGGTCCCAATCAACTCAATTTGGGAATTAACATGCTCTCAAACTTAGTTGAGCTTGTCAACTAAAGTCTCAAAATCCTGACAATATTTTAGGAGAGTCGCTTCTATCTGCCCATACCACGTAACTTGGTGATCATCCAGTTTGTACATTTGATCCTTGATATACCCAGGGAGCAAGGAACAAAGAGAGTTCAAGGATGAGGTTAAAGACTTCTGTGAGCCCAAAAGTTGTGCTGGTTATCTTAAATACAAGCAAAGAGGCTATGGGACCATTCTTGATAGGCCATATTTTGTACATGGTTGTTGAAGACAGCAGTGGCCACAGTAGTCAAAAGCTGGTTCTGGGACCCTAGAACCAATTGATGATGAATCAAGGCGGGTTAGATGAATTGGTTGACTAACACACCAATAGTCTCCATAGACTCCATCAACACAGAGAGAAGACCAAAGTCCAAGAGTAAGGAATACAGGTCTTTGGAAGAATACCCAGGACAGAGGCCAGGGATAGAGTGCATTGCCACACTGCCTGTGTGGAGGAGGGAGCATGCGGCGGTGCAAGCTTGCTCATAGTCAAGTGAGAAAGCTGAAAGGGGGCCCAAGCAGGCCCAGGAGACAACACCATTACCATGGGAGTTGAGGGGGTATTGGTGATATCTTCTAGAGGAGGACTAGAAACTTTAGGTTGTTTGGGTACTTCAGAAACAAAAGAAGAAAGACCAGAGAATGTGTGGGGGAACAGAGTAACTAAGGGGCTTGCAGCCCCTGTAGTGAGCACCATTTTGTTGTGTTTGGCTCCTGGGAACAACATCCAGGAGGACATGGCAGAAAATCTTTATAATAAAATATTTGAGGTTCAAAGCTAGCCTTGGGTTAGCTTTCAGGGAAAAATTAAGGGTACATATCTTAATTTCATGGAATACAAGATGAGGAATTCCTTTTGTCAAAAAGAAAAGGAAAAAGCTTGACAAATATTAAAGCCAACGCAAATGCGGAGAAACTTGTCTCTATTAGGAGAAATGATTCTACTTAAATAGTAGACAAGGGACAATGATCACTGATTAGGTAGACAGAGTGGCAGAGGAGGTCACGTTGGGATGAGGTCATACCAGGATCAGTCACAGACAGGTATGATAATCTGGAATGGGTGGATATTGAACCAGACCCATTTACAGAAGGCAAGAAATTCCCAAACTCAAAGACAAAACCAACCAAATCTTTACACATATCACTATTCAAAGACCATATCAAAATGGCATTAATGGTGCAATTTCCAACAATGACAGGGCCCTGGATGGTGGAATGCAGGTTCTCTAGAATAACAGAGAAGGGGGCAGTTTCTTTTGTCACATCAATGTAATTTTTATCAGCTAAAGCCATATTCTTAATCCCAAAGGTATAGTTGTTAGCCTGAACTTGTCTACAAAGTTGCTGTTGACAAGTGTTTGATCTGCACCCAAGTCCAGGAGCACTGATCCAGTGTAATTACAAAAGAAGAAAGGATAGGACATCAGTTTATTGGAATGTCTGGCAATGGTGTAGAGTACTGGGTCTCCTGAGGACACCTGAATTATTAGGACTGATTCATGTCCTTGGGTTGGTACCCATAATCAGGAAAGTCAGGAGTTGTGCAGGGAGAGCTTGGCTTGCTTCAAGCTCTCCCTGGGCTTTTCCCTCATCCTGATTTTCTTTTGTGGCAGTGACATGGAAGTGGGTATAATTTGACTGTTCATTGTTCCCATTGCTGTGGCAATTGAGCCAGCAGATTTATGGTTTGAGTTATTGTTGTTCCCATGCGGAGGGCAGTTGGAACATCCAGCTGGGTGAGAGTCCTTGGGTTGCTCTCTTTTCCCAGTCTGTGCTTTATGAAGAACATTGAATGTTTGTTCTTCTTTCTCTGCCTCACAGTAAAGGCTCTTCAAGTTGATCACCTGGTCTAGATTGACATGTCTCATTACATGCAACTTTAGTGTGTTGTAGTACATGAGATGGGTAGCTGGGGTGTCAACTGTCATGTCTGAAGGTGCCCAAAGGCAAAGCTCCTTGTATGTGTGGGTGATTTCTTTTAATGTTCCAGTCTGGGTCAGATTATTTACTTGGTGTATGATCATGAGTGAAGTGTTCTTCAGCGCAAACCTTGATAAGAAGTCCTGCTTAAAGGTGTCCCAGTCCTTCTTGATGTGATCCTTGTGCCACTTGTTGCACCAGGTGCCTGTATTGTTTGTTAGTCAAATGGAGATCTCTGCAATCCAGAAGCATTGTGGGCATTCCATTTGTGCCAGTTTACTCTGGGCAGATTGAATACATGCTGTGGTGTTGTTGCCATTGGCTCCAGCAAATGATTTCAAGGCAGTGCTTTGAAGTCTTTGGGCTATGTGAGCTGGCATGATGCTTTTATCTTTGGCTCAAGGGGTGACAGCAGGTGCTTGGAAGAAACCTTGTACTAACAAGGTGTTGAAAGTGGACACTGGTATCACCATGTTCTGGTATAACACAAAACCCAACCCATTTGAGCAGCCATTCTTTAAAGTTACACCTCCCTCTTGGGCCTCTACTTTAATCCTCACCAAATGCTTGGAAATCTCTGCCAACTTACTCCTGAATATTTTTCAAATATTTACTGAAAAAACCCCAAGAAAGGTCCTCACACTATTAATTGCTGAATTAGCCTGAGAATGCCCCCACCTAACCCACCCAAGAGACACCTCTGGTTAAATATCATGTGCAAGAGTGGCCGGGAGCAGTGGTAATTGCATTCAAGACAGGTTCCTCAATTTTTAGTTGAGTCAGTTTTCCCTTTGATTTTGTTCATTCAGATTTTTCCAGATTTTCCTACCTCAAGAGATGCATTCATATTCCTTTATATCATTAGTCAATCAGTTTTGGACATTCAACTTCTCACCCAAATTCCATACCCTCTCTTTAAATGAATGCAAGAGTTGTTAAAGACCTTGCTTCATCATTTTCTACTCTAATAAAGTTCAAAATTTGTTAGTCTAATTTGGCCATTTGGGGTTTTCTGTTGCTTTTGGTATTCAGTTGTTTCCTTTCCTTTGGCCTCCCAGGAATTGTTGGTGACAACCTTTTGGTTGTTGCTGAAACCGCAACTTTATTGTGGTTGAGAGCTTAGTTTTATTTCTTATTAACCTGCTCCCCATTTCTCACACATTCCAGTATTACACTGGATAGCATCCTGGTGGGCCTTCCTCCCAGGATGGGAGCCAAACTTAGTTAGTTTAGCTTCCCTTTCTCAAAATTATATAGTATCAGGTAACTCACATACTGTCCATGTACATCATGGTGGTCATGAGGCTTGTCCAAGTAATGTTCTGCTTAGGACTCAAAAGGTTTGATTCCCAAGAGGGAGTAATTGAAGATGTTGTGATATAAAAAATCCCTAATAGGGGACAAAATGGATGGGACAACAACAGAGAAAGAGGTGAGGTATAAGCAGGAAAGCCAACAGCAAGCTTCAAGGGTGTGGGAGTAGAGAATGTGACAACAAACACACAGGCAACAACAACATATATGATTTCTCAAGAGATAATGTGGCCTCCAAATTTTTGTTATGGTGAACACCAAATATGTAAAATTGGTAATAATTAATCAACCAAGAGACCAAGCTTTATTTGTGACAACTGAGTATTTAGAGGCATATTTTAGAGATTTGTGAATTTTGAATAACAGGAGGTGATTGGGTTCACTGCAACAACGATTTGAAATTTGGTTGTTAGTTTTGACAAACCGCATTTTGCCCAACAGGTTCTAATTCTACAGTGTGTGATGGAAATAAAAGGCTTAAAAATTAAGGTGCTGAAAATGTGGTGGGTACTGAAATTTTAACTGGAACAATTTCTATTGACTTTAGAGGTGTTTCGAATATATGTTGGTTAGACTAGATTACAACCTTGTATCTGGCAAGATGGATTACTATATATTGTTCGGTAGATGGACTGTTGCTGATTTTGTGGTTAAATATGTAAATGTTTCGAGTTTGCTCTTTCTCCTTATGTAACTGATTCACGCCTACCCACTCTTGGATGGGGAAGAGAGTTTGGCCGGGATGGGTGGGAATACAATTATTTCTAACAGAAGCATCCAGTTATCCCTGTAAATCTCGTGCTTAAGCTGAAGTAAATGGATTTAAGAGTGCCCTTCAAATGGTAATTTTATGAAGATTTTTACCCAAATTTTTAAATGCTGACTAATGAATGCATATATTATTTATTAGTAATTTTTAAATGCTGACTCATGAAAATATATATTATTTATTAGTAATTTTTAAATGCTGGCTCATGAATGTATATATTATTTATTAGCAATGTCCAATAATGGACTACTAAGAACTTTGATTTGATTGGCTGGAGCAAGGAGACGACTAGCAGAAGCGTTGAATACTTGGAGCAATTGGGATAGTTGTATTGCTCGATTTGCTGGAGTCAAAGTGAAGTGGCAACCAAATGGCTTATTGTAAATTCATCTATTGGGTGAGAAGGAAGCCACACTTGAATTGGAAATAAGCAGAGAAAAGTGGCACCTACTTTCCAGAACAAAAATTAGCTGCCATCACCACTTATGTCTTACAAACCTGACACACCAGTTAAGCTGACCAAGAATAACTGGCATATCCTCAAAGGATATTCCTGCTAGGTCTATACGATAGGTCTATACGACTGGAAGTTACTTGTTTAGTTGTTATGTTTTTTTGCCAATTTACTCTGCTGGTGCTTGCATGCTTTCCGTGGTGTCTTCTAGGTACTGCTTTATATTTCTTTTCTCATGTTTAGCCAATTCTCTTGCCAGAACCCATCCCATCCGTCATTATGAGTATCTCCACCCAGTTGTGCGAATCCTCAAGGGTTCCAAAAACACGCTTGAACAAGATTCCCATTTCCAGTTGACAGTAAATGCTTTTAACACCACTATGCACCTTAGCTTAGCACCCAACCCTCATATTCTCCACCCAACTTTTGCTGCCGAAAATAAGCACCTTTTAGTCTACAGTGGCCTTGTGTACGATGACAAGAGTACACTAGTTGCTGGCCTTCCGGATTCAGACTTGAGTCAGAAAAATGAATTGGGAACTGCTACCTTCTTGGTCCACAAGTTCAAGGGCGGGCTAGTCTTTGACGGAGTGTTGACGTTTGAAGACATAACATATACTATAAAGCCTATCCCCAACTCAAGCGTATATTACCTACCCCAGATCCCTTCTGCCAGACTTAGGAGACGACAGGACAAGGAGGCTACGAGCATAATTTATCGTAGCCACGAGCATCCCCTCACTAAAGAAGGGGTTAGAGGCCCCTCCAGGACAAGGGTTAAGCGCTCCTCACTAAATTTTTTGAGGAGACGAGACGATACTTGTGAAGCTGGAGTCGACTCGATATACATGGCAGTGGCTGCTGATTGCTCATACGTTGAACACTATGGCTCGGTAGATGAAGCAAAGACTGAAATTATAAGCGACTGGCTTAAAGTATCTGATGTTTATTACAAAAGCTTTGGAGTTAAACTGGGCATCTTTGATATCTATGCTCCACACGAATCATGCCTTAACGAGGCTTACAAAGACATGAAATGGAATGGCCCCTGTAATATCAGCCACAGTCTCACAGCCCGCCTCGATACCTTCGCCAAGTGGGCTCTCGAAAGTCATCTTCCCAACGCTCTTTGGCATCTGAGGACTAATTGCAGTACTACAGGGAACATTGGCTTCGCCTACAAGCCTACAGATTGCAGTTCAGTTAAGGCTTTTCCGGACGGCACCTTTGGAAATATGGCAGTTGCTGTTTCTTCGGTCTATAAGGAATCTTGGAAATTGATTGCCCATGAGATTGGCCACAACTTCAATGCGACCCATGATTGCGGAGCTAAGACCACTTCACAATCCAATTGCTGCAAGTGTGATAATTGCAACACCGGCCACCTCATGTCAGCCGAATCCAGCGACAGATCTGCCGAGTTCAGCAAATGTTCAGAACGGCAGATCTGCAAAGGCATCACTAAGCTCGGCAACTGCTTTAAGCCAGATCCTTCCCCGCCGTTCATCACTCTGAACCAATGTGGCAACGGCATCAAAGAAGCAGGTGAGGAGTGTGATTGCGGGGATGACAAAGTATGCATTGAATCTGGGTGCTGCAACACCGAAACTTGCACATTCAACGAAGGTTCAGAGTGTGTTGATGGCAAAGATAAGTGCTGTCAGTCCTGCCGCCTCAAACCTGCTGGAGAGGTGTGCCGCCAATCGAGAGGGGAATGCGATATCGAGGAGAAGTGCGACGGAACCCGGGCAACGTGTCCTAAGGATCTCTTTCAACCCAACGGCATGAGCTGCAGCAATAATAACTTCTGCGGCAATGGGCAGTGCACGTCACGTGATCTACAATGCCGCGCCTTCTCGGGATTCCACCATACCGTTTCCACTGACAAAGCTTGTGACAAGGTCGAGAACCTGTGTAGCATCCACTGTGCTATCAGCCCCACCAAATGCATCCTCTTCCCTGGGAGCTTCATTGATGGTACAAAGTGCGGATACAATCTCTTCTGCAAGAGTGGAAGCTGTGAGGGCGGCTGGATGGACAAGGCGGCTGACCGGATCCTAAGGAATCTCACTGCTGCGATTTTGATCGGAGCCGGCTTTGGCATCTTCTTAATTGCCCTCATCTACTGTATCATCCGCAGAGTCTTCCGGAAAGCTCCCGCCGAAGATGTCACCTCCTTTCCCGCCGCCCCTCCCATACATTCCCCTTCCGATGGCTTCCCCGTTCTCCGCCCCCGGCCCAGCCTAAGAACTGCTCCCAACCAGTTCCGTCCTGATTCCAGTACCCCCCTTGTTACCCAAGAGGATGAGGATGAATACTTTTAAAGGCATACAATTCCCTTTATGAAACTTTAATAATGAGTCAAGGTGATTCATTTTGAAAGTCTAAAGCCACTCCTTGTCTGCACCAGGAGCAGTCCCATATCCAACATTTACTCACTTTCCATAGAATGGATCAAAACTGAGATAATTCCATTTAATCGGTACCCTTTTTTAAACTACACTCAACTATATTAAGGCAAATTAAGACCCCTGCCATATAATTTAGTCCATATACATCTTACTGTCCAACTGCTACTATCACTTTATGCTTCTCCTGATAACCACCTCTATGCAAGCCATTCAAACTAAATTATATACCATCCCCTACATGACATCACTTATGGTTCATTCCTAGATCACACAAGGGTAGTGACCAAGCTCTTGTCAGTTATTAGAACCATTCTTACATGGGATAAGTTGACTTATAAGCCTACTAGAAACCAGGCAGCTCTAATATCTCCTTGTACATAAATATTACCAAACATCTACTTTGGCCTCTATTATACAAGAAAGATTCATGTCAATTGAGGCCTAGCCATACTTCTAACCCAACCCTGTAAAAAGACTATAAGTTAGTTTCATAACTGTGCTCTATTAGCAGCTACAAAAGGAGATAAGATTAGAATAGACCATATATTTGTTTGGAGAAGCAATAGATTATCTAGGGTTGAAGTGGCATCAGGGGCTAGTTAGACGTTCCTACTACAATGGAACTATTTTTTGGAAAATGGACTGTGCCCCATGTAGGAGAGTCCTTAGCCATGATGGTTCACATGAAGGGCTTGGCTTTTCCTGACTTTGGGTCCTTGGTAAGTCAATTTGGGTCACAGGTCTTCTTTTCTGACTTGAAACCTTGCCAGGGTTAGCCCTATAGTTTCATCACCCCCCTTTAAAAATCAGCCTCATCATTGATTGGTATGTCTGTGAGGAGGTTTCCAGGTGCCCAGGCAGCATATTTAACAAGTTGCTTTTTAGAGGCTGGCAGGACTGCACCACACTGCTTTAGAGTGCATGGCAGGGGCAGTGT
This sequence comes from Entomophthora muscae, assembly GCA_014839935.2. Taxonomy (NCBI): domain Eukaryota; kingdom Fungi; phylum Entomophthoromycota; class Entomophthoromycetes; order Entomophthorales; family Entomophthoraceae; genus Entomophthora; species Entomophthora muscae. The sequence continues at coordinate 458,160 of QTSX02000037.1, read as the reverse complement.
TAATGTTGCAACTGAACCAATGAGGATTCAGTATTTGAATTGGGCAAAACAACAGTCCAATAGAAAGGACAGGAATAATAAAAACAAGGTATTGTTTATTGTAGAATATTGTGATTAATATACTATATGGGGAAAGCCACACAGCCACAAGGGGGTGGCATGTTTCATGTAAGGATTGGAGCCAAGGAATAGCTTAAGCGGGGATCAGCAGGTCAAATTGGTAGTGCTCCTAATTAGGAAAAAGTGCCCACAATTCAATACTACCATCAGATTAATTCATGTCATTAGATACATTAAGGGATGACTCATTGAGCGCCCCCTGTGTATTGTAAGATACGTTGGCAGGCAAGTCTGGAAACTCAGTTGCAATACCCCCTTGCCCCCTGTTTGTTGTCAGACACCAGGATCAGAGTCTGCAGAAGATCTGGAAAGATCTGCACAAACAATCTTTGTGTGGAAATGGTGCGGCAGGGGTGCAAACAATCATGATGGAGCTTTTTGGTGTTTTCTTGGGCATTCTCAAGCTGATAGGTGTGATTATCATAGACCACAGATATCTTGAAGGGCCCTAGGTGGTTGGGTTCCAACTTAGCCAAATTGGGGTTGAGGGTGTAGACAGAGTCACCTATAGCATACCTGGCCTCAAGGTGCTTTGTCTCTCCTTTAATTTGTTTGTGTTCAATCTCTTGGGCTTTGGCATGCCATTGGTTTGGAAATGGAGTCGTCAACAGGGGGGCTTTCCGGGAACTGTAGACTGTAAATTCCCCTGTTCAACTTCTGTCAGACTGTCAGGCGTTCCAAAGGCCAAAGCACTGGGACTGAACCCGGTGCCTTGGTTGATTATTTCTTGTGAAATAAGTAGAGCAGTGGGCAAGTGTTCAGTCCACGCGGTATTGGGGTGCTCCTGTGAGAGCTTGGCAATCAGTTGGACCAGTGAGCCATTTAATTGCTCTACGCGCCCATTGGCTTGCAGATGATAGGGAGTGGTAACTATCTGTTGGAGGGCATTCTTGGCACAGTATGCCTTCATGACCTGTTTAAAGAGTTTGGGGTCACCATCTGTGATGAACTGTTTGGGCCGCCCAAAGTGGGCCACAATTTTCTTGCCAATAAAGCGGGTGATGGTGGTGGCAGTGTGGTTAGTTGTTGCCCAGGCCACTGGCCAACAAGTGAAGTAGTTGATGACAGTTATGATGTATTTCTTTCCCAGTCTGTCTTCAGGGAGGGGCCCAATCACATCAAGGGCCCACTGTTTGAAGGGTTTCATGGCCTTGATGAGCAGGACAGATTTGGGGGTGAAGGTTTGGACGTATTCTTTTTGCACAGCACACATGTTCAAGGAGATCCAAGATATCTTGGCACATATACAGCCACCAAAATTTTTGTTTCATGATCTCAAAGAGGTTGCGTCCTCTGATGTGACCCAAGGTGCGGTGGTAATACAATATTGTGTTGCCTCATCGTGTGATGGGAATGTAAGGTGTCTTCTCATCTGTCTCCGCCCAGCGGCAGACGTTGCCAGCATTGGTGGTGAAGTAAACCTCATTGTCCTTCAGCTTCAAGATGGTTACTGAGTTAAGGCTTTTGTAACAAGTTGCTTCAGGACAGAGGTACAACATTGGCCAGTATGGATCCAAGCCATCATCCCCGGTAATGGACGCTACATAGAGTTGTGAGAGGGCGTCAGCTGTGACAAGTTTTTTCCCAGGCTTGTACTCAATGCACAACTGGTAGAGGGATAGACGCTTGACCCAGCCTGCTTGGCAGCGTGTCAAGTGGGACTGCATGTTGAAGTACTAGAGTGACTTGCAATCTGTCAGGACGCAGGGTGGAAAGGTTGCCCCTTCCAGGTAGCAGCACCATTTCTCAACGCAGTGCACAATTGCTGCCAACTCTTTATTGTGTATAGGGTAACATTGTTCTGAGTCAGTAAGCTTTCTGGACTTGTATTCCATGGGGAGGAAGACACTTTCATCAGTTTCTACCTGTATGTTGTGTTTGGCTCCTGGGGACAACATCCAGGAGAACACAGCAGGAAATATTTATAACAAAATATTTGAGGTTTGAAGCTAGCCTTGGGTTAGCCTTCAGGGAAAATTAAGGGCACATACCTTGATTTCCTGGAATACAAGATGTGAAAGCCCTTTTGGCAAAAAGGATAGGAAAAGGCTTGAAGATTATTAAAGCCAACACAAATGTGGATAAACTTGTCTTTAGCAGAAGAAATGATTATACTTAAATAGTAGACAAGGGACAGTGATCACTCATTAGATAGACAGAGTAGCCAAGGGGGTCACATTGGGATGAGGTCATACCAGGATCAGACAAGGGAAGTTATGGTATTCTGGAATGGGTGAATATTGACACAGACCCATTTACAAAAAGCAGGGAGTTCCTGAACTTGAAAGAAAACCAGCTAAATCTTTGCATTTGTCATTATTTGAAGGCCATATTGAAATAGCATTAATGGCGCAATTTCTGACACTGTAGTACACCCCCTATGACTCTGTCAGAGGCGTCAGTCTTGAGTTTTTACTGGCGGTTCCAATTGGGAAACTGCAATACAGGTGCATTTGTAAGTCTTTGCTTCAATGTCTTGAAGGCTTTCTCTCTGGCAGGGGTCCAATGGAAGCGCTGTTTAGTGTTCAAGAGCTTGGTGAGAGGTGCAATAAGTTCTTCACAATTGGGTATGAATTTACGCATGTAGGTAACCATGTCCAAGAAGGTACACATCTGACCAACATCAGAGTGGCATACTGGTGATTGCCTTGATTTTGGCAGGGTGGAGCTATATCCCCTGGGCAGAGATGTGTGCCCAAGGAACAGCAGCTCCAACTTGAAGAACTCACATTTGGAGGGTTTAGCTTTTAGCTGGTTTTTCCAAAGGGTGTCAAGGACAGCACAGAGGTGTTGGAGGTGTGTGGTTTGATCTTGACTGAAGACAATAATGTTGTCAAGGTGCACAACCACACATTTCCCAATAAATTTCTCAAATGCTTTGTTCATCAACATGGCAAAGGTAGAAGGAGCAATGGTCATTCTGAAGTTTATGACCTGTTACTCAAACAATCTGTAGCGTGTGCAGAAGGCAGTTTTTGCCTCATCCCCTAGTGCAATGCAGACCTGGTTGTACCCCGCGGTGAGATCAATCTTGCTAAAGACCTTTGCACCCGCAAGCGTGTCAAACAGGTTGTTAATTAATGGCAAGGGGTACTTATTCTTAACTGTCACCTCATTTAGGGCGCATTAGTCTGTGACCAGGCAAAGGGACCCATTCTTTTTGGCTAAAAAGAAGACAGCAGTCCTGTATGGCAAAAGCAAGGGGCATATAAGGCCCTTGTTGAGTGTGTCTATAAGGTGCTGACAGTGGGTCTCATCTTACTTTGGTGTGAGATGGTATAAGTGACGTGCTTTAGGTAACAACCCTTGGAGTTGGACAACGTGCTGGATCCTCTGGGAAGGAGGTAGTTTTTTGAGTGTTTACTGAAAACGTCCTTATACTCCTCAAGGAGTGTGGCAAGCACTAGTAAAAGTAAAGTGGTCAAGGGAGGGGCCACAGGTAGTTCAGCGCAGATAACTTTGACTGAGCATTGGTTTAAGTTTAGTTTCCCCCCTTGAAATTGTACAAGCCTGTCTCTGTTATTCTGACAAACACAGTATTGTGAAGTAGCTTGCTCATTTCAACAGGATAGATCTGAAAGCCCACCCCATTTCTATTGAGGGTGATAACAGATGTATCCCAGTTGATGTAGGGACAATTGTGACAAAGCCAGTTAAGGCCAGCAATTACATTGTGGCTGAGCCCTGCCATGATTGGCCCAGAGGGCTTAACCTGGACATTCCCCATTCTCACAGAGAAGGGAACTGTCTTGTGGGTAATTGCCACTCTACAGGAGTCAGCTACTTGTACTGCCTTGAATCTGCTGGGCATGCGGTCTAACTGTTGCAAATCAGCAAACACCTGGTCAACCATAGTGTGATTGGCCCCGGTGTCCACCAATAATTTATGGTATTCTCACAAAAAACAGAAGAGATAAGCCAAGAGAGTTACTTTATTGGAAGAGTGGCTTGCTTAAAGGACAGGGATGTCACTATGAACCTGGAAGACATCAAGGGTTTCAACTTTGTGTATACTGTAGTTGCAGGAATTCTTTGCAAGGAAGGATTGAGAGTGAGGGTCAAGTGAGGTTGTAGAACCTCTTGTAACTACAACCCCCAGGCTTTTCCTGGGCTCTCAATTTGTGCTAGCTGGAGTTCCCCCTTTCAGGGGCGTTTAGTTCCATTATCCTGCTGATGGGGCTGGCGGCGGCCTACTTGGTTGTGGGCACTGCCAAGTGTTGCACAAGGTTGAGATGAAGCATCATTTGTGCAGCAGAAACCCATCAAAGCCTGATTGTTAGCCTCTACAATGGCCTTGTAACAGTCATCAATGGAGGTGCAGCAACCTACGGGACCCACTTAAAGATATGGGGCTTGAGTCTATTGATTATCAGAGTCAGAAGCATGGTGTTCCCATCAATCACAGCTTTGGGGGCGGTAGCAAGGTATTTGGGAATGGACCCAGTTTGTTTAATTTCTAGAAGAGGAGTTTTCACCACAATAGGCAAGAAGGTTTTGCTATAGCAGGACTTCACAGCGTCCCCAAATGCCACCCAGGTGATTTCAATTTCCTGACTGGCCCAGTTGGTAAACCACACAGCAGCGGGCCCCGTAAGGCGCCCAGACGCTGTAACAACCCACATGGGCTCAGGTACTTGACAGATACAGAGGCAGGTCTCAGAGGAGTGAAGCCAGCTAACAATGTTGGCTTCTTTGAACCCATCCACAAAGGATTCCAGCTGGAGTTTGAGCATGTGCTGTGAAAGGTCTGACTTAGGCGGGGTGACACTGGCGTCATGCTGTCCAAGGAGGAGTCAATTGTACACACTTGTAAGAACTAGCTGGTCTTGGTAAATAACGTACCCATTGGGGATGTCCCCCTTGGAGATTGGCAGGAAAGTCTCTTGATGGGGAGTAGCCATACAGTCCATACTCTGTCCTTTCTTGGAGGGAATTTTCTCTTTAGGTAGGTCATGAACCTACTTCTGCTACCACTGTTGCAACTAAACCAATGAGGATTCAGTATTTGAATTGGGGAAGACAACTGTCATGGCCGGGTGTAGTATCATACCAAGGCTTCATGGGAGGAGTCCACCCTTAAGGATATTGCAACACCAAAGCCCAATACAGGAAGGGCAAGGAGCAAGACAAATACAGCATACCTGCTGCAAGTGGACGGTAGGCACCAAGGTGAGGCACTACAACCTCAGAAAGACTAAGGATGGTCAGAATGACCATCCCATATCTGCTGTGGTCATAAGGGATAACCTCAGCAGAGGGTTGAGGGATTGGAGGAGGAGTGGGAGGGATGTAGTTGCTGGTTTGTCCAGGGCTGGGCCCTGGCTGGTAGTCCATGGTAATAGGTTCTACGGTTTCTACTAATGGAAGTGCTGGTGACTGAAATGGTTGATAAGGGATTGTCCAAGGTGATAAAAGCATATGGGGAAGGAAGGCAAAGACTACGCTTTGGACCATATACTTTATTAAACGTTGTCTGCATCTGTCTTGATTGTAGGGAAGTGGGTTTTATACCACTCATCTGGTCTTCCTTGGAAGCAACTACTGGCAGCTCCTTGGAGTGCTCTAGTAGCCCAACCTTTGGTCACAGGTACTTTGGAGATGAAGGTAGAATTCTTGAGAACAGGGGATATGGTCCCACAAATCTTAGACTGGGTTGGTGGAGGGAAGTTCTCTGAGCTTTGGCCATTGGATTAGTTGATTGACTCATGGCTGGGGGGAGTTATGGGGTCTAGGTTTGGCTCATCTGGTTTCATCTTGAGATTGGTTGGATTGCTGAGAGCTAATTGGTGACTAATTATATCTGGCTTAATCATTAGAGGCTGGAAATGCTTGGCAGTTTGGACTTGCTTCTGGGAAGAGGGATTATCATTTGCTGATGGATACTCCTGACTGATTGGCTTTTCTTCTATTCCTAACACAATGAAACAGCTTGAAGCTGCAGGCATTGTGGGGTTTTTAATGGCTTGGGCATCTTCCCTGACAGGATTTGTTTGATTGGCAGGGGAAACTGAAACATCTTCCTGCAGATGATGCTTCATGACATCAGTGGGTGAAGTGGTATTAATTTTCAAAATGGAAGGTTGAATGGGGACAGGAGCCTTATTTTCAGGGGAACTGGTTGGAACTGGGACTGATTTACTTGCCAAGTTATTCAACAGACCCAGTTGATACTGGATCTGCTAAACAACCCAGCAAAAATCATTCATTGTTGGTTGGGAGCCACCCAGCTCATTTATGGTATAGGAGCTGGTGGCTCTGCTACTGTTGGGGGCCGCTAGCCCCCCTGGTCATAACATTGGCTTTTGTTAACAAAAGCCACTTAAAACCAATCTCTCTTTCAAGAGACGGTTTACACCCTCCCTGGTGGTTTGTGGGAGGTTCAAATCCCCCAGCGGGTTTGCACAGTTGCCCGCATTTTTGCTTTTCAGCAAAGGTTGCAGGTTTGACTCCCAGGCTTGAATTTTTGTAATTTGCGGCCCTTACAACAACAGTCCAATAAAAAGGACAGGAATGATAAGAATAAGATATTGTTTATTGTATAATATTATGGTTAATATACTGTATGGGGAAAGCCACACAGCCACAAGGGGGTGGCATGATGGCATGTTCCATGTAAGGATTGGAGCCAAGGAATAACTTGTGCGGGGATCAGCAGGTCAAATTGGTAGTGCTCCTAATTAGGAAAAAGTGCCCGCAATTCAATATTACCATCAGATTAATTCATGTCATTAGATACATTAAGGGATGACTCATTGAGCGCCCCCTGTGTATTGTAAGATACATTGGCAGGAAAGTCTGGAAACTTGGTTGCAACATTAATCATGGTGCATGACTTTGTCTTAGCATCTTTTGCCAAGTTTGTGGACCAGGTGGGATGGTTTTCATTTACCTGCAGTGTGTAGCAAATCCAACCAACAAAGTTGGATTTCAAAACCTCTATTGGATAACAGGTTTTCCTTTTTATGTTCTTTATCCAATTATCTTCCTTGTTTCATATTTGTTATGGACTTTTTAAATTTAATCCTAAATACCTACCAAGATAGCTCCCTTGTCAGGACTGAGAATTTAAGTCTCAACTGATATTTCCTATTTTGTTGATATTTATGCCAAGACTTCTGTTTGTTTGTTTGTTTGTTTTTCCTTTACTATCTTTGGTTGCCTATATTTCCGCAAATACTGAACTATTTTAGCCCAAATTAGTGTCAGCCAAAAGCCCTCAATTCCAGCTTTCAGAATCTTACTCTTGACAATATATTTCTGATTCAAAATTATGAGTTAATATTGCTTAAATATAATTCTCCTATCATCTCCTTTTCATAGAATTGGGTATAAAAACCATCACAGTTCTATTATTTCAAGCAATTCAATCTCCTCCTGTTTAGGATCATCAATAAAACTATTGTCTCAATCCTAGCTGTATCTCTTGTATACTTGGGAAATGGTAATTTGTTGGTGATGGTATAGCACAGGTTTTGATACAACTGCAGCTGTTGTTGAAAAAGTCTGAAGTCTTACATCCCTGAGAGCCATCTTAGTTTCCTAAATTGTATAAGAAAAAAGAGTAAAACAATAAAAAACACATTTTGGCATAAAATTAACATTTTAAAAATTGATTTTTAAATTTTTAAGAAAATAAAGTTTTATGCAGATGATTTTCTCTTGGTTTTTGAGGATATGCTTGAGCCAAGCTTCCCTTAGATATTTTTACTCACATTTACAATTTTTCTGACTTTATTTAATAGCTACTAGAGCCCATGGATGTCACCTGTCTGTAACTGGTTCTTTTCAGCAACAGTCTCTGTGGTATGGGGCCTTGCCTGGTCCACCTTGCCAAATGCCTTGGTGACAAGGTAGTGCTTGGGCCCTGTTTTTCACACAGTGTGGTTGCAGGGCCTACTTTTTAAGGCCACAATTTACTCTTGTCTGGATCTCATCCCATACTAAATCACCAATCTTATGGTGCTAGGTGAGATAAATGATGTTTTCCTTGACTTTTTTTGCCTCCCAGCCTTCTTGTTCCTGCATCACCTCTGTAATATGCGGCATTTTTTAAGGGGCATGTGTATGATCCAGGCTCCTTCACCCTCACAGTTAAAATTGTAATAACACACCTACAAGAATTAAACCCGCGTCCTGTCACCAGGCGGGGGCTGCAAGTGGTGGAATTGTGCCCACACCTGCTCTTGCTTTTGCAAACAGCAAAATAACAGGTGTATAAATATTTTTCACAGCTATTATGGGGCCCAGAAGCATGTATAAGCCCTGGTTGGCTTGAAAGACACTAGGTAGGCTATTTTTAGCTTCCCAGTAGTCAAAAAAACTGTGGCACCCTGGCTGATAAAGCCAAATCCCAGAATGTGAATTTGGGTTTGAAACCTGAATGACCCATCTTCCCAAGCCTGTCAGTTTACTTCAAAGATGATAGTAGAATCAAACCTCCAGATATGAGCCTTGCAGCTAACCTGAGACAACCAATGGGAACCTGGCCACTGATAAGCCCACTTAAAACCAAACTAATATTAAGGATAAAGAGCCAAAGAACCAAGAACCCTCATACCAGAAGATTTGATAGCCAAACATGCCAGCCTGATAACAGAAGAAAATCCTGGAGAGGCTTTGTGATGATTCACATGTGGAGCTGTTTGCAGGTGTGAGCTGATATTGCCTAAGTGAAAAATGGTTGCCTGAGAGAAGTAAATGTTTGTTTTCCCAACTGCAGTGGTTGGGGTTTTCCCAATTGAGTGATTGGGGTTTAGTTTTTGCCTTATAATGTTAGTAAGGTGGTATCTTGCTAGTGATTTAGAAAGATAGAGAAGTGTTGTGCCCTGGGATAATTATATCAAGGGGTATAGACATCTTTAGATCAGCTGGGGCTCTTTCCTGGGATAGATGTTCTTAGATAGTATTAAAGTTCTGATACTAACTGGGATGAAAATAAAGTTGGGTGACTTTAACTAGGATGGAGTTGAAGTTTCTTTTTTCATGACTCTAGAGCAGCTTTAAGAAGGCCTTAAAGTTGCTGAAAAAGCATGGATAGCTCAGAAAAAATATCAGAGTGGCTGTTAAAAGATACAGCTTCAGAAATTAATGATTTAAAGGTTTCTGGGAAGTGAAATAGGTTACTTTACACCTGAAAGCTCAAGATAACCACTTAGATGAGTAAAAACAGTTGTAATGCATGAAATATGCTTGCTTCTGATGATCTAGGTAAAGGCCACTGATAGAGGTCAAGTATAGATATAAATCACTTGTGAAGACTTATTTCATGAGTCTGAGGTGTTTACTGATGGGAAATAAAAAAGTTAGCCAGAATGAAGACCATATTTAAGGGCTGGGTAAGTTGTTTAATAGCTATGCTAAGTGCTAGGCTAAGGTTGAAATAATTTGGGATAATGTTCCAAAATTTCTCCAAATTAATTTTTTAAAAAAGAAAGAGGTGTAATGTTTTGCTTTGGTTTTGCTAAAGTAGCAAAATAAGAGAGAAATATTGAGAAAGTTTAATGAAATAGATTTTCTTATTAAATTTTATGATAGATGAAGGTATTTTGCTATGAGAGCAGGATACAAAGCTGTTTTGATGGGAAATTTTTCCTGGATTTTACTATGAGAGTAAAGATATGGAAAAATTGCTCGAAGAAAATTAATAAGAACAAATTAAATAGTATTTTTGTCATTTCTGGCTCTTGAGGAAGACATTCAAGAGGACATAGCAGGAAATCTTTATTACAAAAGGTTTGAGGTTTAAGCTAGCCTGGGGTTGGCCTTCAGAGAAAAATTAATGGGGCATACCTTAATTTCTTGAAAAGATAAAAGAAATTTTTTTTAGTAAAAGGAAAGAAGAGATTGAATAATATAAAATTTAACACAAATGAGGATAAACTTGTTTAAAAAAAAAAATTAAAAAAAAAGGGGGGGGAATTTTAAAAAAAAAGGAGACATGGGGCTAAAATTGTACCAGGATCAGAATAAATAGGTCAACAAAATCTGAGATTTGTGAAAATTGCAATTGACCTATATAAGAAAAGGAGGCAAATGTTGAGGTCAAAAGCAAGCCCAACCAGGTCTTTGCAAGTATTGAAATTTGCACCATATCAAAATAGCATTAATAGCGCAATTTACAATACTAAGAACTAGTAAGGAGCCACTTTACTACTTTCCCAAGATATAGACCACTGCTTTTGACCATTAAGGCTAGACACATTAATAAAACAACCAACATTTAACTGTCTTAGACATCCAATCTTTATTTGACCAATAGTAAAGCCTTTCTTGCAAAGCAGCTCCTCATGTGGATCATCAAAACTATGCAAAGATTAAATTTGCAATAAAATAAATATTAAATCAGCTGTGTCAAACTTGGGTTATTATTAAAATCAATCATCACTATATTTAAATGTCTTTAATATATTATCAAATTACAGAATCCCAAAAATTAAAGCAATCTATATTGAATAATTAAATAAGAATGTTTTGGAAAACAATACTTACTTGGACAAATATAAAAGTGGAGGGGCAAATTAGTTGGCAAGCTGGGTGATGGGGGAAGTACTGGATTGATTTGTGGCTTTTTGATCTTTGGTGGTCTGAGAGGGTTGACTGTGGCAGTAAGAGGTACTAGAGATGTGTGTTTGCCTTGTCTGGATCAAAGAAATTGGCAATGTATGACATCATGCTCCTGCTTATGAATCACTATGATTGTCTGATACATCAGGGACTTGCAAGGGGGAAGCTATACAGTAGTTTTAAAAGCTATGGTAACAACCAAAAATACCCCAGATTTAAACAAAATGATTTCAGATTTGAACAAAATCCAAGTCACGTGAGATTCAGGATTCAAATAATTTAAATATTTTTGGTTAATAAATGAACTGTCAAACCAAAAAAAAAATTTCACTAGCCCATTATACAAAATTATATCAAACATCAAGCAGTGTAATGTAAACCACAAACAAGATGAACTGACACAACAAGTGAGATGGATGGATACTATTCCAGAGTAAATTATAATCCAAGAAGGATTCATATGAGGTACCAACAAAAGGACTAAAATGAAACAAAATTAGAGCAATCTAGAAGCAAGATTCCACAAGCACAAAACAAAATGAAGTCACACAAGATGTGTAGTATGAGCAGCCTAAAATAGAAAAATAACAGTTTTACAGCCAATCAACAGCTATTCAATTTAGGAACAGAGGCATTTTATCCATTTTCATGGCTCCTGAATTTGTATAATGGTTTTGAGAACCTTCCAAATGTGGACTTAAGATTACAATAAAAATAAATCATTAATTTTAAAATTTCTACTTTTAGTGATTTTATCCTAGGTTTTTTAAAATGGTTTTTACTAGCAATATCTTTGACAGCGCCAGCAGCCAAGCCAGCTTCAATAGAGGCAAGGCTCAGAATGTGGAGGCACCTGTTTAAACCAAGTCTTTGAGGCAGGTAACAAGGAAGCTGAACTGTTACTGACCCCTGATCCATATGGCTTTGACTTGTTCAGTAGTCACATAGCGTCAAGCTCTGCCCCTGCTCCTGTACCCACCCCTGCACAAGCTGCCCACCAACTAACCAATCAGGATGGCAACCTTGATTTGGAACAACTTCCTGCCACCAGCCAACCTGCCCCCTACATCCAATCAGGCTTCAGCTCCCCCAGTCTAGCACCTCAAATGCAGAATCATTACTGCTCAGATTCTTCAAGAAATTGTGGCACTGAACCTGCAGGGTCTGTCATGGGACCAGATTGTTGCCCAGTTACAATTCATCTGGGCTACTGTCATGCGGGAATTCAATAACCTGATGAACAGGGGGAATCTGATTGGGACAGCCAAGAAGCCCAAGAAGTCCCCCTGTCCAAATCAGTGAGGCCTACCCAATCATGCTTGACCTCCTCCAGCAGGACCCCAAGCTTCCCTTGACCCAGGTCTTGAAGCAACTTGCACATCATGGCATTTGGGTGTCTGAGTGCATAGTGCAGCTCTGGATGTATGGGAAGGTGGCTTCAATACGGATTCTTACCAATTTTGCAGGCAACCAATGGGATGACGCTAAGGATTCCCCGTATAGCACCACCATCAAATCAACCCTGGTTCAATGCCTGACTAGTCTAACTGATGATTTCATGCTCATTTCCTATTACAAGCTATTTGATAGCTTTTGATGATTTTGGCAAGCAAGGAAGAGCCGCCACTCAAAAAAGAAGGAAGAAGGTCAAGAAGGGGACTTTAATTAGTGCGTTTCTGGCTGTTTCAGCCAAGGGTTTTGTCTACTATAAGACAAACCCAGATTTTATTGATGGCTACTTTTATAGCCACATTCTCAGTGGATTACTTGACTCCTGGGATGGCTCAAATTCCAAGTACCAGGTTTTCTTGAGCCACCAGATGGAGGGTAGCTCCACCGCCCTCAAGGCCATCCAGGAATGAGGGCACCAGACCTCTGTGTACCCAGCTGGTCACGCTGACATCCATCTGGCTGATGTTGTGTTCTTTAATATTAGAGATACACTCCAGGAGCGCCGCCCTCAGGCTTTCAACAACCTCTATCTTGGGGTCCTTGACCACAATTCTCTCTTTGGTCACCAACTGGTTGCTGACTTGTTTGCGCAAATGGTTTTCCATGTGAACATGGGTAACCAATCACAGAAAGACAAACAACTCTCACCACGTGCCACTGCCACCTACCAGCCCATCCTGCCAATGATGGACAAGGAATACACCAAGTTGTATATGGCAGCCATCATGCAAAATCCTCCTGCCTCCACCCCTGCTGCCAACACCCCTCACTTGTAAGCCCAACCCACCCAATCCCAGACCCCCCAGGCCAGCATGGCCTCTACATCTTCCTTTCTTGTGCTATTCTGCCTCCTAGTCATCACTCTTCCCACCCAATAAACCCCCTATTGCCAAGCATTTCTATTTCTATTATCTTTATTTTGAATTTCAATTGTTCATGTTCTCTTTGTTTATAGTTGGCTATATTCTTTATGTTCATCTTATTTCTATAAAATCATATATTACTATGTTGTGTGTCTAGATCCAGAACACAGTTATTTTTAGCACTTTACATAGCCTCTTGTGAAAATATTAACAACAATTTGGTGATCAGCTAAATTTTAATTAGAAAATTATAGCTTAATTAATTTTAAATAAAGTTGTTACTGATATAAATTCAAAACCTTAATGATAAACTTTAAGCCAATCAGGAGTCAAGTGATAAAGTGATTGTTGTGACATAAAGGGTCATTCAATAATTCTTTGGTGCATGTGCGCTAGTTAATATGATTGGCTGGTTGTTTTGCCATTGGGCGCCATTGCTGCTGTGGCAAGTTGTTGGTAGACTAGTGCCCAATCAGCTGCTGGGTTAGCACTAGTCCACCAACAAATTGACACAGCAGCAATGGCGCATAATGGCAAAACAACCAGCCAATCATATTAATTAGCGCACATGCATCAAAGAATTATTGAATGACCCTTTATGTCACAACAATCACTTTATCACTTGGCTCCCAATTGGCTTAAAGTTTATCATTAAGGTTTTGAATTTGGATCAGTAACAAATTTATCTAAAACCAATTAACCTATAATTTTCTAATTCAAATTTAGCTGATCACCAAGTCATTGTTAATATTTTCACAAGGGGATGTGTTTTGGTGCTAAAAATAATATGCCAATTATGGAAGCAATGTCAACACAAAGCAAACAACACATATCAAGATAAGCATAAAAATATAAAAAATGGGTAAAAAGATGGGATAGTGTAGCAAACAGGAAAACAAACAGAAATAAACAAGGAGGCAATAGTATCAGAAAAATACAACCTTATTGGGATGAAAGCTATAAAAACATATGGAAAGGTTAGTAAGAAATCAATGAGAGAATTGGAGAAGCTGCTAAAAGGCCTCAACTCAGCAATTGCCAAAATCAAAGACATTGACTGCAAGGTCAAAGCAAGAGTTAAGTCTGCCATCCTTGAAGGGGACAAAATAGACAAGGTGTCTGAAAAGGCCCTTATGACCAAAATACCAGACACCCCGGAGAAGACAATTGAGCACTTACTAAATAATCAAAAAACTGTGGTTGAGGGCCTCCAGTTCAAGCCATTTTCCCTCTCTGCGCCGTCTGTCTGGACAGATGACCCTGAAATGTATGCCCATCTCAAGCCAGCCAAGTGCGCCAGGAAAGAGGACACAGAATTGTCTGCTCAACTTCTTGCTCCAAGAATAGCCAAGCCAGCCAAGGCTGCGGGCAAGAAAGAAACACAAGAAGGTAACCTAAAAAATAAAATTAATAAATTTTCAAAATACTTACCTTTTTTTCTTAGAAAACATAGACAGTGAACTCCGCCAGGTCCTGGTCCCTTTTGTCCCCCCACCTTCTACGCCAACTACACCACTCATGTTGCCAAGCAGCTATATCTTCCCCCCTGTCTTGCAGGAGCTGGAGGACCACATCCATGGGTCCTTTCTTATGTTGCAGGAGGCATTGGCCAGGCTGACACATGGTGAGGAGGCATCTGAGTGGTCAGTTACTTCCTACAAGGATGCCCAACTGGTCTTCCTGGACCTGGTATCCCTCAGTGGAGTTTACTATGTAAACTCCATTGAGCTTGTTTGGGACGTCCTGGAGACACTCCCATTCAAGAATGTACTAGAGATGGGCCAGGCCCATGCGGCTGCTTGCTTCTGCTTCCCAGTGGAGCACACAATATCTTATCTGTTGGAGAACTTTGGGCGCGCGGTGTCAAAATTGGCTGTTGCATCTGCAACAGCCATCAAGAAAACTAAAATCCTCCTGGCAGACTTTGGGCTGGACTGGAGTGCTGACAAGATGGGGGTTCCTCAAGCAATGGAGCTGACCTTTGCTAAAACCAAACACAAGAAAAAAATAAGCGTATTATACAATAAGCTGTGTGAGTTTACTGAAGCCTTTGCTGGACAAAGGCTTCATCTGGTGATTTACCTGGGGTTCCTGTTTTACTTTGGGATGAGCTCTGATGTAGAGGATCTTGACGGGGTCCTCCTAGGGATCAACAAGGCCAGGCACTCCCTGGATGGAAAGAAGGTCCCCCTGGGTACAACTTAGTGGACCACATGATACAAGACACCTTGGTCCTGGCAGGGATTTACAGGTTTGCAGCCCTGCCAGAGAAGCTGCTCCTACATTCCCACCCAATCCTTCTCCCTTTTACTAGCCACCAAGAATATTTTAACCAGGGTGTATCCACTGTCCACAGTGTGGCAGTGGAGGTTGTGAGCCACCTCCATCACAGGGTGGGTACATACCAAAAGACTCACTATAGGCGCACACAATAAAAATATGATTCCAATAAATTTTATTACAATTTATATTATTTTTATTACAATAAATCTTTATAATTTTTATTTCAGCAAACAAGTTTTGCAAAATGTATTGCAGAAATGGTTTTCATAAAAGCATAAAATTATATGCTAATAAAATAAATTCTAACTTGTATATTTTACGTTTAATTTTTTAAAAACTATTTTTATATTTATTTGAAAAAAGTGATATAAATATAATTGCGTAATCCAGTATCAAGCATTTGGAATACCCTTAGATGATATAATAAAAATTATTATAAATAAATAAATTACTAACCTTAATTGATTGTCCTGCTGAATGTGATTGCAGGCTTAGAAACATCTACATATAAAATGATAATTAATAAATCTTGAGTAGTAAATTAGAGAATATAAAAAAGTCAGACAAGCTAAGCCTTTAATTGATTGGCTGTTTGGCAAGGCAAGCAGGGATGAACAAATCAACATGGCCATAGAATTTGGCCACAGTCTCAGCTGGGAGGGTGTGTATCTTGGCCTGCAGCAAATCAAATAGGTCCTCAGTCCCAGTTGGGGTTCTTTGCTTGACAACTCACTTGAGCCACCAAAGACTTCCTCAATGGGATTTAGGGAGGGTAAATAGGCAGGGAGGAAGAGAAGGCGCAAATTTGCCATGGCCAATCACTGGGGACCCACTGCAATGCTAGTATCAATCATTGGGAATTCCTCAAGAATATCAGCCACCTTATGGAGACCAGTGTTGTTCAGCGCAATGATGTTGGTGAAGCCCGGGCTTGTGCGCCTCAGGTGCTCCTGGACTAATTGGAGGAATGATAGAAAGGTCCTGCTGTTATGAAAACCCAATATCATTTGGTAGAGCTATACCCCCTTTGAACCGAGGAGAGCCACTGTTGAATAGGCTGTGGTGCGGACTGCAGCACACCAAGCCATCCCGTCATTTGAGCCTTTTGGGACATAGCCATACTCATTCTGCATAGACGAGGCAAATGCTGATTTGTCAATGTAATAGAATTCAACTGTCCCCTTGGCTTTGAGGGCAGTGTGCGCCTCTGCATATTTTTTACAGGTCTTGACATTGGCTGGGCTGTTTCTGTTGTAGGGAGATACCCCAAGCTTTTTCCAGGAAAATTGCATTCCCTTCACCAGATGGTAGTAAAAGGAAATCAAAGTCTCAATCCAAAAAGTAGATTTGACCCTGGCCTGAATATTTGCCAGTTCAAGATGGCAGTCCTTGGTTATCCACTGGCAAATTTCCCATTTGTGCTCCTTGGTGAGTATGGTTGACACACGCAAGGATTTCTCTGCGGCAAGGACTTGGCCAGTATTGATGAATTTGTGGAAGGTCTTGCTGGCGTAATTGGGACCCACTCTAGCAATGGCTGCGGCCGCCTTGTAGTCACCAGATTCACACATTAGCTTGGGAAGGATGATGCGTTTGATATCTGGGATGCACTTCTGAGCGGGATTAGTAGGCTCAGATGAACTGGGATCCTGATTGGTGACAGGCTTGTAAGGCATGAATACCTTGTTGTAGAAGGCTGCAACCTTTTTTTAGCACCAGCTGTTCCTCATCAGTTCTTCAGAACTCAGACTCCTTTTCCTCTTCCTGATTGCCATCACTGATGTAAGACTCATAGCTAGTGTCAAGTACAGGCTTCACCTTCTCCAGCATGGCTGATGGGACCAACTCTTGCCGGTATACAACATCAAACACATATGAAGTAAGTTCTACCTCCTTGTCTGTCAGGATTGAAAATTCTCCCCCTCTGGAACCCCAGGCCCAAGAGCAGGAATCAAACCCTGAACCTGGATCCCCCCAGGCTGCCGGGCCTATGAACTGCAGGACTGCCTGCCCACATTTTTCTGGGATCAAGTCCCTGCAAGCTGATGCCAAAAATGATGGCCCATGCAGTGAAACAGACCAAGCCAAGGAAATTATTGCACCAAGTGGAATGCCAATCACAGCACCTAATGGAGGTACCAAAGCAACAACTATTAGCTTCTTGAGTTTGAAGTCTAAATCAGCAACCAATCAGGAGCCAACCCAGGAAAGAGGCACAGGCCCACAACCCGGCCCCATGACCACAATGCTAGAGCAAGATAATCAGGTATCCAAATTGATATTCTTGACCAATGAAAGAACTCCTGGGCCAAGTGCCATCTTGCTGCCTTTAGAACTGAGTACCCAATCCCCCCAACCCTGCCTTTCCCAATGCCCTGATGAATCCCCCATGGAAAATGTTAAGTTTGGAGGTGGGGTGCTATATAGACCCAAGGACCCTGCGCTCCAAACTTATTGCCATTTTTGAATAAAGGTTTTGTTACTTTGGCTTATACAGCTATTGCCATATTTTGTATTTGCAGTCTATCAATTCAGTTCAAGATCTCCTGGCCCTCCTGCCCCGCTGCCTGCAGTTTTCTGTCCACCTGGTGCACCCTTTGAGACCGTTCACTTCACTGATTATCTCTTGAAGCCTGAGTACAAGGATTATACACCAGAGAAAATTCTTGAACTTGACCCGCTAGCCCGCATCTAATCCGCTATTAGATACAACTGTCAAGGCCTGTGAATATTCTCTACACCAAAACTATTTAGAGGAAAATTCAATTATCTCCCAGCCTATAATATCTACATAGAACCGCCTGTAACACCCAAACCAATGCCAGCCTCTTCACCCAACCTTCCAACCAACTATACCAGCAAGCTTTTTGGAGTAGTGTACATCACCCTCATAGGGGTGGTAGACACCATCATACCAGCTGCCGGCCCATGGTCTTGGATGAGGAAGTCTGCTTCCTACCTTCTAAAGTTAGCTCCTCTCTTATGGTGGGCTCTGCCCGCAAAACCCTTGTCCCAAGTTACCCCCAAAAACAGTGGGCCTGCCGCCTGAGACTGGATCCCTGAGATTGGTTCTAACTTTCTTGGTGAAGGTAACCTTGGTGGGCTTCCGGGTCAGCTTGGGGACCCAAGGGTTTATGCTCTGCACCCTAGCAGCTTATGCTCCTTAAACCAGCTGTGTCAGTGCAGCGGCATTATCAAACTCTCCTCTTTCATCTACTTCCTGAGTAGGCATTTGTGTTGCACTAACTCTGTTCTTTGACCCGCAGGGGCAACTGCAACTGCGGCGCCAACAGGTGTAATGGTAGTCTGTTGCTGTGTTCCTTCCATTTTGAGAATTTAATAAAATATTAAATAAATTTCAATTAAGTTACTCCCTAATTTTAATTTTTGCTTTTATCTGAATATGGATATTCAATTAATATTTTTTCCCACCCAATATCCCAATTATAGATTTTTTATTTCTTAATTAGTTGTTTCTGGTTTTACAACACCCCTTTTAGAATACCCAAAATAATTTCCACCCATTTCCCAAAATTTTACGCCAAATTAAGCTACCAACACAATATTTTTTAATTTATGTTTCAGATCTTGTGTCTTATTTTAGATACCTTGGTATCATTCTTGATTAAAATCCATTGCACACACTAAGTGAGTGATTTTGTTTACATAGTGAGTTGCTATTGTGTTTTATTTTTGGATTGAGTTTTGACACACCGCACTTGGGTGTATTTTGTCACTGATTCACATGGTAAACATATGTACACCAAATGTCAACTCACACAATTTTGTTTGTGAATTAATGTATTTTGGGTTGTATTTTGAATAGTTTTGCTTTGTGCGTGAGCCCTTTGTTGCTGTATTGACTCATTTTGATCATTGACGCCAAAAATCCCTGTTAACAGAGTGTATATTTTAACCTGATAGTTGGATTTTGTTCAAATCTGAAATCATTTTGTTTAAATCTGGGGTATTTTTGGTTGTTGCTATAGCTTTTAAAACTACTGTATATTTTTGGATAATTGGCTACTGCTATGGGCATTGAGGAACATCTTGATGAATATTTCAGCAACCTTCTTATGTGTGAATAGCCCAGTATGGTTGTGGACAGCAAGAAGCACCTTATTGAACGTCTTAGAGCTACACTCTTGGATCTTGTCTGCAATTTTGTAGAACAACACATCCCCTAAGTATGCATTGGCAAGTCCAGAAGAGAATATTGACACATTTTACATACCTTATCAAATATTCTCTGATGCCTATTCCTCACATTTGATATTATGACTCAAGAATATGGGGTATTTTGAATCTTTCAAGCTCCAGATATCAAGCAGGTCTAAGAGAAATCTGCTGAACACATACCTATTGATGTAATTGGACAAGGTTTGGTGAAAAACTATCCCTTTGGGAGAAGCTTCTAGAAATTCACCAATTACTGTGCCTTGCCTATGTTTTTTATTATTGGGAGTGATATTTTTCTGGAATCTCATAATATTGAACATTTTGTGCCAATTTATAATAATATATAAAAATGTCATTGTCTGATATACTGGAAAAGCAGTGGGTAATTGATGCATTAATTAGTAGATTATGGTGCAAATAAAAGTCACCATTTCATTTGTCACCTGTCTAATTAATCAGAACCAGAATGCCAACAACAAGCCTATGCATCTAGAGATATGCATTATTACAGGCAATAAAGATGCTGTGGAGCCCAATTAGGCATCTTATCACAGCTATTTGGAGGTATGAGTACTGTTAGAGGAGGTCAATCATGACTAGATAGACATCCTTGAGCTGGGGATCTTGCTGCTTCTTTGGCTTCTTAGTAATATTAGAATCACCTCTGTTCAAAAGAGCCCAAAATTCTTATCTGGCCACTTCCTCTGTTAATTTTGGTCAAGTGGCAATTTCTGCAAAGACTATTCCATTTTTGTTGAGACTCAGTATCTCCTCAGCAATTTCATTGGTTATAAATTGTCTTTTGGTGGTACACTTGGTATGCTGGTACCCAAACTAGGCAGGGCTTGATCTGATTGTCCCAAATTTCTGTGTGATGAATATTATTGCGTTGGAGGGGCCACAGTTGCCCAGTCTGTCACAGTAGTGTTGTTTTTTTGCCTGAAATAAACCACTCAAGAAAGAAGAATGGTAAAAGAAAAGCTACAAAACCCCTGAAAGTATCAGATGATTTAAATTTAGTCATTAAGAAAAATGTGTTAAAGCAGCTCCTATTGCAGGCAAAGAGAATAAACTAAATTGCTCATAATTTTTTTCCAAATAATTATGCCTTGAAGGTCATAAGATATTGTAAGGTTTTGCCCAATAAGGCACAAGATTATATACTATACTGTACAAAGCATTTGGATTTAAGTTCAAAAGACAAAGAAAAGTAGGTACAGTTTGTAAAAGTACTTTTAAAAGACCTGCTATAAAATTATGGTTAGACACAAAAGGTGTCATAGAGTTAACTAGTCCTAAACAAACTATATAGAACAAAGTACTGAATAAAGATTTGTTTGTAATTAAAGGTATATCTACGTTAGGATATTCCCCATGGGAATATCTCAACATAAAACTAGTCAGATTGTCCCTAATATTTAAAAATGGTGAAAACAAGCTAATTGCTTGTTGTCTAGCTATCTCCATCCTAATTATACTTGATGTTTAACTCTAATAAGATCTGGAAGCAAATGGAGAACTAACAAAGTTGTATTTTACTATAAAACTAAACCTTTTTTTAAAAAAGATGATAACCTAGGTAAATTTTGAAGTTAGAATTTGAAGATTTGAAAAAATAAAGATTGAAGTAAAACCTGTGACTGTGATTGGGGGAAAACCACTTAGAATTTCAGCTTAGAAGCCCACTCTTTTAGTATCTTTATTTATATAAGCACAAAAACCAAGTCCTGGGGAAGATCTTCAGCAGAAGGGAGGGAGTTTCTTGGCAGTTGGGTTAAAAAAAAGGAGAGAACATGGTAGTTGGGGAAGATAATCCTGCAGGAGACAACCAGAAGATCTGCATCTGCAGTGGTTGGGGAAGCAGCAATTGTGTCAGCAGTGAGGGGGAAATAAAAACCTATTTAATATAGTAATTTATAAAGATAGAGCATAATAAAAACTGTGCATAAGCATGCAAAAACAAAAAGCAAAGCCAAAAGCAAGCAAAAATCAAGGTAAGCTTTGACTAAAGCTACTAAATAAAATCTAGTTCATACTTTTAAGTTCAAATTCAAATTTAAAGTTTGTTTTGAAGCCTGCCCTTTGGGGCAGGGACAACATTACCTCCTCTAGATCTGAGCTCAGGATGAGCTTGGATATAGGAACCAATAAGGTCATCACAGTTTTTAAGATTGGACAAAGGTTCTCATGAACCCTCTTCCACAGGGTATCCTTTCTAAAGAACTAGATACTGTAACTTCCCATAGTTGTAGCAATGGTTGATTATAGAGTCCACCTTGTACTCAGGAGTTCCTTTGACTAGGCACGCAGAAGGTATCACACTCTTCTGATGAGGAAGTAGAGAATCACCCTGAAGCTTGAGAAGGGAAGCGTGGAAGACGTCATGGATGCAATACCCTGGGGGAAGTTGAATGCAGTATGCTACCTTTCCAATCCTTTTGTTCACAATAAAAAGTCCTATGAATTGAGGGCCAAGTTTACGGGAGGGCCATTTGATAGGAAGGCTTTTGGTATTTAGGTATACCAAGTTGTTAACCTGGATAGTCTTCCCCTCCTGACAGTGTTTGTTGGCGTGGACCTTGTAGACCATGATGGCATTAGAAATACTCTTCTTTAAGGTATCCTGAATAAGCTGCAGCTGAATCAGGAACTCTTCTGCTGATGGAGAACATATAGAAAAATTGACAGAATGAATAAATGCAGGAGTATATCCCAAATTTGCAATAAAAGGGGTCATCTTAATAGATGAGTGGGGAGTGGCATTATAGGAATATTGAGACAAAGGAAGATGAGGAGCCCAGTCATTCTGTTGTTCATTGGAGAAGCAGTGGAGAAAAAATTTAAATGTCTGATTGGTACGCTTGGTTTGGCCATCTGATTGGGGATGGTAGGAAGTGCTGAGTGAAAGATAGACACCTAGTTGTGTCATGAATTACTTACAGAAAAGAGAAAGGAACTGAGGTCTGCGGTCTGAAACAATGTCTCTAGGGGCACCATGGTGTACAAAGACATGTTTAACAAACAGGGAAGCAGTCTGCTTTGCTGTAATGTTTGAATTGCAAGGAGTAAAAATGGCCTGTTTAGAGAATCTATCCACAATGACAAGTATAGCATCAAAACTCTTGGACTGAGGGAGCTGGACAATGTAATCCAACAAGAAAGATTGCCAAGGACCCCCAGGAATAGGAAGGGGACATAAAAGACCCATAGGTTTCTGGGTGGAGTGTTTGCTTCTTTGGCACACAAGACAGCTGCTGACATAGGCTTTAACAAGAGAAGACATCTTTGGCCACCAGAAGTGATTGTAGAGTTTGGCCAGAGTTTTCTTATAGCCAGAATGACCTGCAGCTAAGCAGCCATGGAAAGTAATGGTTAGTTGCTGTTGAAGGTCCCCAGAAGGAACTACCAGAAGATTATTGAAGTATAACACACCATCTAGCAGGGCAAAGGAAGGGTTTGCTACTGTCTCATTGTTTGCAAGAGCATCAACAATCTTGGACAAGACCTTGTTGGAGAGCTAGGATTTGTGGATTTTCTTCAGTATATTGGGAGTTGTGGTACTGATAACATTGAGTTCAAGGAAACTCTTGGGCAGAAGGACCATCTTGGTGTTGAGGGATTTGTAGTCTTTGTCAACCTTGGACAATAGAGGGTGACAACTAAGTGCGCCAGGTAGGGTATTAAGTATATCCTTCTTGTACACAATCCTGAAGCAGAAATTTGATAGCTCTAATACCCATCTAGTGTGTCTCTGGGAGATGAAGCAGGACTCAGTGAAGTAAAGCAATTTTTTATGGTCTGTTTAAATGAGAAATGGCTCATTGAGTCCCTCAAGGTAGCAGCGCCAGTGCTTGAGTGTTTTGATGATAGCAGGAAGTTCCTTGTCATGTACAAGATAGTTATGTTCAGCAGGAAGATGTTTCTGGGAGAATTATGCAACAGGGTGTTGCATCCCATCCCCCAAGCTGAAGAAAAACACCCCCAGGACATAGTTTCTTGCTTCAGTTTCAACCAAGAAGGGTTTAGAAGGGTCCGGTATCAGGAGGACGGGTGTCAAGAGGAAAGCAGACTTGGTTGCCTTGAAAGCAAGTTGAGCCTCAGGGGACTAAGCAAAAGGGACAGAAGGGGACTTCAGGGTTGTGAGCGGCAAGACTAAAGAAGAAAAATTTCCACAAACTTAAAACAATAGTTCACCAACCCAAGGAAACCACAAAGCTGGGAACAAGTCTTGGGAACAGGCCAGTATTGAATGGCCTCAGTCTTAGAGGGAGAGACTGTAAACCCGTTCTTAGTGACCATGTAGCCAAGGAAATCCACCTCAGAACAGAAGAATGAACACTTTGAAGATTTTTCAAATAGGTTGTAGCCTTGGAGTCTCTGAAGGACCTGAGTAACATGAGTGATGTGAGTGGCAAGGGAGGAGGAGTATACAAGGATATTGTCTAGGTAAACAACAACAAACTTGTCAAGCAATGGAAGGAGAGCCTCATTAATGAGAGCCTGTAAAGTGGAAGGAGCGTTACATAAGCCAAAAGGCATTACATTATACTTGTATAGTCCAAAGGGTGTACAGAAAGCTATTTTCCATTTGTGTCCTGGGGCAACATGGACCTGGTTGAAAGCACTGCAGAGATCTATTTTGGTATAGATGTTGCTTCCAGATAAACAGTCAATGAGGGCGTTGGTGGAAGGAATAGGACATCTGCCCTTAATAGTGATCTTGTTTAGAGCACAATAATCAACACAGGGACGCTTTGATCCATCAGATTTACCAACAAAGAAGATGGGAGACAAACAAGGCAAGGTAGAACAAGAAATAAATCCTTTTGAAAGTTTTTTTGTTGATGTATGACTTTAACAATGATTTGTCAAAGTCAGAGAGAGAAATTAATCTTCCCCAAGGAGGAATGGTACCAGACTTGAGGTTGATCTGAATGTTGTAAGAGCAATGAGAGGGAAGTAAATGGCATTCACTCTTGCTGAAACAATCCTTGAAATTGGAATAGCATAGGGGAATTCTGTCAGAATTGGTACACATTATTGACTCATTAGAGGAAACAGCAAGCAAAGTCAATTGGAAGCAAGAGGGTGAAGTGAGGGACAAGTTGGTGTTAAGGGGTGCAGAACAAAGCACATTTTTGCTAGTGAAAGTAACTCTATTAAAACTGTGGTCAAAATTGAGAAAGCACTCCTTGAGCCAAGAGAAACCAAGTATAAAGGGGTAAGAAAGGTTGGGAGTGGAATTACACTTTACGCAGAATGGAGAGCCCTCAAGGTCAAAAGTAACTGGCTGAGTGATAGAGGAAGCGTTGGTGTAAGTACTGTTTCTGACTTTGACATCCAATGATCAAAAAAGAGGGAGTCCAAGGGTGTCTTCCAGGTCTTTTTTAATGAAGTTTGCATAAGCACTGGTATCAAGCAAGGCCAGAACCTTGAATTTGCCAAGGGGCCCATGTACAGTTACAAGAACAGTCAGGGAGATAGAAGAATCTTTAGACATGAGGGAGTTCAGGCTTGTGGAGGAAGTAACAGGGTTTGATTGCTTGAAAAGGGGACAGAGAGCCAGCAGGTGGTCCTTAGATCCACAGTAGGAACAAAGATTATTTGTTCTTCTTCTAAGGATCTCCTCTAAGGTAAGTTAAAAACCTTCTCCAGGTCTAGGCTCTGTGCCAGGTGGAGGTGCGGGAAGAGTTGTTGTTTTAGAGGAGAAGATCTTGGAAGTTGGAGAGAGTTTAAAGGTAGAACTAGACTTAGTGAGAAGGTACTTCCAATTCCACTTTACAACTTCTTTAATTAAGGAGTCTAGTTTGTCTTGTAGCTTGTGGTGGACTAAAAAAGCTTGAAGAGAGGGATTGAGTCCTATCTTATAGAAACTGCAAGCCTCTGTGTCAGAAGCCTGTAGTCTAGACTGAAGTGAGCAAAACTTCTGATTGTATTCTATGAGGGAAAGTGAACCTTGGATTAGGCCTGAGAAGCAGGAGGATGATGGGGCAGCAAAATCCTTTTCTTTGCCAGAGAAAAAAAGAAGAGAAGAAACAAATTAATAATAATCTTGGAGAACCTCTGGATTTCTGACAGAATGAGAACTAAACCAGTCATGGTAGTGGCCAGTGAGCTTCTTGGCAAAGAATAGGACCTTATGCGCATTGGTGAGAAAATCCTTAGTGAAAGCTGTGAAGTGCGCTTGGGAGTAGGAAATAATGTTGAATATGTTGAGAGGAGGAGAACTATGAGAGAGAGAGGACAGAGTGTTGAGTACAACTGTTTGTGTGATGTGTGGGCCTGAAAGAGTAGGATTGTTCTTGTAGCAAAACCTTGTTGTAAATCTATCCAAAAAAATAAACAAAGAAAGATTAAGGCAGCAAAAATTATAGAAAATACTACAGCTAAAATGACAATAGAAGTGATAGAAAAGAACTACCTGGGTTAATCCTGTTTGAAGCTGAAATAATGTAAGGTCTTGCCTAATAAGGCGCAAGATTATATACTATACCATGCAAAGAATTTGAATTTAAGTTCAAAAGATAAAGAAATTAGGTACAGTTTGTAGAAGTAATTTTAAAAGACCTGCTATAAACTTATGGTTAGACACAAAAGGTGTCTTAGAGTTAACTAGTCCTAAACAAACTATATAGAATAAAGTATTGAATAAAGATTTGTTTGTAACTAAAGGTATATCTATGTCAGGATATTCCCCATGGGAATATCTCAACATAAAACTAGTTAGATTGTTCCTAATATTTAAAAATAGCAACAACAAGCTAATTGCTTGTTGTCTAGCTATCTCCATCCTAATTATACTTGATGTTTAACTCTAATAAGATCTGGAAGCAAATGGAGAACTAACAAAGTTGTATTTTACTATAAAACTAAACCTTTTTTTAAAAAAAGATGATAACCTAGGTAAATTTTGAAGTTAGAATTTGAAGATTTGAAAAAATAAAGATTGAAGTAAAACCTGTGACTGTGATTGGGGGAAAACCACTTAGAATTTCAGCTTAGAAGCCCACTCTTTTAGTATCTTTATTTATATAAGCACAAAAACCAAGTCCTGGGGAAGATCTTCAGCAGAAGGGAGGGAGTTTCTTGGCAGTTGGGTTAAAAAAAAGGAGAGAACATGGTAGTTGGGGAAGATAATCCTGCAGGAGACAACCAGAAGATCTGCATCTGCAGTGGTTGGGGAAGCAGCAATTGTGTCAGCAGTGAGGGGGGAATAAAAACCTATTTAATATAGTAATTTATAAAGATAGAGCATAATAAAAACTGTGCATAAGCATGCAAAAACAAAAAGCAAAGCCAAAAACAAGCAAAAATCAAGGTAAGCTTTGACTAAAGCTACTAAATAAAATCTAGTTCATACTTATAAGTTCAAATTCAAATTTAAAGTTTGTTTTGAAGCCTGCCCTTTGGGGCAGGGCACAACAGATATCACTACCCTATGGTGCTTGGAAGTTGACCAGAAGTCACACAAAAATATCATCTTATGATATCATAAATGTTCTGGCAGTGGTCTTCAACCACAAGGTGAAAATATTTCCAGCCAGACAATCAGGTTTGAGTTTGCCTCCCACAACTGAGCTATAGTCTCTCACACTTCCTCTCTGAAAACTTGTTTTCAGATAGTTTTTTTATAAAAACAATAAATATACACTCCCCTTTATATGAAAGAAACTTTGGGGTTAAAAGTCCCCCCTCTCATGCCGTGATGGCTGCTGTGTTATCTTGGCTGAGAAAGGCCTCTACTTGATACCAACAGGTTTTGTACCTTTTATCACAGAACCATTTTTTTTGGTTATTCATCTCTATTACCTGTGTGCTCCTTGTTTTTGTGGTTTTACTCTCTCCCTTTTTTTGTAGATCTGTAGGTTTAAAGTTCCAGTGTACCTCTCTTTTCTCAGTTCTCATTTTAGTATGAGGAATTTATCCTCACAACTTCCATTTGAGCTCAGACTAAATTCACACAACTCTAACACAGTCTTACAAGTGTGGCACTGTAAGGAAATCCTTTCCTTACCCCCAATGATTGGGGGTATCCTCAACAGGGCAATCAAAGGAACCTCATTTGCCTCCCAAATTAAATGATGACCAAATTGACAAAGCAGCAATTAACAGAAACACAAAGAACATTTTACATCATATTAAATAAGCCACTATCAGCCAGCCATCAGAAGTCAAATTAGATTGTACAGATAAAAGATGTAGCCAATCAAATCCAGAAGAGATCCAAGTGGGTTTTAAAATAAATACAAAAACAACAACAGTTGCCTAGAAACATCGTGGAAGATCAATCAGATAACCACAATATAAAAAAAATATGGGACCATTACTGCTAATTTAAGTGCTAATGAGGATAACCAATCAGATAAGTGTGTAACCAAAAACAAATGTATAATCAGTACTGCAAGCAAAATAGACTTAAAGAGCAACCAATCAGATCAAGATAATCCAGAAATTAAATGTGTAATTATTAACAGTAATTTATGATGCTTAGACGGCAGCTAATCAGATAGTCAAAATCTAAAAATTAAATGTGATATTAAGTGTGTTGTAACATCTTCAATTACTGCCTCTTGGGGAATAAACGCCCCAAGTAGTTCACCAAATAGCCCACCACACAACTCACTGACTAATCATTAACTCAGTGGCACTCCTATTATTTGCCTATCTATTACAGTAATCAAACAATACAGATCCTAAATGGAACACAACTTGATTAAGCCTTGTGATTTAAGAGGAACATTGCTCAGATAAGCCCCATGACTTCCACAACGTGCATGGACAGTATGTGGCTTTCCATGATACTATTTATTATCCTATTTTCATATCCAATAAAGTATCATTCTCTTCTTAATTTCCCCTTTATCTCATTTATTATACTTCATAAGAAGTATATACTCAACAGTGGTAGCAGAAGT
Organism: Entomophthora muscae; assembly: GCA_014839935.2. Classification (NCBI taxonomy): domain Eukaryota; kingdom Fungi; phylum Entomophthoromycota; class Entomophthoromycetes; order Entomophthorales; family Entomophthoraceae; genus Entomophthora; species Entomophthora muscae. The sequence continues at coordinate 429,785 of QTSX02000037.1, read as the reverse complement.
AGGTTATCCACACCTACACAACTATAAGAAAAAATTCCTCATATGAGAAAGGTCTAGAAAATGGCTCTTCCCGCAGGTTGGAGAGACTAAAAAGAGGGACAAGACATCCCCACAAGCTTCACCGCCTTCAACAACATCCTTGTCCCCACTAAACAGTACAACATTCTCCACGCCCAAAAACTCCTAAACCTGCCTACAACTTCTGCAAGCCTGCAGGTGCCTGAGATACCCAGTATTGTCTTTCAACACCTACACTCAGCAGAAATTGGGGCTTTTGCAGGGGGTTTCCAGGAAAATGCCTCCCTCTGGATCAACAGTATACAAAGCAAGTTTGCACAAGTAGACTATCTCCGCAGATTCTGGGTCAGTGAAATTGCCCTTTGTGTCATAGGAACCACATCATGTTTTGTAAGCGGGTGGCTAGACCAATACCCTGACCAGAAGGAGAACTGTGACATGTTCAAGGCCACATTTCTCCAAAAATTCTCAATGAAGGACTCTGACGTTGTGATCATGACCAAACTCAGAACGTTCAAAATGACAGAAACAATAAAGGAAGACATTGCTGCATACAAGGATCTATGCAGCTGTGCTCTCAACACCATCAACTTTGCAAATACAGACCATGATTGGACTTCAACAATGGCCTCCCCATGCACATTAGACATCAGTTTGGCATAACCCTCTGAAAGAATCTCAAAGATGTATTCCTAGAGGGAAAACAACAGCTCAAAAATCTGACAATCTGCATGCAACCAACAAGAGAAAGGAGAGTCCCACAGCAAGAAAGCTTCCTTGATCAAACAAATAAAATAATTGAGCTAACAACACCCATCCTTGAAGCAGGAATTGTACTGCCCAAGCCAACCAGGCAAGCACCAAAGATGTCAACAAGGAGGGAAAAGCTCAGGGGAGTACTTAGGCAAGCCGTCCTCCCCCAACCTATGACTTTTACAGGGACCAGGATGTGGATTCAATCACCATGATCCAAGTACCCTCCAGCAACCCTCTACTGTTTGCTGATCAAACAGGAAGTAAACTCCTCACTTATCCTTTCTGTTTTTGCAGATATCAGGGCACCACACTATTTAACACTGGAGCAGACTAATCTCTTGTTGACAAGAAATTTGCTGACCTCATGAAACTACCTACAGTTCAAAGCAATATCACTAGGGTCATCATGGCATATAACAGAAGTACACCAGTCACCAAAAAGGCAAAAGCTTTCTGCGCCCAAATTGGAGATGTTCAAACCACACTTGGTGGATCTATCATACCAATACCCAAGTATGATGTTATACTTGGCCTGAATTGGATAAGAAAGAACAAACCTCATATTGACTGGGATAGCGCTACCCTCACCACAAAAACAAGGCAAGGTACACCACTATGTTTACCCGACCCACCTTGACACACTTATGAGAGACTATGTATTTGTGAAAATCATGGAAAAAGAAGAAGAAACTTACCCTAGCAAATCAATTGAAACACCTGTACATACAAAGTTATCCATTTAAAAAATCAGAAACCAGATGTAAGAATGACTACATCCAAGACCAACTAGTTAGTGAGTTCCCCTCTGTCTTTCAAGAAGCCCTACCAGGTTTACCACCAGACTGCACATACAGCATGAGATTGATCTCAAAGGAAGTATACCTAATGTACACCCTATCTATTGCCTCACAACACAAGAAGACAACACACTAAAAGCTTATCTTGATAAAACCCTCAAGAAAGGACTCATACAACCATTAAAGTTACCTTTTAGTGCTGTTATTTTCTTTGTAGCAAAGAAAGATAGAGGCCTCTGTCTAGTCACAGACTACAGGGCGCTCAACAAAGTCATGATTAAGAACAGGTATCCCATGACTCTATTGACAACCTCTTCAATTCCCTGGGGGTCCCAAATCTTTACCAAAATTGATCTAACCACAGGCTATCACCAAATTTGAGTAAAGCCTGAAGATATCCCAAAGACCACCTTCAGAACTAAATATGGATCCTTTGAATGTGTTGTTCTCAATTTTGGTATGATCAATGCCCCTAGTAATTTTGTGACCTTCATGAACAAGGTCTTCAAGGAACACATTAGAAAACAAGCAATTATCTACCTGGATAGCATCATTATCTATAGCCCAAACTTGAAGCAACACTGGGAAGACGTCCACCTGGTCCTCTGGGCAACAGCGCCCATGTTGACACTAAAAATGTTGACTGTTGAAAATCACACAATTAATGCTATTTTGATATGGCCTTCAAATATTGATAGCTGCAAAGATTTGGCTGGGTTTGCTTTCAAGTTCAGAAATTCCTTGCCTTCTGCAAATGGGTCTAATTCAATATCCACCCATTCCGGATTATTATACCTGTCTGTGATTGATCCTGGTATGACCTCATCCCACCGCAACCCCCTCAGCCACTCTGTCTTCCTAATGAGTGATCACTGTTCCTTGTCTACTATTTACGTAGAATCATTTCTCCTAATAAAGACAAGTTTATCCACATTTGCATTGGCTTTAATAATCTTAAAGCTTTTTCCTGTCCTTTCTGCCAAAAGGACTTTTACATCTTGTTTTACAGGAAATTAAGGTACATGTCCTTAATTTTTCCCTGAAGGCTAACCCAAGGCTAGCTTCAAACCTCAAATCTTTTGTTAAAAAGATTTCCTGCTGTGTCCTCCTGGATGTTGTCCCCAGGAGCTAAACACAACAAAATGGTGCTCACTATAGGGGCTGCAAGCCACTTGGTTACCCTGTTCCCACGCGCATTCTCTGGTCCTTCTCCCTTTGTTTCTGAAGTACCCAATCAACCTAAAGTGTCTAGTCAAACTCTAGAAGAAACATCACTGATGTCCCCTTAAATCCTATGGTATTAGTTCTGTCTCCTGGGCCCGCATAGGCCCCCTTCAAGCTTTCTCTCTCAATTACAAGAAAGCTTGTGCTGCCGCCCGCTCCCCTCTTATTCTGGCACTGGGGCAATGCACACAATCCCTGGCCTCTGTTCCAGGTACGCTTCTAAAGACCTGTACTCCTTCCTTTTGGACTTTGTTCCCCCCCATGCTGATGGAATCCATTGATATAATTGGTGTGTTGGTCAACCAGTTCATCAAACCTGCCCTAGTTCACCACCAACTTGACTTAGGATCCCAGAATCAACTGTTAAATGCTGTAGCCACGCTGTCTCAAATAACCATGCTCAAAATATGGCTTATCAAGAATAGTCCCATAGTATATTTGTGTGTATTTCAGACAACCAGTGCAACTCACTGGCGTCACAGAAGTACTTAACTGCCTCCCTGAACTCCCTTTGTTCCTTGCTCCCTGGATACATAAAGGACCAACTATGCAAACTGGATGAACACCAGGCAGCGTGGCGTGAGAAAATTGAGGCCTTTCTGCTAAACCATTGCCAGGATTTTGAGACTCTGGTTAGTGAGCTTAATCAATTCAGGGAGCATGTCAATTCACATCTTGAATTGATAGGAGCTCATGAGATACTTGGGGCCGCCATCTGCAGCACCAATACAGTCTGGATAAGGCTGCACTAGGCAACATTCTATATCAGGTGCAAAATTATGTGGATGACAGGGTAGCGTCAATTGAGGTGACTCCCCCTGCTCCTCCTGTCAAGGCCCCAGCTGATTTTGAAACCAAGGTATGGGAGGCAATTACCAAAATCAAGGCTACCAATTGACGTCAAGCTTCTGTTCAGAACCCCCTCCTATCAAACCAATGCCTGACCCTATTATTGCCTCCCTCACTGATCAGGTGGCTACCTTGCAAGGCAAACTTGAGTACTTAAGACAGCGCCTCTCTAATTCTGAGGATTTGTAATCTGAATCTGAAGATGAAAATGAAGATTAAGTTGTTAATACTCCTGCTCATAGCAATCATGGTTGTTGCCCTGGTCTGGAAGGTCAGCCCCAGGTCAAATGTGAGCATGCACTAGATCAACTGGAAGAAGTGACAAATGATGTAGCTGATAGACAAGAAATATTGGAAAGAGAGGTAAAAAACCTCTCCTGTTTTACCAAGACACTGAATGAACAAGTTGTCCCCTTGGTTGCTCAGGCCACCTCTCTGGCTACTTGTATCAATAAGATTGCTGGCACTTTGGCAGTACAACAAATCAAGATTGAAAATTTTGGAACTTCTGCCGCCACTGCTAGGGATATTAGTGGACAGAACAGCTCTACCTTGGATACTCTAGAGGAAAGCATACAACTCCTCTGGGCTAGACAACATGCTGCTGAATCCAAGTTTGAGGGCAATCCTCATATTAATGTCCTCAACCCTGGTGAAAACAGTCAGTCCTTGTCCTCATCCATTGACCCATCTTACAAGCCAACCTTCAAGCAGATATCCAATCCAAAAACCTCTACCATTGCCGCCTTTCTGACCATTTACAAAACTGCAATGCATAGGGCTACCAACAAACTCAAAAAGGAACACATTCTCACCTACCTCCATCCCACTTGCCAGGAAGTAGTAGTCCCCAAGCTCCCCTCCATTGTCACTTGGGAGGATATGAAGAGCCTCCTTATTGAGGAGTTTGGAGGAGATCTCAGCTTGGAGGTCAATAAGGATGCATTTATGCACATTGCCTTTAAGCCCAAGGAAACCCTGGCTGAGCTTGCGGATTGTTTCTACATTGAAGGCCAGCAGTTGATCACCAGTCAACAGTTAATTCCTCAGGAAGCCTACACGGCTTGTTCAAAAGCTTTGAAGGTGAACCAGCTTCTATGCCTACACTTTAAGGCACACAAGGCTTTGCTCACTTCCATGAATAGTATTAAGACACTCTTACAGGACATGCATTTGACCCATGGAGGTACAGTGGTATATGAAAATAAAGCCAGCAATGCTGGGACTACCTCTTGTACGCCGCACATTATGACCCTGGGTGCTAGTGGACAGGCTAAGAGGAAAGGTTGCCATAACTGCGGCCAAATTGGGCATCCCTTGCGTACTTGCACTAACCCTTGAATGGGAGGTTATGATCCAAGGAACAGGTGGGAAAGGAGAGGTTAGCTTAGAAACGGAGATGCTCTCTGCTGACCGATCTCCCCCGTCTCCCCCTGATCCTCTGTCTGATGAGGAAGCTCCCTCTTCCTCTGGCCCAACTATCCTTCATCTATTTCACAATCTCTCCAGTGATTCAGAGCCTGAAGATTCTGATAGTTATGGATATTCTGTTCTGGCTGTCCCAGAAAACATGCCTGTACCATACAAACTTTGCTCTGGGAAGTTGAACACAGCTTCCTGAGTACCTACTGGTGAAGCTAAATCTATGGTGGCACGCCCTTACCTAGCTCAAGCCCATTGACCTCCTGTCTTGGTAGATTCTTCTGAGAAGGCAGCCAAGCTAGCCAAAGCTCTCTTTCAAAATGTTACTGTATCTCTCCTGCTACAGACTGTGTATAAGGAGACTCCTGTGTTACAGTGCATGCTAGCCAAATGGGAAAATGAGCTAGAGGCTGCACAAGACGTGTTGGTAGTCTTTCCCCCCTCTGGAAAAGATACAAACCGCGTGGAAGTATCAATCCAAAAGATTAAGATAAAAGCCATCTTGGACACAGATTCTCCAGTCAACATAGTGTCTTCAAAACTGATGAAGAAACTTAAGTTGGCCCCTGACCTCAACTACACGCAGTCATATGGCACAGCTGGCATAGCACAAACCCGAGCCATTGGTGCCTACTCTGCTTTACCTATGAGATTTGGGAAAGTCCTCATTGCTTCCCCCGCTGTAGTCCTCAAGAACAAAAGCTATGACCTCTTAGTTGGTACTCAATTCCTCTGAGAGTATACAGGATTGTTAACTTACAAGATGGGTACCTTTTGCTCTTAGGATATGAGGTTCCTTTGATTTTTGAGGAACCTTCACGCCTTTCAGGAAAACGTCTTAAAACTTGCGTGCTTGAGTACCCTACAGCTATCTTATCTAAAAAATATAGGACTCACTCCTCCAAAATGTGTATCCCTCCTCCTTTCTTCCCTGTGGAAGAAGGGGTACCTCTGCTTGCACCAGCATCTATCACTATCCCCCTGGGCTCTCAAGTGGTGATTTATTCCCAGATTTCTTATGAGCTACCTGAAAAGTCATTCTTAGAACTTTACTCACCTGAACCCCTAAGTTCTAAAGAGCCCTGCCTGTGTCCTGTGATTCTAGATCAAACCAAAAAAGAGTCTGTACAATTACTGCTTGCCAACCTGACGGCCCTGTTCATGCAGGTGACTTGAGGCCAGGTTGTAGGGCATGGTCTTATACTAGGAGCAGAAAAAGTGGCCTTCCTCTACCCCTTTGAAACTTTCAGTGATTTCAATCTACCTAAAGACAATCCTCAAGTTCTCTCCTTGTTCACTGCTTCTTATTTCCCCCAACTGTCTTCTGTTCAACAAAAAGATGTGTTGGACCTGCTCAATCAGTTTAGCGACATCTTTGCCTCTGCACCTACAGACTATGGCCTAGCTAAAGAGTCATCCATCAGATTGATAATGGGGATGTGCCCCCTTTTTGTGCCAAACCATACCACTGTAGTAGAGTGGAGGATGCTCAGGTGCCTAAAGAACTCAAGCAACTTCTGGACGCTGGGTTATTGGCTCCTTCCCAAAGTCCTTGGGCTTCCCCGTTACTGATTCTCAAGAAGAAATATGTCAGACATTGCATTGTAATGGACTATTGCCGCCTGAACTCTCTCAATAAGAAAGACTTGTACCCCTTGCCCAGAATTGACAATGCTCTCAGACGGCTAGGTGGTTCCAAGTTTTTCTCAGCCTTGGATCTAGCTTCTGGATACTGGCAAGTTGACTTATCTCCTGAAGATCAAGAAAAGGCTGCACTTATCACTTCAGAAGGCCTTTTTGAACCCACTTTTATGCCCCAGGGACTCTGCAATGCCCCTGCCACATTTCAACAGGCTATGGACTACATCCTACAAGACCTAAAGCTCTCTTGTGTCCTTGTGTATCTTGATGACATCACTGTATTCAGCGCTACTTTTACCAATTACTTGGAACACCTCAAGGCTGTCTTCATCAAGATTTGCAAAGCTGGCTTGAAACCCAAACCCTCCAAGTGCTCCTTCTTTAAGGAACGTCTTGAATTCTTAGGTCATGAGGTCACTCAAACTGGAATCCACCCCATGAATAACAAAGTGGAAGCCATTGACAAGATTCTACCTCCCACAAATCTTTGAGAGGTTCAAGTATTCCTTGGTATGATGGGCTACTACCAACAGTTCATACCTGATTTTGCTGAATTGAGTGAGCCCATTGTCCAGTTGCTTCACAACGTCTCCTTTGAATGGACTGACAGCCAACAACAAGCATTTGAAGCGTTGAAGGCCAAGCTCAAAGAGGCTCTTATCTTAGTCTATCCTGACTATGATAAAGAGTTCATCTTGTATACTGATGCTAGTGGAGTAGCTGTGGATGCCATCCTTGCCCAACCTGACAAGGAAGGCGTGGATCAACCTGTAGCCTACTTGTCAAGGGCCCTCAATAAGCACAAGAAGAACTACAGCGTCACTGAGAAGGAATGTTTGGCAGTGCTGCATGCGGTGAAACAGTTTTGGAACTAAATTTATGGGACCCACTTCACGGTGGTCACAGATCACTCCTCCCTCAAATGGCTGCAACAACTAAAGGAGCCTGAAGGTCAATTAGCTCTTTGGGCTCTGCATCTACAAGGGTATGATTTCATGTGATACACTATCCTGGGGCCCAACATCAGAATGCTGATGGCCTGTCAAGGATGCCAATCCTAGCTATCCATCCCGCTGATGCTGACTGTCTATACAAGTTAATAGGGTACCCTGACTCTTGGACCACTGAGCCAGAAGACATCCAATTGGCACTACAGACCCTATCCAAGGACACTATAATTTGTGATAGGCAGCTCTTCAAAAAGGTTAACAATGCCTACCCACCCTATGTTTGCCCTAGCATGAGGATAGCCATTATCCTCCAAGCGCATATTGACACTGGCCATGGAGGCATAACAAAGACTCATGACTGGCTGTGCAAAAACTTCTATTGGGAAAACATGCACCTTCTGATCCCTGATTTCTTTGCCTCCTATCATTCCTGTTAGCTCCAACGCCCTCACCCGTCCCAACACCAGTTCAAACTCATCCCTCCAAAGCATACCTTCCACACAGTGAGTATTGATGCTGTTGGGCCTTTCCCTTGGTCTAGGTTGGGATCTCAGTTTATCTTAGTTGTTGTAGACCATTTTAGCAAATGGGTTGAAGCCAGAGCAACAAAAGATATAACTGCTAAGACCACAGCTACTTTCTTTCTGCAAGACATTTTCTATTGACATGGCTGCCCTCAAGTCCTGCTTTATGACAATGGTATCAACTTTAATGCTTGCTTCATCACTTCTATTGTAAAAGCTATGGGGACCCACCAATTGCTCTCCGCGCCATACAACCCCTCACCAATGGAAAAGTCAAACAAGCAAACTCCACCCTGGTCTCCATAATGAGATAACTCACGCTCTCTGACGCTTTCAATTGGGATATGTTCCTCCCTGCTGCCCTCTTTGCTTACCAGCTATGTAGACATCAAGTGACTGGTCAGTCCCCCTTTGCCATGCTGTATAGACGTGAGGCCGCTACCCCTTCAATCTTTGTACCCCCTTGATTGAATTTGATGTGTCTGCAAATCCTGAGGCCCATGTTAAAGACTTAACCAATTGTATCATTGACATCCAAGCAACAGCTTATTCCACTGCTTACAAGGTCAAGGCTCTGGAGCTCTCCCCGTCCAATGCTGCTAGAGCCCCCCTCCCTGAGTACCAAATAAGCAATCTAGTTCTCTACTACCAGAATTGTACAGGTGGTAGAGCTCATAAGCTGGGTTCTCTCTGGGTTGGGCCCTGCAAAGTCACCTTTAAGAAGGGTGTTTAGTATACTGTGAAACTACTGTCTTCTGGACGTCCTTTTGCCTGTGTTCCCTCCAAATTTCTCCGCAAATATCAACTCCCTGTGTTCAATTTTGAGGGGGGAGATGCCGTAAATTGCAAAATTAATGCTATTTCAATATGGCCTTCAAATATTGATAGCTGCAAAGATTTGGCTGGGTTTGCTTTTGAGTTTGGAAATTCCTTAACTTCTGTAAATGGATCTGGCTTAATATCCACCCATTCTGGATTATTGTACCTGTCTGTGATTGATCCTGGTATGACCTTATCCCAACGTGACCCCCTCAGCCACGTTGTCTTCCTAATGAGTGATCACTGTTCCTTGTCTACTATTTAAGTAGAATCATTTCTCCTAATAAAGACAAGTTTATCCACATTTGCGTTGGCTTTAATAATCTTCTAGCTTTTTCCTGTCCTTTCTGCCAAAAGGACTTTTACATCTCGTTTTACAGGAAATTAAGGTACATGCCCTTAATTTTTCCCTGAAGGCTAACCCAAGGCTAGCTTCAAACCTCAAATCTTTTGTTAAAAAGATTTACCGCTGTGTCCTCCTAGATGTTGTCCCCAGGAGCCAAACACAACATTGACAGTGGCTTTGTTAAAACTTTTAATGTTGACACTATAGTAAAGTGATAACCTGGTTTTACTAAATGTTGTTTCCTGGATGTCAACACTTTTCTAATTAACAAAACACTTTACCCTGAACATTTCTAATATAAAAATTTTTATAAAATACATTATTATACTAAAATGACCTCATAGAGTTCAAAACTGCAATAAAAAGTTTACTATAAGTAATAAGAATAAGGAGATATAAGCAACTATTTTTCAGTTTACTTTGTAAATTACACTCTTTATTATAAAATTATTTTTATTCCCATAAAAATGAAAATTCTAATGAACCAAAAATAAATTATTTATTAATTTATAATAAATACAAAATATAAGAAAATTCTAATTTAAATTTATTATACTTTATATAAGCATAACTGAAAATATCTCATAGCTTAAAGATAAATTAATAAAATATAAGATATCTCTTACAAAACCACATTAAAACTATATCTTAAACTTACCATTTATACTTAAAAAGATTAGTACTATCCAAAAAAATTAAAAAATTAAAAGTAAAAATATATAGGAAAAGTAAAGGCAATTTTATTTGGCTAATTAAAGCCACCAGCAAGAGCAGTGGCAACATCTTCAAGGTACTTCTTAATCTCCACCACCTTATACTTATTCTTGACCACCTTCTGCACGTCCTCCTGGTAGTCTTGCTCCTTGGACTTTTGCTTCTTGGGGGCCACCTGGTTGGCCAGGTTGCAGAACTTGGAGACAGTCCGGGCCTGCTCCTCCTGTAGCTTAGAGAAGAACTTGTTATATTTGGGGTTGGTCCCAAACTTCACCTTCAGGTGCTTATGCCAAACCTCAAGGCTAGAGGTGGTCTTCATCTCCCCCTTGAGGCAGGCGCCTGACAGTTCTAAGGGGTAGTGGCCCCACTCTTACCTCTCCAAGCAGTCACCTTCTTGCCCACCCATTGGCACTCAAAGTAATACAGGTAGCCTTTGAAGATGATTTAGTGCTTCTTGATGTAAGCATCCTCCAGGAGGGCCTCAAAGCCAAGCCCAGTATGCTCCAAGCGCACAAAAGCCAAGGCAGCAAACTGAGTCAGGGCAAAGCAGCACTTCCCCTTACCATTGTTAAGATACTTCTCTTCAAGGTTCTTCTCACTCTGGAGATTCTTGACAAGGGCCTGCCTAAAATAGAAGAAGCAGCCCTGGACTTCTCCATTAAAGATGGACTCAAAGGCTCTGAACTGAGCCTGCTCAAAGTCCATTATGATAACCTTTGGCCCAAGTGAGCTTGCATGAGCTAGCTGCTCAGTGGCTATGGTAGACTCATCCTTCTCAGCAGAGGAGGGATTTGCCCTTGTGGTGTGAGTGGGAGGGGAGAGCTGGTTGGTGGTAAGGGAGCTCAAAGCATCCTGGACAATCTTGAAGGCTTTGGTGTAGACTTAAGTCTTGGCACCAGGAAGGAGAAAGAACACAAGGGGGATGACTTGGTCATTAAACTGCCCATGCAGGACCCAAAGCTGCTTGATTAGGGAGGGTCAAGTAGCAAATGTGCTATTGCACAGCCAGGTGGTAGCAGTGTTCAGCTGCTCCAGGTTTTGGGTTGTGGCGTAGGCTACAATCCTATCCTCCACTTCCTGCCCATTGTCATGGAGCAGTAACATCTCACCATCCTCCATCTTCTTGAGGGCATCTGTGAAGATAAGGTCCTTGATGCTGGTGGCACTCTTGGCCAGGGGATTGGAGGCTTGACGCCTATCACTTACAAACTTGACCAACTGATTGTGAGTTGGAACCCTCCTCAAGTTGGTTGGGGAGAGGTACTTGCAAGCAAGCACGGCCAGCTGAGTGGTAGAAAGATCTTTGGAGGTGGGCATCACCTGCACCAGATATCACTTGAGAAGGCAGGCTATGGTGGTGTTGGGCATGATGAAGGTATGCTTGCCCTTGATGGTTTGGACCAGGTCCCAGCACTCAGTGTTGAGCCGCACTGGGCAGGAGCAGTCCTTGCAGGTGTAATGGCGGCTCTTGAAGCTCTGGTTGGCATTGTTGCAGCTGAAGATATACCCATTGGCCACCATGGCCAGCCCACCCTTTACACTCATGATTGGGAAGTATTTGGGCAAGAAAGAGGGAACCTTGAATTTGCTGTCAACATTGCAGATGTTGTGGACCAACAGAGGGTCCCAGGGGCCAGCAGGAGCATGGCAGAAGCCAGGGAAGTAATTGGCAGGGCTTTGAATCATCCCCAGATGAGCTTGAAGGGGGGTTTGGCAGGGGTGGGTAAGCAGAAGGGGGCTTATTGTGGTGCTCCTCATATGCAGGATACTTATCTTTGGGTGGGGTCTTTTTGCCTTGCCACTTCTTCTTGGTTGGCTCCTTGTCAGAAGCCAAGTTGTAGAAACTGTGCTCTGTAAGAGAGCCATCAGTTTCCTCTCCCACAGTGAAGTGAGCAGGGCTCTTCTCAGGAGAGGGCTCAGGGGAGGGCTTTGGTGAAGGCTTTGGGGATGGTTTGGGTGATGGTTTGGGGGTGACTTTCTTTGATGAGACAGGCTTCTTTTTAGTGGGTTTGGTTGGCTTTGAAGGATGCTTGGTTCCTTTGGGCTGTTTGGAAGTGTTCTGGTCCTAAAATAATAAATAAAAGGGTTTAAAATAAAGCAATGTATAAAAAAAAACAACTTATAAAGCATATTATATAAAAATTAAATCTTAGATGGCTTTTCTTGGCATTTAAAAGTTAAAAAATACTTGTATAGGTTTTAATTTATTATAGTTAAATAAAAAATTAAAAGTTAAGATATTTATGTGAAAGTATTATATTTAGATAGATTTTTTTTTAAAAAATTAAAAAATATGAAAGAGAAAAATTAAAAATACAACATATCAAAAAATGAGAAGTTTTTATTATGTAAAACATAAAGTTTTATATGTGAGAACTGAAAAGCGTTGCCATTATGAGTGACAATTAGTAAAAAAAGCTGAATTCTCACTGTTGATTACAAAAATTGTAGACTTTATTTTTGATGACATTGTCACTGTTAACATCTTTTGAAAATTTACTATGTTTTTTTCATAGTACACTTAATTAAATTTAAGCAGGCTAGCAAAAATTAACTGTTTTCTGTGTGTTTTTGTTCACATATAAAAATTTAAAAAAAACATAAAAAATAAGTAAAAAAGTATAAAGGTTCTTTATTTTTTTATTAAAAATTATATTTTGGGGGTGATAATATGATATTTTACCATTGCACTTATATGAAGTTGTTAAGAAGTTATATTCTAGTATTGAAAAGGGTAAAGTGTCCACAACGTCACTTACAACATTCTTTATATGAGGTGGCATATTAATCTAGGCTTAATTGCGCCACTCTAATTTGCTTAACTCTACCCAGGGGATGATCATGAGCAAATAAACAACATTTACAAGTGTCAACATTATTTTTAATAATAAATTCTATAGTAACTTACATAGTAACTCATGCTTAAATTATTGGATCACTGTTAGCCACCAATCCACTTAATATATTAAAGCCGTAATAAGTGCCACATAAATATTTATAACATGGGCATTTCAACAATCAAATGTATGCACACTATCTTTTTCAATATAATAATTCAATAAAAAATATTTTTAAATGCACACTTTTTTTTACTGTAGATGCTTCAGTTTTGTTATTAAAAATAAGTTTGGCTTAAAAAGTGTCAATATTGACACTTTTACGTTGTGAAAACAAATAAAAAATGTACTAATTTTTATTAGTAAAAATAAAATAAAAATCTGGTTAAATTGAGTTTTTTATTAAGCTTAATATTAAATTGTGTTGAGATGGCCACAATTTTGTTGTGTTTTCTGGGTTTGCACCCCTGAACGCTTTAAAAAAAAGAATTAAGCTAGCGCAACTAGCAAAAACCATAAGAGATTTAGAGTTGTGAGTTGACAGTGGCCATGTCAACAAAGTGTTGACATGGCCACTATTGACATTATTATTGTCAACATGGGCGCTGTTGCCGTCCTCTGCACCCTTGAAGAAAAACAACTAATTGCAAAACCATCAAAGTGAAAATTCTTTTTGGCTGAACTTTCATTCCTTGGCCATACTATCAGCAAAGACGGAATCAAACCAGATCTAGACAAGATACATGCCATAACCAAAATGCCACCTCCAAAAAATAAGAGCAAACTCTGTACTTTCCTAGGAATGGTGGCCTATGTAAGAAGGTTCATCCCTGACTATGGTGCCCTAACAGCCCCCCTGTCTCCCATCACAGGCAAAACAACCAAGTTTGTGTGGACACCACTACAAGACCAACACTTCTGTCAACTAAAAGAATGTATGGTTACTGCCCCTATTCTCCAGTACCTGAATTACAAGGGAATATATGAATTAGAAACCAATGCATCTGACTACGCCATAGGAGGAGTACTTTGTATCCAAACAGCAGAAAAGGACTTCCTCACTGTGATGTACAAATCAAGGAAACTATCTGACAGCAAAAAAGATATTTCATGCATGATAAAGAGTTGGTAGCCATCATACATTGCCTCATGAAATGGTAATGTTATCTGGAAGGGGCCCAAACGTTCAAAGTACTCACTGATCACAAGCTGTTAATATTTTTTAAAACACAACAACACTTTTTAATAAAGCAAGCCAAGTGGATGTTTCATACAGAGGTACCTAATGCAAATTGAATACAAACCAGGCAAGAAAAAATCTTACTGCAGATGCCCTGTCAACGCTATACAGCAAACATATTCTATGCACTGATGGTAACCCTGATTGGCCCATGTTAATCATGGGGAATCTTCAAGAAGGTTTCCCACCTGGCACACCAATGGACATCCAAGAGAAAGTCCTCAAGAACAAACACCTGTTCAAAAACGTATATGGTACCCTGCACCAAGTACTTCTAATTGGTGATACCGTACCTTACGCCCTGTCAACGCAAAAGACTGACACAATCATCTGATATAACAGAGACTTGGGACACACCTGTAGCAGAAACTTGCATGGATACCTCAAGACACGCTAATGGTGGCCCAACATGCTAGATAATATCTGGAAAGTATTAGAACAGTGCAAAGTCTGTGAAAAGTACACCCAAACTAAGGCACTGCCTAAGTCAGTAGTATCAGTATCCATCACACAACCCTTCAAGGTGTGATCACTGGATATTTTGGGACCAATGCCTGGCAATAACAAAGGAAAAAAGTACATCATAACAGCTATTGACTACACCACCAGATGGCCTGTAGCACAAGCTACAAAAGAACATAAAGGCAATGATATAAGAAAATTAGGTGGGAAATAGATCATAGCCAAGTTTGGAAAACCCAACCTCCTGATAACAGACAGAGGCACTGAGCTTAAGGCCATTGACACCAATATCTACCTTGCAAAGAACAGAATAAAACATATAACTACCAGCTCATACCACCCACAAGCAAATGGACAAGTAGAACAACATAACAGCTAACTAGTGGAAGCCCTCAGTAAGTTATCTGCTAACAATCCAAAATCCTGGGTTGACATGCTGCTAACAGCACTCATGGTGTGCAGAACACAAGTCAATTGTAACACAGGCAAAATCCTGTATGAGCTTGTCTATGGGCAGAAGCCCACCCTTGTTAGTACTACTGAAGGACCACAGTTATCTATACCTAAAAAAGTGCCAGACAACAGTGATACTGAAGTACAACATGCCAGAAAAGACCAAGAACATATGTAGCAGAAAAGGATTGAAAGAGAGTCAATCCCATTGCAATAGGAAATATTCCAGGTTGGAGACAAAATCTGGGTTGTCTATCATGACCAACATAAGTTGGATCCAGGGTTATGTGGACCAGGCATTGTCATGGAAGTCAAACCTAACAATAACTACCTTGTCAAAGGAATTGGCGCAAGAACCAAATCAAATTTTTAGGCACCATGACCAACTCTGCCTATGCAAGGCAAGAACAGCTCAACACAACTCCAGAATCCCTGTCCCCAACGCCAAACTGGATCAGTACTAAGCATGTATCCCCAACACTCTCAAGAGAATTCCCAAGGTTCCACCTTCTAGAACCCCAGGGGGAGATGTTGCAACATCTTTGATTACTCCCTTTTGGGGAATTAACACCCCAAGTAGGTCACCAAATAGCCCATCACACAACTCACTGACTAATCATTAACTTGGTGGCACCATTATCAGCTAACCATCTATGACAGGGATCACTCAATCTAGGTCCTAAATGAAACACAACTTGATTAAGCCTTGTGACTTAAGAGGAACATTACTCAGATAAGCCCCATGACCTCCATGATGCACATGGACAGTATGTGGCTTTCCATGATACTATATTACCCTATATTTATATCCAAAAAAGTATCATTCTCTTCTTAATTTCCCCTTTATCTTGTTTATTATACTTCATAAGAAGTATATACTCAACAAGTGTGTAAATGAATCAGGAATCTTATCTGACCAACTAAAAGTCACAGATCAGATACAACTGCACTTCATCAAGGCCAGTAATAGTAATATGATAATAATAAATCAATCAGACTTCACAAACTGTCAGGGCCCAGAATACCCTAAACAATCAGATAGCCTTGCTAGAGATAAAGCAACCAACAGCATGAGAAATATTGCCAATTGACTTACTGGCAGAAAATCCCCCTTTCTCTCACAAATGTCCTGGTGTTTTCAAGGCCCACATGCCGCAAAACCCTGGCATTGATTCTAAAATACAAATTTGGGCCCATTTGCTATTGAGAAATGGTAAATTGGGAGGGCAATTGTTTGATTTTGCAATTGGGAACTCAATTGCTTGTGGGCTCTAATAATAGCTGTGGTACCTCAGCATGCTGCATCCAAACCAAGTTTCATGTTATACCAGCCAATGTCCTTCCACCCCCAGGTCAAGTGCACAATTTATGAGCCAAATTGTAATTATCACTTAAAATGATGCCACCAGGCCTCTGGTGGCACAAAAGGTTAAGTATTATCCAGTAAGTATAAATAGTGAGGAGGAGAAGCCTTCCTCACTGTTGACATCTTAAATAAACAACTTTATGCCCAGGACCTATTTTTTTCTTGCAGGAATTATTTATTTTTATACCAATATAGTCATTCTTTTTGCAACTATTTGTGAATCCACTACACAATACAACTGCACCTATCTGTACCCTCCTGGCTCCGCTCCTGTCACTTTGGTTAAACCACCTCACACAATTGACTTTGAGTTCTTCCACCTTCACCACCTGGATCTTCCTCCTGGCCACTCTAGAGTGACAATTCTGCCTACCATGAAGGAGATTCCTTCCACTCCCCCCTGCCCAATGTGCCTCCTGACCAAGACTTCAGCAAGTTGGGGGTTTTTACATCACAGTATTGGGCTGGTTAATCAGGCTGTGCCCCATAGTGGAAGTTGGCGCTCTTTAGCATAAGCTGTGAATTACCTTGTCAGGATAGCACTAATTGTGTACATGGTCTTTCAGGCCCAGCGCGCCTCCCCTGTGGGAGTCCAGCTGGACTCTGGTATGGGCTGTGACACAAACCCAGGTATTTAAATAAAATGCAAGCTAAACATCAGAGTACATCCAATCAAGATGATCAGCATGCTACTAAAAAATGCTCTCAAGTGATCAAGCTGAGAACATCCTTCAGCAACCCAATGCTAAACCACAGATGCTCCATTCTAGATAGGAACCCAAGTTTGTGAGTTAACCACTTGGTTAAACTTTCAAGCCTTAATTATCACTATTTAAGGCTTCAACTTGCTGCAAACCTGCAAGAAATCTTTACTTTCATCCCTCTAAACCCATCATAGTTTTGTAAGTACTGAACCCATCCCCAATTCCTAGCTTATTATATAAGCTCTCCTATTTTACATTGAGATATTGCTCTAGCAACTTCAAATACTCCTCTTTCCTGAATAAATAATCCTATATTTCAAATTGATTAGTAGAATAACTTCTTGTAATAGGCTATTAGCAAGCCTACCCAAACCCTTTGGGTACTCCTTCTGGTCTGAATTAACTTCTCTTGGAGTTTAGCAGAATTAATACCAAACCCTCCACCCATGTCTACTAAACCTGTGGAAGAGTCAACCTGGTACATATTTGGTCCACATTGTTTACACTATCCCTTAGTAAAAAAGTCCTCAATTACTCCCATCATACATTTCTTTGCACCCTGGTATGTGATATGATATATTGGGCTATACTAAAATTTGCAACAGATCCCCCTCCCTTGGTTGACTTAGATTGTGGGGCCAATCAATAAACATGATGATGGTGGGACTTCCTGCTGGTGCATCTCTGGTGAATTTTAATCTAGGGTTCTTCTTACACTTAATTGGGAAGAAAATCCCAAATGAGTGGATCCCTGACAGGTACAGGATCATATTGGACTTGATCTTGGGGCTTCACATATTGGATGTTGGAAAAGCCATCCAGTGCTGCGTCTGGGGAAACATAAAACTCAACCTTCTTGTAACTTAAGTTAAGTTGGGTGTACACAGGAGCCATGACAGCTGTGCTCCCTTGTTTAGTAACCTGGGCTTTCAGTTGCTCCTGGTACTGTTTCTCCATAATATCAAAGTTTTTGTCACTAGTATAAGCCATTTTAAACTAAAAATTAAATAAATTCCATTAATGCATAAAAGCAAATTATTGTCAGAGTATTGATTTTATAATAAAGGTGTGCTACCATTTGAGACATTTTTTCAGACATAAATGGCCTAATTTAGAAGCACATATTTTGAAAATAATTCTTTGTTTTCCTGAATAATTTTTGGTGGATTCACTCTTAAAAGACAATATTTTCATTTTGAGTCACAAAAATAATCAATATTTTCAAAAAGTGAGTTGTTTTGTGTTTGAAACTATCACTTTTGTGGCTGAACCAATTTTTTTCTCTGATTGAATCATATTTTTACATGATCACTGTCAAAGTTTATTTAGATTTATTAAAAATGTGAGTGGTTTATTTTTTGTTTTTAATATGGATTAGATTTGTTTGTTTCCCATTTTCAGGTTTATTATAAGAAAGGCTACTAAACTAATTAAGTTTGGCTCCCATCCCAGAGAAACAGACCACAATGATTCTACTAAGTGGACATCTGGAATAGCTGCTCAAAAATGAGACCAAAGAAAAGAAGGTAATCAAACCTGCAGGAAGGTGTTCAACCCCATTAAGATCATCTCAGACAGCAGCCAAGGAGCACGCCTGTGGGGAATAAGGTCTTACTGAGGAAGATCTGATTCCTGGAGGTGCTCAGGGAGCTGAGGAATGATATACATTACAATATTTTTAGAAGCTGCAGGAGCCAGGGTAGAAGAAGGAACTATAGCCTGGTCTTCAGAGGTCAAGGCCACATATCAGATGGTTACCAAGCAGGAGGAGACTCTGAGCATAAGAGGGGAGGTCTTTCACACCATCTTCCAGAATGTGAGGATTGGCAATTGCCAAGTGAGATGTAGTGAAAAGGCTATTCTACAATTCAGGAGTGACCCCTCACGGGAGAAGCACAGCTGTTGTAACTGTGCTGTTTTAGCAGATTTACAAGGGGGAAAATATTTGGAGACTAGATAATTATTTTTATTTAGAGATAGGAATTCTATAGTTGCGCTAAATTATTATAAGAGGAACATGATTGTGTCAATCACTCAGTTGGATGATAAAGGAAGGTGGCTTGATCCTGATAATGAGTCAAGTGCTAAATTGCAACATCCACCATATAGGATCATCATTAGTTCCTGTTACTAATTCTGGGATATTGAGTTTTTGCTTTCTTGTTTGGCTATGAGTCACTGGGAAGTTGAATTATGAGTCACAACCCTGCTTAGTTGGAACCTTGTTGGCAGGCTGACCCTGCTGTTTTGACAAAGCTGAAAGCAGGATCAGAACTATATATTTGATCCAGGGAAATAATATAAATTCAGAACCTGAACGTAAAAATGCAGGATTGTCAAATTCTTGGTCTAAATTTTGAATCACTTTTGCAGGATGGCCTTTTTTAATTAAATTGATTTTTTTGTGTATTTATTTGTGTCAGGATTTCTGGATATTGACTAATTAAAGGATTCAACAAAATAACACAGTCCAACAGTTAATTACTCTAAGCAACGCGGGCCAGTAGTTAATCACTCTTAGGAATGATTTCAACCAAATGATGCGGGTTGCAGGTTGATGAAATCAATGAGTCAACAACCAAATCATGTCCTGGCATTAAAAATTTATGTATTGCAATTAATTAATATAACATGCAATTACTGCTCATTAATTAGTTCACCTCAACAACCACCTCAAACATGCTTCTAATTTTAATTACTATTCTAAACCCTAATGGAATCCTAGAACAAGGGCCATCATATGAACTGTCATCTTCATTACATCTAAAAGAGTCCAAAATGGACTGGGCTGTCAGACCAAACACTCTAAGATAAAAAGGCTTGAGCCTATAGTATTAGGGTAGCTCTGATTAAGTGAAACAATCATCTCTGTAAACTAGTAGCCAACCACTGGCTAGCTAGCACACAAAGTGGCCCAGGTAGACAGAAATAATACCAATCTGTGGAAGATGTCAAGCAAGCCTTCTGTTAAAACCACCCTGAAAAGGCTAGGCCTCCTGCTGTGTTGCCCTAATGCTACTTCAGTCTCTTTTAGCGTTGTGAGCTAACTTGGATAGCACATGTGCAGGCAGACCTCCTTAAAGCCAGTCCATTAGAATAAAAGACTGATGATTCATTATTGACTTGATGATTGATCCAAGTCTTATTTCCTTAACATGATCCTCTCTTAGGCTTTAAGGGGAGATCAAAAGATGATACTGTCATAATACAGTATAATTATCTATAGTAAAATATAGAGACAACTATGAACCTATATCCAAAAGCAGGAAGAACTGTCCCAAATCCTCCGGGCTAGGGCCTTGTCAGACTTGCTACTTCTGATGACAACAAATATTCTGGGCCAGAGGTTACGCCAAAGTCACAGGTTCTCTGTACTTTCCTAAAGTTAGAAGACTTAGGATATCATCTGGAGAATGATAAAATACCATGATCCGCAATTTTCTGACAATTTGAATTTTTTACTAATGCGGGAACTCACAAACACTTTTCAAAGTTCAAGTCAAACAGCATATTTCCAAATGGACAAAATGAATTAACTGTATCAGATTTGAAATTTTCAAATCCATCAACAATTTTCATTAAGTTTACTATTGTCAATTTTATACTTCTGGGAAGTATAATAAACAAAATAAAGGGGAAGATTAAGAAGAGAATGATACTTTATTGGATATGAATATAAGATATTATATAGTATCATGACAAGCCAAATGTTGTCCATGTACATTATGGAGATCATGGGGCTTATCTGAGTAATGTTCCTCTTGAGTCATGAGGCTTAATCAAGTTGTGTTCCATTTAGAACCTGGATTGAGTGATCCCTGTCATAGATGGTTAACTGATAATGGTGCCACTAGTTTATTGCCTGGGCAGTGAACCGCTTGGTGAGCTGCTCGGTGATTTACTTGGGGTGTTAATTCCCCAAGAGGGAGTAATCAAAGATGTTGCGACATCTCCCCCTGGGGTGCTGGAAGGCAGAGCCTTGGGAAGCTTCTTGAGAGTATCTGGTATACAGGCTTGGTATTGGTCCAGTTTGGCATTAGGTACAGGAAGCCTTGAATTTTGTTGGGTTGATCTTGCTTTACACAAACCAAGTCAGTCATGGTGCATACGTTTCAGTTCAGTTCAGTTCAAGCTCCAATACTTTTGATGAGATACGTGTTATTGGTCTTCACCTCCATGACAATGCCTGGCCCGCGTAACCCTGGGTCTAGTTTATGTTGGTTGTGATTGACAACCCAGATCTTGTCTACAACTTGGAATCTTTCTTGTAGCAATGGGATTGCTTCCCGCTGGACCCTTTGTTGTTCCATTGCTTCTTGGTCCTTTCTGGATTGTAGTACTTTTGGGTCATTGCTGTCTGGTGTCTTCTTTAGAAGTGGCAGTTGTGGTCCTGTGGTTGTACTAAAAAGTGAGGGTTTATGACCATAGACAAGTTCATAAGGGCTTTTGCCTGTATTGCGGTTGACTTGTGTTCTGCAGACCACAAGGGTGGTTGGTAGAATGTCAACCCAGGCTTTTTGATTGTTGGCAGATAACTTGCTGAGGGCTTCCAGTAAAGAGCCATTTAGTTTTTCTACACGTCCATTTGCTTGTGGGTGATATGGGCTGGCTGTGACGTGTTTTATTTCATTTTTAGCAAGATAGATGTTGGTGTCAATAGCTTTGAGTTTAGTGCCTCCATCTTTAATTAAGAGGTCAGGCTTTCCAAACCTTGATATGATTGCCTTGCCAATGAATTGTCTTACATCATTGCCCTTGTGCTCCTTTGTGGCTTGTGCTATAAGCCATCTGGTTGCATAGTCAATGGTGGTGATGATGTACTTATTTCCTTTGCTTTCACCAGGTATAGGTCCCACAATATCCAACAACCATACCTTGAAGAGCTGTGTGATGGATACAGGTACTACTGACTTGGGTGGAGCTTGGGTTTATGTGTACTTCTCACAGACCTTGCATTGTTCTAGTACCTCTCTGTAATCATCTAGCATGTTGGGCCACCAGTAGCAAGTCTTGAGATATTCATGCAAGTTTCTGCTACAGGTGTTCCCCAAGTCTCTGTAATCACAGAGGATTGTGTCAATCTTTTGTGTTGACGGGACGTAGGGTACAGTGTCACCATTTGGAAGGATTTGGTGAAGTGTACCATATACGTTTTTGAACAGATATTTGTTCTTGAGGACTTTCTCTTGGATGTCCATTGGTGTGCCAGGTGGGAACCATTCCTGGAGATTCCCCATGATTAACATGGGCCATTTGGGGCTACCATCAGTGCGGAGGATGTGTTTATTGTATAGCCTTGATAGGGCGTCTGCAGTAAGCATCTCTCTGCCTTGCATGTATTTAGTTTGCATGGGGTATCTCTGTATGAGGCTCATCCATTTGGCTTGTCTTCTTGACAGGTGTTGTTGTGTTTTGAAGAATATCAAATACTTGTGTTGGTGAGTACTTTGAACATCTGGGCTCCTTCCAATTAGCATTGCCACTTCATGAGGCAGTGTATGATGGCAACTAATTCCTTATTGTGTATAGGGTATCTTTGTTTGCCGTCCAATAGTTTCCTTGATTTTTATGCTACTGTGAGGAAGTCCTTTTGGGCTGTTTGGATACGGAGGACTCCTCCTATGGCATAATCAGAGGCGTTGGTTTCTAGCTCATAGATCCCTCACGGTTTGGGTATTGCAAGATAGGGGAGGTAACCATATGCTCTTTTAGCTGGCAGAAATGTTGATCTCACAAAGGTGTCCAGACAAATTTAGTTGTTTTTCCAGTGATGGCTGACAAGGGGGCTGTTAGGGTGCCCCAGTCAGGGATGAACCTGCGTACATAGGCTATCATTCCAAGGAAGGTGCAGAGTTTGATCTTGTTTTTTGGGGCTGGCATCTCTGTTAATGCCCGTATTTTGTCTAGATCTGGCTTGATACTGTCATTGCTGATGATATAGCCAAGGAATGTAAGTTCAGTTGAGAAGAACTTGAATTTGGATGGTTTGGCAACTAGTTGATTTTCTTTAAGGGTACAGAGGACTGCACAGACGTCTTCCCAGTGTTGTTATAGGTTGGGGCTGTAAATGATGATGTTGTCCAGGTAGATAATTGCTCTTCTCCCAATGTGTTCCTTGAATACTTCATTCATGAAGGTTACAAAGGTACTGGGTGCGTTTGTCATGCTAAAATTGAGGACAACACATTCAAAGGAATTGTATCTAGTTCAAAATGCGGTCTTTGGAATGTCTTCAGGTTTCACGCAAATTTGGTGGTAACCTGCTGTCAAATCAATTTTTGTGAAGATTTGGGACTCCCCCAGGGCATCAAAAAGGTCATCAATTAGGTGAAGGGGATACCTGTTCTTTATTGTGACCTTGTTGAGGGCTTGTAGTCTGTGACCAGGCAGAGGCCCCTATCTTTCTTTGCCACAAAGAAGACAGCAGCGCCAAAAGGTGATTTTGAGGGTCTGATGAGGCCTTTCTCAAGTGCTTTGTCAAGATAAGCTTTCAGAGCGTTGTCTTCTTGTGGTGTGAGGCAGTAGATGGGTTGCCCTTGGGCACGCTATCTTTTAGGTCAATCTCATGTTGAATACCCCAATAAGGGGACAACATGGGCAGTGTTTCTTGGAATACAGAGGGAATTTATTGACTAGCTGGTCTCTAATTGGGTTCTGTTTGTGTTGAATTTCTGTGTTTTTGAAATGAATGCCTTCATATGAACATGTGCTCCAATTGATTTAGCTGATGTCAGTTTCTTTTTTTGTTTCCATGATCTTTACAAATATGTGGTCCCTCATGAGAGTCTAAAGATGTGTCAGGTACACGTGATGGTGAACTTCTCCTTGCTAGATAGTGAGGTTGGCACTGTCCCAGTTGATGTGAGGCTTTGTCTTTTGCATCCAATCTAACCCAAGTATGATATTGTATTTGGGGATAAGAATGATAGGGCCACTAATTTTTGTTTGGACATCTCCAATTTGGGCCCAGAAAGGTTTTGTCTTGTGGGTAACTGGTGTGCTGTGGTTGTCTGCCATGATGACTTTCTTGATGCTACTTCAAATGGTAGGTAACTTCATTAGGTCTGCAAAACTCTTGTTAATGAGTGATTGATTGGCTCCAGTGTCAAAAAGTGCTGTGCCCTGGTATCTGCAAAAAATGAAAGGATAGGTAAGGAGTTTATTTCCAGTTTGGCGCCAACAGTAGAGGATTGCTGGAGGGTACTTGGATCATGGTGATTGAATCCACATCCTGCTCTCTGTACAAGTCTTGTGATGAGGGGGGGGCAGCTTGCCTAAGCACTCCCCTGAGCTTTTCCCCCCTTGTTGGTATCTTCAGTGCTGGCCTGGTTGGCTTGTGCAGTGTGATTCTGTTTCAAGGCTGGGTACTGTTGGCTTGGTTTTTTTGCTTATTGGGGCAAGGCTCTCTCCTAACTGCAGGGTTTTCCTTGTGTTTGTTGGTGGCATGTAGATTGTCAGACTTCTGAGCTGTGCGTTTTTCTTCTAGGAATAAATTTGAGGTTCTTGCAGTGGGTCATGTCAAACTGACGTCTAATGTGTGTGGGAAGGCCATTGTAGTTGTCAGGTGTAGCCCAGGTTCATCAAAGTTGATGGTATTGGGCGCACAATCACAGAGTTCTTTGTATGCTGCAATGTATTCTTCAATGGTTCCTGTCATTTTGAAGGTTCAAAGCTCAGTCATAATTACCACGTCCAAGTCCTTTATGGAGAATTTTTTGAGGAATGCGGCTTTGAACAGTTCCCAATTTTCCTTCTGGTCAAGATGTTGGTCTAGCCATTTGGTAACAAAGGGTGAAGCAGTTCCTGTGACACAGAGGGCAATTTCGCTGACCCAGAGTCTTTGGGGATACTCCACTTGCTCAAACTTGCTCTTGGTTCTGTTGATTCAGAGCAAAGCATTTTCCCAGCGTAGTCCTGCAAAGGCACCAATCTAAGCAGTACATAAGCGTTGAAACACAATATTGGGTATCTCAGGTTTCATAGGCGTTGTTGTGGTTGGCGTGGTAATAAACAGTCTGCGGGTTTTGAGAGCATTGTACTGGTCAATGGGTACAAGGAGATTATTGTAGATGAAAAGGCCTGAGGGGATGTCTTGTCCTTCTTTGTAATCTCTCCAACCGTTTGGGAGCAACATTGCTTGTGTTCTTTTCTTGGGAAATTTTTTTTCCTTTGAGTTGGGCAGGTATGGATAACCTACCTTCTGCTACCACTGTCAATTTTATACTTCTGGGAAGTATAATAAACAAAAAAAGGGGGAAGATTAAGAAGAGAATATTACTTTATTGGATATGAATATAAGATATTATATAGTATCATTACAAGCAAAATGTTGTCCATGTACATCATGGTGATCATGAGGCTTATCTGAGTAATGTTCCTCTTGAGTCATGAGGCTTAATCAAGTTGTGTTCCATTTAGGACCTGGATTGAGTGATCCCTGTCATAGATGGTTAACTGATAATAGTGCCACCAGTTTATTGCCTGGGCAGTGAACCACTTGGTGAGCTGCTTGGTGATTTACTTGGGGCATTATTTCCCTGATAGGGAGTAATTAGAGATGTTGCAACACATTGTTTTTTTATAATTACAGGATTGTCAAATCCAAGAACCAAATTTCAAATCACTTTTGAATGGCACTAGTAAACTCAGATATTAATTAAGGGAACTGGAATCCAAATTTAATGTACAGTAAGCACACTAGAAAACACCAACCAAAATAAAGAAGCTCCACCACAACTAAAAAAAACTAAAAATTCAATCTCAATAACCATGTTTAGACATAAAGAGTGATAATAGTTTGAAAATATCCAAACCTGGAAAGTATACAATATTATACACTTCAAATCATGGATATAGAAAACCTTTTACTATTCAAGGCTAAACCAAGACAAAACAACTACTCATTTAAACCCTAAAATCCAAATGATACATATTTAATCTTATATATATTTATATATTTCTATGGACTGCCAATTGCATTCCCAGCCAGCTCCTGCACCAGCCTGCGGGGCAGCCTGTCCACAAGGGCGTTCCAGAGGGTCTAAGAATAGACCCAGAACCCAACTTGAGGGGAACAATGCCAACACACAGGCCTCCTAAGGCGTCATTGCCAGTCAACCACCTCGTGCATCCCAAGCCCAATCAACCAGCCTGAATCCAAGACAGAAGCCGCTGTCAAGTCCTGTGTTGTGTTCTGAGGCGCAGCACAGACACAAAACAAGTAATCCTAGCCTTTGGAGACTTGTACTAAGTCTTGGTTAGATGACAGGGAAAGCTATTTGTTTACCTTGCGGCCCTGGAATAATAATCTCTACTAGTTGTGGCTAGAGAGAGGTGCAGAAGTACAGAAGACACAAAGACAAAAATGTGAATAGAGCTTAATTTTATTGGTGAATAAGAAAATGGAATATATAGTGGTTGGCAATACCACAAAACACTACCAGGACAGTAGAATCACTTGCCACAAGCATGAGTGGGGTGAGTGAGTTGCGCAGAGTCAAAAACCTGAACAATTGTATTTCCCAATCCAGCAATTGACTCATTTTAAGAGGCAAAAGCGAAAGTGAGAGATTTGTCTTCAAAATGGCCCACTGAAGGCAAAATCAAAACATAATGAATAGCGGTATTATCAACATTGCCCTCCCCTAGATTGGCCTTAGGGGGTTAGTATTTACAAAGGAACTTTGCATGCACTCAAGAAAAAGGAAAACCACTGGAGAGGAGCTTTACAGTGTATTCAGACCCTCGTTTGAAAGTCACTTCTAAAGGGCCGATCCACAGAGAGTCCAACTTATGTGCGCAACCACCTACTCTGTGTTGGTAGTAAAGTACATGGTCACCAACATCAAACTCAGGCAGGGGGGAGCGTCCAGCATTATTGGGAGAGAGCTCAAGCATCTTAGTCTTATATGCAGAAGTGTAGGCAGTGGCCTGTATATCAATTATGTGGTTGACTAGATCCTTTATGTGGTCATCAGGATTCATGGCCTTATCAGAGGTAGGAAGGGGGCCCCTAAGAGCAAAGGGGCAGTAGCCTTGCACCCATACAGCATAGCAAAAGGGGAGTACCCAGTGACATGATGATTGCTAAGGCAGTATGCAAAGAGAGCAGCAGATAAGTATAGGTCCCAGTTGGCAGTGTCAAAGTAGGTGAGCTTCCTCATGATAGAGACCAGTGTTGAATTTGCACACTCAACTTCCCCATTGATAGAAGGATTGTAGGAGGCAGTGAAGGAAAGATGTGATCCCAAAGCTTCAACAACAGAGGTTACCAGCTTGGCATTAAAGTTAGTCCCATTATCTGAGAGCAACACTTGAGGGCAGCCATGGCAGTAGAAAACATCTTGTAACAGGAAGGCAGCAGTTGTCTTAGCCGTGATGTCCTTTGTAGGGCGGGCCTCTACCCACTTACTGAAGTGATCAACAGCAATTAGAATAAAGCAACAGCCAGAATGTGAGCAGGGGAGAGAACCTACTGCGTATATGCTGACAGTGTGAAAGGCATGTTGCAGGGGAACTAATTTGAATTTGTGGGCTGCAGCTCAAGGCCTCTGCAGCTGGCAGTTGTGGAAGCTAGCTATGACGTCTGGGATTAGCAGGCAAAGGTTCTCCCAGAATTAATTCTTTTGAAGCCAGTCAAAGGTCTTGGCAATGCCTCCATGCCCAGTCTCTTTATGAACTTGCAACACCAAAGAGAGGCAAAGACTGGGTCATACATAAGGTAGATACTGGTCTTGTACCTTCTTGAAGAGCTGATTGTTGCGTATGAGGGTATCTTTGGATAGCTTGGACAAGGCCAGTTGTACCTCTTCTGTCTCACTTTTGCAAGAAGAAGTGTACCCAATTAGTTTGTAAACCCGGTCAGCCTCTGCAGGATGCAAAGCAAGAATGGGCATCCTGGAGAGCCCATCAGTGTTCTGTTGTTGAATCCCAGGGCAATGGAGCACAGTGAAGTTGTAGCCTTGAAGACGTAGGGCCCATCTAGCTAGGCACCTGTAGTCTCCTTTAGCTGTTGTAACCACTTAAGCAAAGCGTGATTAGTGACAACTGTGAAGTGGGTACCATATACGTAGTGACAAAACTGCTTGACTGCGTGCAGCACAACAAGACACTCCTTCTCTGTGACACTATAGTTCTTCTCATGTTTGTTTAGCACACAGGAAGTTTAAGCCACAGGATGGTCTACACCCTTGTTGTTCAGTTGGGCCAGAATGGCTCCAATAGCTAGATTGCTAGTGTCGGTGTACAGGATGAACTCCTTATCATAGTCAGGATACACTAAGATTGGCCCTTCTTTGAGTTTTTGCTTAAGGGTCTCAAAGGCTTGCTGCTGACTGGAAGTCCATTTGAAAGGGACATTATGTAGCAGCTGGACTAGAGGTTCACTAGTATTGGCAAAGTCAGGGATAAATTGTCTATAGTAGCCCATCATTCCTAGGAAAACTTGTACCTCTTGCAGGTTGGTGGGCGGAAGCATTTTGTCAATGACTTCAACCTTCTTAGTCACTGGGTAAATCCCAGTCTGGGTTTCTTCATGGCCCAAGAATACAAGACATTCTTTGAAGAAGGCACACTTGGAAGGTTTTAGCTTAAGTCCAGCTTCTCAAATCTTTATGAACACCTTCTTGAGATGAGCCAGGTGATTGGTGAAGGTAGCACTGAAAACTGTTATATCATCCAAGTACACTAGGACGCATGACAACTTCAAGTCATGGAAGATGGAGTCCATGGCCCTTTGGAAGGTGGCTGGGGCGTTGCAGAGTCCCTGGGGCATGCAAGTAGGCTTGAAAAGCCCCTCAGAGGTAATGAGCGTGGCTTTTTGGCAATCCTTGGGTGATGGGTTAACTTACTAGTATCCAGATGCCAGATCCATTGTGGAGAAAACTTAGAGCCTCCAAGACGTTGGAGAGCATCATTAATAAACGGCAAGGGGTATAAGTCCTTCTTGATCAAAGAGTTCAATTGGCAATAGTCCATCACAATACAATGATCCCCATCCTGCTTCTTTAAGTTGAGTGGCATGGATGTCCAAGGACTTTGGAGAGGCGCCAGCAGCCCAGCGTCTAACAGTTGTTTGAGCTCTTTAGATACCTTGGCATCCTCTACACAACTGCGGCAATAGGGTTCAGCACGGAAGGGAGGAGCTTGTCAGTGTCTATCTGATGGATAATGCCTTTGGCTAACCCATAGTTGGTACTGGCCTTAGGAAAGATGTCGGAAAATTGGTCAATCAAGTCTAGCACCTCTTTCTGTTGAACCAGGGACAGCTGTGGAAAGTCTTGCGCAGTGAGCAAGGACAGGACTTGGGGCTCATCCTCAGGTAGGTTAAAGTCTTGGAACATGCCAAAGGGATGAAGAGACAGGACATCAGGAGTGCTCAACAACTTGCCATATCCAACAACCTGCCCCTTAGACATTGTCATGGGGAGTGCAGTCAGGTTGGCTACCAACAACTGAACTGGGTCCTTATGGAAGACTTCTAGGATTCCTGGACAGAAATAGGGGTTGTTGCGTCCTAACAAGGGGGAGAGTACAACTCCAAGAAGGTTTTTTCAGGTTGTTCATATGATATCTGGGAGTCCAGGATGACCTGAGAGCCAGGTGGGATGGTGACAGCAGACGTGGCTAAGAGAGGGATCCCTTCAGACGCAGGACAAACCATAGGTGGACATTTCATGTTTGAGGAGTGGGTTCAATATTTGAGGTGAAAACCCAGTGGGGTATTCCAAAGCACATGTCTTGAGCCGTTTCCCAGGAACTTTAACCGGATCCTCAAATATCAGAGAGACTTCATACCCTAGAATAAAGAGATAGACATCTTTTAAGTTGATTATCCCATTATTTTCCCTAAGAAACTGGGTACCAAATAAGAGATTGTAACTCTTGTTTTCCAAGACAACTGCTGGCGCAGCTAGGAGAAGCTTATCAAACCGCATGGGTAGGGCAGAGTATGCCCCTATGGCGCGGTTCATAGACAGTCCAGCTGTGCCATACAACTGGTGATAATTAAGGTCAGTAGCAAGATTGAGTTTCTTCACAAGCTTGGAGGATACAATGTTGACTGGTGAGCCAGTAACTAGAAAAGCCTTGATCTTCACTTTTTGAATAGATATCTCTACTTGAGTGGTAGTGTAACCAAAGGGGGGAAGGAAAGCCAAGATATCTTGAGCCTCTTCTAGTTCCTTATCCCACTTCTCAATCATGCATCTTAACCCTGGGAACTCCTTATAAACAGTCTGGAGAGGGAGAAAAACAGATACATTCTTGAAGACAGCGTCAGCAACCTTGGCAGCTTCTTCTAACAACTCCACTAGAACAGAGGACCTCTTAGCCTGAGTGAGGTAAGGCAACAGATAATCTCTTTGGCTTCAGTAAAAGGCTTAGCAGTAGTTGTAGTTTTTCCTGAGCGTAATTTATAGGGGACTGTAATAGTCTCAGGAACAGCCAGAACAGAGTACCCATACGCATCAGCGTTTTCAGTATCAGAGTCATCCAGGTCAGAGTCATCAGGATATCATGAAACAAGAGGAGGTTAGGAGGAGCCTCATTATCAGCAGGCTTGGTGTCAGCTATAGAGGGAGGGATTGATAGAGACTGGGAAGAATTGTCAACCAAGAGCGTCTCTGCCTCTAGGTTGACTGCTCTTTTCCCACCTGCTCTTTTGGATCAGCTCCTTCAACCCGCAGGTTGGTGCAGACTCAAGAATGATGATTCTGACCACTGTTGTGGCAAACTTGGCGTTGAGGAGGATTTTGCAAGTTTATGGTAAGAATACAAGGATTACAGGAAGATGAACCAGAGTTAGAAGTAGCTCAACCTTCCCTAACAACTACTCTAGAGTGGGTAAGGTGCATATCCTGCAATACCGTCTTTATGATCTTCATGGAGGAAAGCATAGCCTTATGGGCTTTGAAGTATAGGCACAGAAGTTGGTTAACCTTGAGGGCTTGAGCACAAGCCATGTAGGCTTCATGGGCTGTCAATTGTCTGCTCGTGATCAGTTGCTGTCCTTCCATGTAGAATCTGTCTGCAAACTTGGCTAGCGTCTCTTTAGGCTTGATTGCAATATGCATGAAGGCGTCCTTCTTTACTTCCAGGCTAAGGTCACCACCAAACTTGTTGATCAGAAGCTGCTTCATATCTTCCCACGTCTCAATGGAGGGCAGCTCAGGCACCACCACCTCCCTGCAAGTTGGATATAGACAGGTCAGAATATGTTTTTTCTTAACTTTATCTGAAGCTTGTCTCATGGCAGTTTTGTAGATAGTTAGGAAAGATGCTATGGTTGAGGTTTTGGGAAAAAGACTTGCTTAAAGGTAGGCTTGAAGGGTGCTTTGGGATTTGGACCACCATTGTTGCTTGCAAGCACGTTTATATGCGGGGAAAACTCTGCTTCAGATTCCGAGGAGGGCTGTCTAGCCCACAGTGACAAACACTTTCTTCAAGGGTAGTCAGGGCCTCAACAGTGTGGGTACCTGTATTGACAGCTTGATTGGTCTGTTGTGCAGTAGCATCTAAGCGTTGACCTTGGTTAGTCACTATTGTGGAGAGCTCAGCCAGTCAAGAAGTAAGGTATGGCCCCACTGAGAGGCAAGGGGAGAACCTATCATTCACAGAGTCAATCATGTCATTCATCTCTTGTACGTCTCTATCCAGGTCAGTATGGTCTTGCTTCAATTGATCCCCCTTGTTAGCTAGGGCAATTAGTTCCCTAGCGCATTGGATTTGAGAAGCTCCTGGTAAGCCAGGGCAGCAACCATCTTCATTGACAACCCTAACTGGACTAGCAGCATTTTCCATCATTTCACGTAGGGCAGCAAGTTCTTGCTGTAGCCCTGCAACTTGAGCAGTCAATTCAAGCACCTGGGGATCAGGTTGAGGAGCTTCAGCGGGACGTCCCTGACTGCAAGTAGTCATACATAGCTCTCAAATAGTGTCCCATATTCTTTGTTTTCAATTAGCCAAATAATCAGAAGGGGGAGAGGGCGGAACATCTGGCTTGGGCATAGATAATTCATTCACTTGACTCTGGAGTTTGGCTATAGCAGCAGCGGTGGCAGCTCTCTCTTGCTCAAACGCTGCATTGAGTTCATTAAGGCCACTATCAGCAAAGTCTGCTACCTGCTGTAGTTGCTCAAAGGAATAAGTGCCAAATGCATTGAGCTGTTGCACAAGTTGTTTGAAGTCAGTGAGATAAGCGTTCAAGGTGATATCTACTTAAGCTTGTCAGGGTTGTTCTAGCTGATGAAACTTGTGTAGACGCTTTCTCACATATTTGGGGATAGACTGGCGCATTTGTTTGATAGAATTAACCAAACAGGTCTGGGAGGTGACAGAGTTGCGCTGATTGTCAGATACCAAGGAAAATAGGGAATGAATCCACTGTTGGTAGGCAGCAAACTGGTCCCAGTGATGAGTAACCGCTGCTTGCAGAGACAAGATTTCTTGGACATGGAGCCCCAACACCATTTGGTGGTGGGCTAAAGCAGGCTACATGAAGGACAATAGTTAGTGCTCAGCCAAGCCAGCTGCTGAGAGGAGATGTTGTCAAAATTGAGGAGCCACAATTAATTTGTAGTATTAGCCCATTTGAACTGTAACTGAAGGCAAGGGATGGCTTTTACGGGCTATCCCAAGGGCTACCAACATGACTTGCTCCAAGTCAGGGGTACCCATGGGGTAAGCAACTAGGCAGGAACCATTCCTGAGGTTCAGTATAGTGGGGGTAATAGGCTGGTTGGCAATATCTTCCTCAATAGGAGGACTGGTAATTTCAGGTGAAGTTGACTTTTGTATAGGCAGAGATAAGGACCTGAAAATGTGGATGCAAAAGGGATAACCAAGGGGCTTACACCCCCTGTAGTGAGAACCATTTTTGTATTGTTCTGAGGCGTGGCATAGACACACAACAGGAAATCCCAACCTTAGGATTGGATTTGTACTAAGTCTTGGTTAGATGACAGGGAAGGTTATGTGTTTACCTTGTGGCCCTGGAAGAATAATATCTACTAGTTGTGGCTAGAGAGAGGCGCAGATGTACAGAAGACACAAAGACAAAAATGTGAATAGAACTTAATTTTATTGGTGAATAGGAAAATGTAATATATAGTGGTTGGCAATACCACAAAACACTACCAGGACGGTAGGATCACTCACCACCAGCATGAGTGGGGTGAGTGAGTTGCGCAGAATCAAGAAACCAAACAATTATACTTCCTGATTCAGTCATCAACTCATTTTGTGAGGCAAAAGCAAAAGCAAGAGATTTGTCTTCAAAATGGCCCAACAAAGGCAAAATTAAAACATGGTGAATAGCAGTATTCACATTATCCTGCCACCAAAGTCTCCTATACAAAGGTCATTGGGAATAATGAGGTTACATACACCTCCACCGTTTACTCAGTTTTCACCCGGCTCCGCACTCTTGATCCAAGAGTTGCCACTTCCTTCCCCTGCATCTTTGACACAGCCTATGAGCCATTGACCACAATTGAGGAGCCATCTGCACCTTTATTGTATGCCATCATTTACAACGCCTGTGTAACCAAGCGTGATCACATCTTCTATACAAATATCCCCATCCTCTGTGTCGAGCCTGCCAGCCAGGATGCCGCAGCACTTGCCAAGAGATGGCGTTGGATGACAGATAGTGAGCGTGAAGATCTCCTCAACTGCTTGAACAGGGGAACGGCAGTTCAGGATATTATGTCCCAATTTGATGTCACAGCCAAATATATTGGCAATATCAACAAAAAGCATGGCAACACCAGGCAAATTGCCAAATATACCAAGGCTAAGTGGCAGCCCAGCCTACTTCAGTCCACCCATCTCAATGCAATCAGCAGTGGGTGACCAAGGATTGCCACCTGGACACACTTGCTGCCAATCAATGTTGGCCAGGGAGTTTGAGCTTTCTGTCTCTAAACCCCTTGTTTACCAAGCAATAGTCAATTTGGGCTTCACATGTAAGGTCATCAGAGTTTGCCTGTATAATAGGAACAGCAAAAAACAATTGGGGATTGACACATTTATGCCAAGACCTATGTGGCTCTCAAGAAGACAGGAAATGTCCAATTCTTTTACATTGATAAATCATTGTTTTCCTCCTCACTCAGGTCTAGGCATGGGTGGGTCAAGAGGGGGTCCAAGGACGTTTTAGCCCATTGTGCAGCTGTCTGTTCCCAGACTTATTCAATGCTACACTTCTTGGTCCTTGTGGGTTGGATCAATACCAGATGATCAAAGTTCCTATAATAGCGGGACATTCCTTGATTTTCTCTGAGCCGTGAAGGAGTACCTCTGGGAAAATTACAGCGGCACAACCAACATTGTAGTGTTGGATAATGTTGGGCTCCACAAAGTGGATCTAGTTATGTCCAAGTTTCCACCCATTGACAAGAATAGCCATTCCTCCAACCACCACCTTACTGATTGTCCAATGAGACTCCTCTTTCTCTTCCCATATTCTTCATTCCTGAATCCAATTGAGGAGGTCTTTGGGATTATCAAAACTAAGGTGAAGAAAGGCCTCCTTCAGGGCACCAAGGATCTCTTCAACATTCTTGAGATTAGCCAATTTGCAATACCACCCAATGTGGTGGCAGCTTTCTATGAGCGCTTGGAATCCTTCCTCCCCAAAGCCCTTGCCTCTGAGCCAATCAGATAAATAGGTGCTCTGGGTTTTATTTGTTTTTATTTTTATATATTTTGTTTTTTAGGGCTCAAAAATTATTATTTATATATAATGATGTGACGTTGAATTGTATTATATCATATAGAATTAATAAAAAATATAATTAAAATTAATTATTCTAGATATATAGATATGTAGTTTTTATTATAATCCAGAAAATAGTGTATTGACTGTATAGTTAACAAAAAAAATAAAAAATGATAGAAATAGATTAATTTTATTTAAATAATTGTGAACCCTTTTTAGTACCATTAGCTTTTCTTTAAAAGCCACAGAGTTGACCTTGTGATTAATCACCTGATCCTTAATATTTCAGTGCCACTATAGCCACACAACACAAAGCATATGATTTTCATGTATCTTTTACTATTTATACTATCAACGCGGGTCAAGCATATCAAATATATTTATCAAATCATATTACAAGGGAAAGGTAATTTAAATTCTAAGCAATCACTTGTTTAGAACATAAGTGGAGCGGGCCGCTTGATGCAGATAAATTCAGTTCTTGTTGTTTAACTATATAATAAATGAACCTGTAGTTGACAAGCTAGTAAATAAAAACATTTAAACTATTTTTTATTATTTGACATATTTGCAACTATAACTAATGTCTTATAAATATTTAGATATATTTCTTTTATAATTTAAATATTATAATTTAAATTTTAATATTTATAATTTAATATTTTTAATCAAAAAGAATAAAGAATGAAAAATATATAAGTTAAATTGCAAGGGAAGATGATTTATTAGGGGGATGCAAATTGCAAAGGGGGATACAATTATTCCAGGTTATTATACCCCAAAATTATATTTTCTTCTAATGTGTCCAATTGGGACCACATATTCTTCTGTATGTGGTGGACAACTCTGACGCCAATTGCTAGAGGGGTGGCACTCAGCACCCCAGTGGGGGCTGAGAGTCTTATAAAAGGCAGTTGAAAAAGTGAATCAATGAGGATTTGATTCTCAGGAGGTATTGTGTATCTGTACAACAAAGCTAATGTACAACAGTTGTATAGGACATGCTCTATGGTCTGGTAGCCCCACATTGTCTTCATTTTATCCAGTGCCAGCCAACAGATGTCCATTTGAAGGGGGACGTCCTCCAGCTTCTTCATGTTGGCCTTCATAATGCAGTGTAGTACTACCCCAAGGGAAACAGTAAGATGTAGTTGCTGTGAGGTATAGATTTCTGCAAATAAGCAGAATTTCTTGTAGATAATAACTAATTGATTTGTATAGGATGTATTTGAAAAATAGATTAAAGAAGAGTTGGGCATTTTGGAGGCATCTGCCACCCATGCCTCTTCAAAAGATATTAATAAAGGTTTCATCTTATTGACTAAAAATGCATTACCTATTTGATTTGATATTAATTTTATTAAGTTATTGAATATTGCAGCTTTTATGTTTTCTTGTTGAGCTTGAAATTGACTTTTTCAGGTTTATTTCATGTGTTCATAGTTGAAAATTGAAATTGTTCAGGGCATTCAAAGATATATTCTTGAAATTCATGTTGACATTTATTTATATATCCATCATTCCTTTGAAGTTGATACTTGTGCCTACTTCATAGGCTTCTCTGAACCAAGTTGAACTTCCTTCTGGCACTTTGCATTCCCTATTAATTGCTTCTTTTGTTGCAAAATTATTCATATTAATTTGAATTATTTTATTTAGTTCATTTTTATTTATTTGCTTTACAGGGGCTACCAGTGATTGGTAACCCCCGTAAAACCAACTTGGCGTGAAAGCTACCACTTCCACAATCTTGTCCCTATTCCTAGTTATAACTAAACTAAATATAATTAAAACATAAAAAGACTTACTGATTGTTTCCCCTGCGGCCCCCTCAGCCACAGGCGCCCCTTCAGCAAACTTCATGAGCATTGGCTGCTCTTCATTTGTTTTTCTGGGCTTGATCTTCCTTATTTTCTGTGCTACTTGTTCTTCCTCTTGATTTTCATTTGATACATTTTCATTGTTTATTGTAGCTCTTCTACTTTTTTATTGTGCTTCATTTCCATCTGTTTCCATTTGATTTATTTCCTCTTCATTTTTGTTAATTTCCTTTGAGCTTTCATTTACTTTGATCAATTTGATTTTTTGAGTATTTTTTCTGTTGGTTTTTGCAAATTCCCACAAGTTTTAATGTTCACTTTTGTAACTACTGCTTGGGTATTCCCTTTTGAAGATTTAAAACTATTTTCTTGTGTTCTTTGTTGACTATTGCTCCCAAGCTATTTTTTGCAGTTTTGTTTTGCTGGACCAAGTACTGCAACCAAGTCTCCAGACTTGCTTGCCAAAGTATCATACAATACACTGGGGGTGCTCAATGAATCGCCCCTTGATGTATCTAACATCATGAACCAATATGATGGCAATGTCAAATGGCGGGTACTTCATCCTAATTAGGAGCGCTGCCAATTTGACCTGCTGATCCCCACACAAGTTATTCCTTGGCTTTAATCTGTACATGGAACAGGCCACTATGTCACCCCCTTGTGGCTGTGTGGCTTTCTCCCATATCATATATTAATTGTAGTATTCTACAATAAAAAATACCTTATTCTTATTATTCCTATCTTTTCTATTGGACTGTTGTCTTCCCCAATTCAAATACTGAATCCTCATTGGTTCAGTTACAACAAAAGGCCCTTCTCTCATTTCCCAGTTGATTTACCACAATTTCCTTTATGTTATGTTCAAGCTTGACAACCTTTTGGAGGGCTGACTCTAATTCATTGATAAGGCTGTAGATATTTGACATTTTGTATGTATTACATCAAAAAACTGGTTTTTATAGTACTACCTTCAACACATGAATATTTTTTATCATCATTGATAAATTAAGAGCCATAAAATAAATGTTGCATTAGAATATTGCAATTAGAAGTCAACTCTTGATATTTTGATATTATGTGCATAACTCAATGCATTTTGTTTAATAAAATTCATTGTAAACAAGGCCTGTTTAGCTGCAATTTATTTAAATGGACTTTGATTTATTAGAGAGTCATTAACATGTAGTACAAATATTGATACATAGTGCATTTTACAGCCTGTATATTTACCTATTGGTAATAACTCTGTAAACTTTCTAGTCAGATTTTGTGAGTAATAATAATGTAATGGATCAATAAATTACTGTTTATTACCATTAATTTATTAACCCATTACCTTATTATTACCCTGCAAAATCTGACTAGAAAGTTTACAGAATTGTTATCAATAGGCAAATATACAGGCTGTAAAATGCACTATGTATCAATATTTGTACTACACGTTAATGGCTCTCTAATATAAACAAAGTCCATTTAAATAAATTACAATTAAAAAGGCCTTGTTTACAATAATTTAATTAAACAAAATACATTGAGTTATACACAAAATATCAAAATATCAGGAGTTGACATCTAGTTGCAATATTCTAATGCAATGTTTACATTTGTGGTTCTTAATTTATTATTGATAACAAAAAATATGTATATAATAATTTTATGTTATTTATAAAATATACAACATTTTATTGATTATGAGAATGCCAATAATGTAAAATTAAATTGTTAAAAATATATATCAAAAGAAATAATATCAACTTTTATAAGTTTTCACAAAGAAAATTTTTATTTTACTGATCAAGGGACAAGTGGGGGAGGGAATGGGTGTAATGTATGCTGCCTTCATCTGTACCTGTGAAAGGGAAAGCATCAGAGATAGTGGGGAAGGAATAGGTGGTTTTTTGGGAGTCAGGGTTTGAAGGCAGGTGGCTTGATGAGGGGGGGGATTGGGGAGGCAGGGTTTGTTGACTGGGAAGGGATGGCAAGAGCTTATTGCTTTGATTACTCAAATTCTTCTTCTGTCACATATGTGGGCTTGAAAAAAAAATGGATTGGCATAGGGAGAGGTGAGAGTCCTTTTTGTACTTATCACTATCACTTGCATAGAATATGACAAGATCTTTTAGGTCCTGGACAAATATGGACAGGAAAAGCTCATAATCCTTATTGTTTTGGGTGCACAGTTCATTGTATGTGGCAGGCTTTAAACGCCTGAGAGCAGAACAAAAATTGTAGAGACATACATCTGCAAGATGCATGTCAGTGTGGTTGTTTGGGTAGGACCAAAGGTATGCCCCTCAGTCCTCATTTCTTGGGTTGCCCATTCCTACTGCTCCATCTTGGCACTCAGTACAGCTGTGTACACAGCGTTTTGGGTAGCCCACCCCTCCAGCATGGCCTTGAGCTCTGTCTGGTAGGCATACCCATCTGCTGTGTTTGATGATGTAGAGTAATGATTGACACCCAATGGGGAAATTGCCAACAAAACCCCAAAAAATTGATACAGGATTGGGCCTCGCTTGTATACGTCAGATTGGATGCGCTTTTCCCCAAAGTCTTGAAAACTTGCCAAAATCTTGGCATATGACAAAAAAAATGACGTCATTACGGGCCCTCATTGCCCTTCCTTTGATAAAATTAATAATTGTTGCATTGTAGGGGTTGATATCCACCAAACTGGGGCCACTGTGAGCCTGATTGGATAAGATTCTGGCAGCAACCACAACTCTGTGCATCCACAAATTTACCATTCTCTTATTGGTTAAAATGCCATGGAGTCCCAGTTGGAGATGGACCTGGACCAGGGGCATCTGCGGGTCACGCTCCATAATAGCCATAATGGGAGGGTGAGCTTTTTCACCTTCAGTTGAAGTAAAGGCACAAGTTGGGGTCTTCTTGGGAGGGGGGCCACAGTTGGCATGGGCTTGCAGGGTTGCAGCCACAGTGGACTTTGCAAACCCCATTGTGGCTGCAATTTCCCCAAGGGACATAAGCATCCCTTGCTTTTCAACCATTTTGAGAACAATCTTTGGGGTGATTATATTTCTTCTGCATCTTGCAGGCTGATTGGCTGGAGATGAGATGTGTTCATATTGGGAACTGGTCAATGCCATCTGATTGGCTGTTTTGGGATTTGGGGCTCTCTGGGTGACCACTTGGCTCAAATGGCCGGTTCCAGATGCCATTGTTGATCCAGGATTTGGGTTGGCAGCTGTATGTGCATGATGGGCAAACAGGGCCATGCTGGAAGTTGCAGGAGAAAAAACACACTCCTGGGCGGGGCTTGCAGAGGGGCCTGCGGGTTGGGAGCAGCCATAGACAGTGGCTTCACCATTAAGAGACCCAGTGTAGCCCTGCATGATTTTGTCAATGCCAGAGAACAGCTTTTTTATTTGGTTGTTGTTAGAAGACATAAAAAAATTTTATTAAAAAAATTAAACTCAATAAGAGGAGTGTATATTTCAGTTAATTTTATTGCTAAGTATGTTAAGTCAGTGAATATTAGGATCTAAATTTTAGCTGTCTTAAACTGAAATAGGGTGGTTTTTGAGAATGCCTATGATTCCTAAAAGAATTAACACAAATCCACTCTAGATACTTTAGCATCCTTTTTGAGACACTCATAAATTATATTTATTTTAAATTCACCTTATTTTTGGTTTGAAACTTGGTTCTTGGATTTGACAATCCTGCAATTTCAGATTTTTTAAGTTTTAAATGATGTCTTTAATTGTTTTAAATACAAGAAATATCAAATTGTACATTAGAATCTCATATTTCTGATTCATGTATCCTGCATTTGTTTGTTGCATTTTATCTTTTGTTAGTTGAGTTATCTTCTCAAGAGATTCAAAACTTGCCAATTTAAATAAACCAAAAAAATTCAAATTAAATGGTTGATTTTATTAAATATTTTTATTTTTCACTCAGCTTAGTTGCCCACAAAAGTGATTTGAAATTTGGATCAAGGATTTGACAATCCCAAATTAGTATGTTCAGGTTCTGAATTTACAGTGACAATTTTAGGATCCTGAAGAAATTTGGCCTGTAAAGGGCCATGTGGTGAGAGAAAGGAGAAGTAGGATCCACTAGCGTCAGGGGTGCTTTGGATTCCATTAAAAACTTTAATACTAGAAATAGGCCTCAAAACCAAGAGAAAAAATAAGCAAAGGACATTACTATTAATTTTTTGCTTTCAAACTCGAATTCAAAGCAGGAAATTCAAAGTTTCAAAACAGTAGGCTTGACCCGCCAGCAAGGTTCTGAGCAAGCGTGTTTGTGACCTGCAATCCAATTACCTGGCCACTTGAAGCCAGACTAGGAAGTCAGCTCAAATTGCCAAATCCAACAACATGAACAAATGATGATCCCTTATGGTGGATACCTTGTTTTGGCGGTTGACTCATTACCAGGATCAAGCCATCCCCTTCACCATCCAACCGTGTGATCAACACAATCATGTTCCTGCTATTCTTGATTCACAATGACTATAAAAATCACTATCTCTCAATAAAGACTATTATCTAGCTTCTAAATATTTTCCCCTTGTAACTCTGCTAAAGCAGCACAGTTATAACAAAAGGTAAGCTTTAAAATAGGCTTTATACTAGTATTCAGTTTAGATTT
This sequence comes from Entomophthora muscae, assembly GCA_014839935.2. NCBI lineage: Eukaryota > Fungi > Entomophthoromycota > Entomophthoromycetes > Entomophthorales > Entomophthoraceae > Entomophthora > Entomophthora muscae. Next base: position 388,498 of record QTSX02000037.1, on the reverse strand, counting down.
TAATTTCAAGCTCAGATTTAAATGTGAAACAGGTAATCAACTATTTTTAACACTAACTAATTCCTAGAAGCACCAGGAAGGACTAGGGAAGCCAAGGAGAAGCTTTTAAAAAAGAAAATCTTAAAGAGAGAATGGTTTTTAAGAAAATAATTAAAAGAAAGAGAAGGATTCCAAGAAGTGATTCTTGAAGTTCTAACTTTATTAATTTGAAAATAAGCCAGAAAGAAACTAAAAGTTCACTTTTCTCAATTTAAAGGTCAGGGCTGGAGTTTGAAGGGCCCCAGGAAAGGGAGAATTCAATTGACTGTTAGAATTTTTTGAAAATTTAAGACAGGGGTGTTGGATAGTTTCTCAACAATTTCCTGCTTTGTTTCTGATTGAATGTTGCCTAAGGAATATTTAATAGACTTATTAATCCCAGATAAACTTGAATTATTGGATGTTGATGGGTTGAATTTTTATTTAGCGGTCTTTAAGATTCAGGGGCAGTCAACACCATTCCAGCAAATAGTCCAAACTGACCTGTGTTTTTCCTCATGGAGGGGTAATAGAACAGGGGGTTCTATAGGATAAACAAGAACAAAACTCTTGTCCATATTATGTGCTAAATCCTCCAACAGTTAAGAGTTTTAGCAGGCTTTTGGAAAGGTTTCTTTTGACAGGAAAATAGTGTCCTATCTAGAGCTAGGGGAGTAAATTTAAAATTATTTATTTGATTTTGTTGTATAATTGAACATTTTTGTAATATAGACCTATATAAATGAAACATTTATTGAGTAAATTGACCTTCAACCAGATTTAGTTGAATTTTTTTATGTGACTGAACCTATTTGGGTTAAAATTTTCCATCTTTTTCTCAAAAGGCTGTAAAATTATTATAGAAAGCTTGTAATTAAAAATAAGATCATACAAGATGCCCATATAATCAAAAAATAGAGTCCTGGTGTTACTAGATTGGTTATGGTTGACATACTGCCAAATCTCATACTGGTTTATAGCTGTTCTCTGAGATAAAAGCAGGTGATTCCTGGGATTTTATTTACACAATAGGGATGATATTTACCAGATATTTTATAACAGTGTTATAAGAAATATTGACTTTCTGCTTGTAAATTTATCTCACAATATTCAGGTTGCTCATAGAGTTGTCTCATGATGTATCTAACAGCATTGGGCATCCTGCTGCCAATATTGAAATACAGACAATATTATCTAAATATAAATGTTCAATTTAAAGCACTGATTCATCAATTAGATATTTTCTGCTCATATCATATTTGGATCCTGCTGCAATGTCACCCTTTTAATAGATTAGTGGCTTTCTCTTCTGGTATGTTATCTATTGTTTCTAAATAAATCTACATTTTATTCTTATTATTTTTCCTTTGTATTGGACTGTTGTCTTCCCTAATATTAATACTGAACTAATTAGTTTTTTACAACAGCACTAGCCCAAAAAGCCAAGTATTAATGTGTGGTACAACCTGGTTAGCTAATTCTAACACTCTGATGTATAAAACCCTGATTTACTGAATTCATGGGTAGAAAGGGCCTCTGGAGTGAGGGAAACTGTTATTGCTTCCTTCACTAGGTTTAGATTTTGGTCTAATGTGGTTTCAGAGAAGTAGCCTAAGAGAGGAAGATTCAGGTGATGAGGGTGAAATTATTCCTTGTCAGTAATGTGGGCAAGAACAACTAGTAGAAGTGATGAGATTTCTAATGATTGCTGCTATAGAAAGAAATATTGTTGATGGTATTTCCTTAGTGAAGCAAATAGAAAATATAAATTGATACAAAAATAGTAAATTGCTGCAAACAATAAATGATCCTGTTGCATACTTTCAGGGACTGTTGTAACTGTGCTATTTTAGCAGAGTTACAAGGGGAAAAATATTTAGAAGCTAGATAATAATCTTTATTGAGAGATAGTGATTATATAGTCATTGTGAATTAAGGATTCAGGAACATGATTGTGTTAATCACATGGTTGGATGGTGAAGGGGGTAACTTGATCCTGGTAATGAGTCAAGCGCCAAAACAAGGTATCCACCATAAGGGATCATCCTTTGTTTAAGTTGTTAGATTTGGCAATTAGAGTTGACTTCCTAGTCTGGCTTTGAGTGGCCAGGTAATCAGATTGCGGGTCATAAACCGCTTGCTTGTAACCTTGCTGGCAGGTCAAGCCTGCTGTTTTGATACCCCCAACTGAAGGTTGGCCTCCTCTGGGTGTAGGTTGTCAGGGAGGTTGTCAGGAGCATGGGCGCCATACTGGACTAATTGTTGTTCTGTGACAGGCAGGGCGGTTTTGCGTTGTTTTTGTCTTGCTTTACAGGGTTCAGGCAATCATGGTGTAGGGTTTTGTCTTGTTTGCGCTTCCTGAGTCCTTGCAAAAGGGGAGTGTTGGTTTTTTTTACCTTTAGAATGATTGCTGGACCTACTTTCTTGGGTTGTAGTTTGCTTTTATCAACGTTCATGACCCAAACTTTATCCCCAACTTCATGTCTATCTTGGATGGGGACAAAGGTTTTTTCAGATGTTTGTTTTCTTTTTCTGTTTGCTTGCTGTTGGCCTCTATAACTTGAGGGTCTGAATGCAGGGGTTCTTTACTTGGAATTTCCTGTTTGGGTCCTGTTAATGCTTGAATAATATTTGGCTGTGTGCTTTATACCAGCTCAAAAGGGTTTTCTGGTGGATCTGTTCACTTGGGTTTGGCACACAAGTAGTGCAGTCAATAGCTGCTTATACCAGTCTTCAGGTCCCCCGGCAGATAGTTTGGCTAAGGCTTGCACAAGGCTGCCATTAAGCTGCTCTACACGTCCATTGGCCTGTGAGTGGTATTGTGTTGTTACAGTATGTTTTCCCCATTTTTAGCAAGGTAATTGTTGGTGTTTTTGGAGGTCAATTCTTTCCCTCCATTGGTTATCAGGAGTTCTGGCTTTCCAAACTTGCTGATTATCTCTCTTCCTATGAATTGTTGTACGCCATTGCCAGTGTACGCCTTTACTGCTTGGGCTACTAATCATCTTGTAGCAAAGTTAATAGCGGTGATTTTTTATTTCTTATTGTTGTGTTTCCCTGGCATGGAGCCAACAACGTCAAGGGCTCACACCTTGAAGGATAGTTGTGTGCAGATGGGTAGTACTGACTTTGGAGGGGCTTTGCTTTTGGCAAATTTCTCACATACCTCACATTGGTCTAGGACTTCCTAAATGTCACAATACAGGGTTGGCCACCAGGCCTTGTGTTTAAGGAATTTGTATAGGTTTTGACTCTTGAGGTGGCTGAGGTCTCTGTGATATTGTAGGATGGTGTCCACTTGCTGGTGTGTGGGAATATAAGGAATATTAGTACTGCCGGACATTTTTCTGTGCAGGGTCCTGTACATGTCAGTGAATAGGTGTTAGTTTTTGATGACTGTTTCCTTGATCATGTTGGTTTTATCCAGAGGGAAGCCATTGTCCTTTGTTCATAGTATCAAGAGAGGCCAGTCTGGGTCAAGCCCATTTTCCCCTCTTGTGGCACGGACATATAGGCGTGAGAGGGCGTCTGCCATTGCAATCTTGGGATCAGGTTTATACTGTATGAGCATATTGAATCTCTCCATGAGCTCCATCCAGCAGGCTTGGCGGTGAGATAGATTTTCTTGAGTTTTGAAATATATTAGCAACTTGTGGTTGGTTAATGCTGTGAATTCTTCCTGCCGTTCTAGATAGCAACACCATTTGACTAGACAGTGTATAATGACCAGCAGTTCCTTGTTGTGGATAGGGTATCAACACTTGCCATCTGTCAACTTTTGTGATTCATAAGTTACAGGCAGGAAGTCACCATCATTATTTTTGATTTGTAGTACTCTCCCAATAGATGCACTAAGGCGTTGGTTTCCATTTGGTATTCAACGTCACGTTTGGGGTATTACAGGATAGGCGCTGTTGTGAGTTTCTCCTTGAGGCGTCTAAAACAGAGGTCACATTGGGGTCCACACAAACTTAGATTTAGTGCCTGTTATGGAGGATAAGGGGGCAGACAATTTGCCACAGTCAGGTATGAAGTGGCGTACATAGGCCACCATCCCCAAGAAGGTGCAGAGTTCCAACTTATCCTTGGGTGGCGGCATCTTGCAGATGGCCTGTATCTTTTGACTGTTGGGTTTGATGCCGTCCTCTGAGACTATGTGTCCCAGAAAGGGTAATTGCTTGCGGAAAAACTGACACTTGGAGGGTTTGGCTAACAGTTTGTGTTGTTCCAGGATAGAAAAGACTGCCTCTAGGTCCTTGTGGTGCTGTTCCACCAAGGGGCTGTAGACAATGATGTTGTCTAGGTAGACTAGGGCATGCTTGCCTATGTGTGGAGCAAACACTTTGTTCTTGAAGGTCACAAAGGTGGGAGGAGCATTTGTCATGCCAAAGTTGAGCACCACACATTTGTATGAGCTGTATTTAGTGCAGAAGGCTGTTTTGGGGATATCTTCCTCTTTGAAAAAATCTAATTGTAGCCTGAAGTTAGGTCAATCTTGGAGAAGACTGTGGCGCTGCCCAGGGCATCAAAGAGGTTGTCAATAAGCGGCAGCGGGTAACAATTCTTGATGGTAACTTCATTTAGGGCTTGATAATCTGTGACTAGGTGCAGGGTACCATCCTTCTTGGCCACAAAGAATATGGCAGCCCCAAAAGGAGATTGTGAGGGGAGGATAAGTCCTTTCACCAAGGCCTCTTTGAGATAGGAACTTAGGGTGATGTCTTTGTTTGGGGTCAGGCAATATATGGGTTGCGCCTTAGGTATAGCTTCTTTGAGTTGGATAGAGTGTTGGCTATGTTCCTCTGGTGGCAATCCTGGCAGAGTCTCTTTGAAGATTTCTGGACGGCAAGCTACAATTTTGCAATACTGAGGCGTAGTGGGATCTTGGTGGTCTTTAAAATGTATGATCTTGTACTGGCAAGAGTCCCAGTCAATTGCCTTTGGGTTTTCCTTTTTGTCCAGGGTCTCTGTGACGCGCACAAAGACATGGCTGCATAGGAGTTGGTCCACTGAGTCAGGGTAGATCTGGTGATTGACACATTCACGCTTAATGGTCAACACTGAGGTTGCCCATTCTATGTGAGGATTGTTATTTTGTAACCAGTCTAACCCCAGTACAATGTCAAACTTTGGGAAGTCAATGACAGGACCTTGGATGGTGGAGTGGAGGTTCTCAAGAATGACAGAGAAGGGGGTGGTTTCCCTTATCACAGCAATGTGATGTTCATCAGCCAGGACCATGTTTTTAATCTGCAAAGGATTAGTGGCTAGCTTGAACTTATCTACAAAGCTTCTGTTGACTAGGGTTTGATCCGCACCCAAGTCCAGGAGTGCTGAGCTGTGTAACTACAAAAACAGAAAGAATAGGACATCAGTTTATTGGGATGTCTGGAAATGTTGAACAGTACCAGGTCCTGCAAGGGTACTTGGATCATTAGAAATTGGTCCACGTCCTTGGGTTGGTATTCATCATTGGGCAAGTCAGTAGTTGTACAGGGAGAGCTTGGCTTGTTTAATGCTCTCCTGGGCTTTTCCCTTGTCTTGGTTGCCTTGTGTGGCAGTGATACAGAAACGGGTATAATTTGACTGGCCATTAACTCCATCCCCAAGTCCGTTTTATCTTGTGGGTTTATGGTTGGTGTTTTCCTGTTGCTTCCTGGGGTGGTCAAGTGGAGCGCCCGCCTGTGTGAGAATCCTTGGGTCTCTCTTGTTTTCCAGTATGTGCTTTATGGAGGGTGTTGGATGTTTTTTTTCAGTTGGTTGCAGAATAGAGGGGAGAGCCTAGAAACCTTGTGCTGATATGGCATTGAACACAGGAAGTGGTATCCCCATGTTCTGGTACAGAAAAAGCCATCAGGTATCTTGGCACCAGGGGTGTACGGGGTCCAGTCCAGCGGGAGGCCAGACATAATTCTGTCAAGGATTTGTTGGCCGCAGCAAGTATGGGCAACAGGAAGAATTTTACAAGATAATGTAGGATGGAGAACCTACCTGTGCTACCAATGTTATAACTGTGCTGTTTTAGCAGAGTTACAAGGGGAAAAATATTTAGAAGCTAGATAATAATCTTTATTGAGAGATAGTGATTATATAGTCATTGTGAATCAAGGATAGCAGGAACATGATTGTGTTAATCACACAGTTAGATGGTGAAGGGGGTAGTATGATCCTGGTAATGAGTCAACTGCCAAAATGAGGTATCCACCATAAGGGATATCATTTGTTCATGTTGTTGGATTTGGCAATTCAAGTTGACTTCCTAGTCTGGATTTGAGTGGCTGGGTAATCAGATTGCAGGTCACAAACCTGCTTGCTCAGAACCTTGCTGGCAGGCCAAGCCTTCTGTTTCAACAGAGCCAACTTTGGGTGGCCATCCTGTTGTCTTGGGAAAAAACAGGCCGCAGGTTTTGCGGGCAGAGTCCATCACAAGATTGGTGCTAACTTAATAAGGTAGGACATTGATTTACCCGCCCAGGACCACAGGCAAGTGGCTGGGATTATAGTGTTAATCACCCCAGAGAGGACAATGTACATTGCTGTAAATTTCGCCATTAATGCTATTTATATAGCCTTCAAATAGTGATATGTGTGAATATTTGGTTGGTTTTGCTTTTGACTCTGAAACTTCCTTGCCTTCTGTAAATAGGTCTGATCCAATATTACCCATTCTAGAATATTGTAACTACCTTTGTCTGATCCTGGTATGATCTCACCCCAATGTGACCCCCTCTGCCACTCTATCTATATAATGAGTGATCATTGGCCCTTGTCTACTATTTAAGTAGAATCATTTCTCTTAATAAAGACAAGTTTATCCGCATTTTTGTTGGCTTAAATAATCTTCAAGCTTTTTCATTTCCTTTTTGCCAAAAGGAATTCCTCATCTTTTATTCCAGGAAATTAAGGTATGTGCCCTGAATTTTGCCCTGAAGGCTAACCCAAGGTTAGCTTTGAACCTCAAATCTTTTGTTATAAAGATTTCCTGCTGTGTTCTCCTAGATGTTGTCCACAGGAGCCAAACACAAAAAAATAGTGCTCACTACAGGGGCTGCAAGCCCCTTAGTTACCCTGTTCCCATGTTCATTCTCCAGTCCTTCCCCCTTTGTTTCTGAAGTACCCAAGCAATTTAAAGTTTCTAGTCCTCCTCTAGAAGAAGACATCCCCAATACCCCCATCAACTCCCATGGTAATGGTGTTGTCTCCCGGGCCTACATGGCCCTCCTTCAAGCTTTCTCTCTCAACTATGAGAAAGCTTGTGCCGCCGCTTGCTCTCTCCTCCACATGGCACTGTGGCAATGCACACCGTCCCTGGTCTCTGTCCTGGGTATGCTTCTGAAGATCTGTATTCCTTCCTCTTGGACTTTGGTATTCCCCCTGCGCTGATGGAATCCATGGATACTATTGGTGTGTTAGTCAAAAAGTTTATCCAACCTGCCCTGGTTCACCATCAACTTGCATTAGGATCCCAGAACCAGCTTTTAAATGCTGTAGCCACTGCTGTCTCCAACAACCATGCTCAAAATATGGCATATTAAGAAAGGTTCCATGGCCTCTTTGCTTGTATTTCAGATGACCAGCGCAAATTGCTGGCTTCTAAGAATTACTTAACCTTGTCATTGAACTCCCTTTGATCATTGCTCTCTGTATATATCAAGGATCAACTGTGTGAACTAGATGATCACCAAGCAACGTGGCGTGGTCAAACTGAGGCCTCTCTTCCAAAGCATTGTCAGGACTTTGAGACTCTGGTTACCAAACTCAACTAATTTTAGGAGCATTTTAATTCCCAGCTTGAACTGGTTGGGACTCATGTCAATACCTGGTGCTACCACCTACAACACCAATATGGTCTGGATAAGGCTGCACTAGGCAACACTCTATATCAAGTACAAAATTATGTGGATGATAGAGTAGCATTCATCAAGGTGACACCTCCTGCTCCTCCCATTGAGGTCCCGTCTGACTTTGAAGCCAAGGTATGGGAAGCCATAGCTGATCTCAAAGCTACTCTTGGTGTCAATCTTCTGTTCAGAAACCTCCTCCAGTAGAACCTATGCCTGATCCTTGGATTGCCTTGCTCACCAACCAAGTAGCTACCTTGCAAGGAGAAATCAAAAACTTGAGACAACACCTCTCTAATCCTTATGATTTTTCTCTGAGTCTAAAGGTGAAGAGGAGGCTGAGGTCACTAGTACTACTGCTCAGGATAATCATAGTTGCTCCCTTGGATTGGAAGGCCAATCCCGGGTCAACTGCGCACGTGCACTGGATCAGCTTGTAGTAGTAACAAATGATGTTGCTAATAGGCAGGACGCATTGGAAAGGGAGGTAAAAAACCTCTACTGCTTTACCAAGACAATGAATGGACAAGTCATCCCCTTGGTTGCTCAGACCACTTCCCTGACCACTTTCCTCAATGGAATTGCTAGCACCTTATTGGTGCAACAGATTAAGATTGATGAATTTGGAGCTACTGCTGCTACCGCTAAAGATATTAGTGGGCAAAACAGCTCTACCTTGGATACCCTAGAGAGAGCCTTCAACTCCTCTGGGCTAGACAACCTGCTGCTGAATCTGAGTTTGAGGGCAATCCCCACATTAACGTCCTCAACCCAGGTGACAACAGCCAATCCACCTCATCCTCCATTGATCCCAATTATAAGCCTTCATTCAAACAGTTATTTGATCCTAAAACCTCTACCATTGCTGCCTTTCTGACAATTTATGAGACTGCAATGTTTAGGGCCACCAATGAACTTAAGAAGGGACATATTCTTACCTGTCTTTATACCACGTGCCAAGAGGTTGCGGTCCCCAAACTCCCTTCTATTGTCATTTGGGAGGACATGAAGCGACTCTTAATTGAGGAATTTGGAGGAGATCTCAGCTTGGAAGTCAAGAAGGATGAGTTTATGCACATTGCATTCAAACAAAAAGAGACCCTGGCTGAATTTACCAATTGCTTCTACATTTAAGGTCAACAGTTAATCACCAGTTGACATCTAACTCCCCAGGAAGTGTACACAGCATGTTCAAATGCTTTGAAGGTGAACCAACTCCTATGTCTGCACTTCAAGCCCACAAAGCTTTGCTCACTTCCATGAATAGCATTAAGACACTCTTGCAAGACATGCACTTGACCCATAGAGGTACAGTGGTACGTGAAAATAAAGCCAGCAACGCTGTGACCACCTCTTTTCCTCTATGTATTATGACTCTTGGTTCAAATGTATAGCCTAAGAGACAAGGATGTCACAATTGTGGTCAAATAAGACACCAATCACTTACCTGTACCAACCCTTGGGTAGAAGGTTGCAACCCAAAGGAGCAGGCGGGAAAAAAGAGGTCAGCTTAGAGGCAGAGACGCTCTCTGCTGATCAATCTCCTCTGTCTTCTCCTGATCCTCCCTCTGACAAGGAATCTCCCTCTTTGGCTGGCCCAATTATCCTTCACCTGTTCCACAATCATTTTAGTGATTCTGAATCTGAAGATTCTGACTAAAATGAATTGGATAGTTATGGCTACTCTGTGTTGGCTGTCCCAGAAACTTTGTCAGTCCCTTATAAGCTCCACACAGGAAGAACTTTGGCTACCACTTGCCCACCTTCAAATGAATCCAAGGCCATAGTGGCTTGCCCTTACCTAGCCCAGACTCATCAACCTCCTGTTCTGGTAGACTCTTCTGAAGAAGCTGCTGAACTAGCAGAAGCTCTTTTCCAGAATGTGACTGTATCCCTCCCTTTGCAGACTGTATAAAGAAATTCCTGCTTTAAAATGCATGCTGGCCAAATAAGAGAAAGAGTTGGAAGCTGCACAAGACGTTCTGGATGTCTTACCCCCCTTTGGAAAAGATACTACCCATGTGGAAGTGTTGATTCAAAATGTTAAGATTAAGGCAATACTAAATATGGGTTCTCCAGTCAATGTGGTATCATCCAAGCTAATGAAGAAACTTAAGTTGGCCCCTGACCTCAACTACACTCAATCATATGGTACTGCTGGCATGACCCAAACTTGAGCCATTGGTACCTACTCTTCCCTGCCTATGCAGTTTGGAAAGCTTCTCATTGCTTCCCCTGCTGTTTTCCTAGAGAACAAAAGCTATGATCTCCTAGTTGGTATGCAATTCCTCCAATAATATAATAGAATTGTAAACCTTTGATATTGATACCTATTGCTCTTAGAATATGAGGTCCCTTTAATTTTTGAAGAACCTCCGTATCTCCCAGGCAAACGCCTTAAGACTTGTGTGCTTGAGTATCCCACAGATTTCTTCTGGTTCAAGTACAGAACTCATTCCTCTGATATGTTTTCTCCTCCTCCTTCCTGTCCTACAGAGAAAGGTGTGCTTCTCCTTGCCCCTGAAGCTGTCATCATCTCTTTAGGCTCCCAAGTGATTATAGACTCTCAGATATCTTACAAACTTCCTGAAAAGTCTTTCCTGAAGCTATATTCTCCTGAATCTCTAAGCCGCAAGGAGCCTTGGTTATGCCTGGGGATCTTAGATTGAACTCAATAGGAACCTGTGCAGCTGTTACTAGCTAAACTGACTGCTTTGCTTATGAAAGTATCTTGGGGCCAAGTTGTAGGGAATTGCCGCATATTAGGGGAAGAACAGGTGGTGTCCCTCTACCCTTTTGAAACCTTCAGAAACTTTAACCTACCTGAAGAAAAAACCCAGGTTCTCTCCTTGTTCACCGCTGCCAACTTCCCACAACTGTCACCCATCCAACAAAAAGATGTACTAGAACTGCTCAATCAGTTTAACAATATCTTTGCCTTGGGACCTACAGATTATGGCCTAACCAAAGGGGCCATCCATCAGATAGATACTGGTGATGTGCCACCCTTTTGTGCCAAGCCTTACTGCCGCAGCAGGGTAGAGGATGCCCAGGTTTCTAAGGAGCTCAAACAACTATTAGACGCTGGACTACTTGCTCCTTAACAAAGTCCATTGGACTCCCCCTTGTTGATCCTCAAGAAGAAGGACAGAGGCTACCACATTGTGATAGATTACTTCTGTCTGAACTTGCTCACAAAAAAGGATTTGTACCCATTGCCTAGGATTGATGATGCTCTTAGACAACTGGGAGGCTTGAAATTTTCTCTGCTATAGACCTGGCATCAGGATACTGGCAGGTCAAATTGTCCCCAGAATACTGTGATAATGCTTCTCTTATCACCTCAGAAGGTTTTATGAACCCACTCAAATGCCCTAAGTACTCTGCAATGCCCCAGCTACGTTTCAAAAGAGTAATGGACTATATTCTACAAGACCTGAAGCTCTTATGTGTTGCATGTATCTTGAAATATCACTGTGTTCAGCTCCACCTTTATCAACTATTTGGACCACCTCAAAGCTGTCTTCATCAAAATTTGGGAGGCAGGCTTAAAACTCAAACCCTCTAAATACTTCTTCTTCAAGGAGCAACTTGAATTCTTAGGTCATGAGGTCACCCAAACTAGAATACACCCTATGAATAATTTGGTGGAAGCCATTGTCAAGATGCAGCCCCCCACAAACATACAAGAGGTCCAAGTCTTTCTTGGTATGATGGGTTACTATTGAAAATTCATCCCTGATTTTGCTGAACTAAGCAAACCCCTTGTCCAGTTCCTTTGCAAGGTATCCTTTGAGTGGACTGACAGCCAACAACAGTCTTTTGAAGCGCTGAAAGCCAAACTCAAAGAGGCTCCCATCCTAGTCTACCCTGATTACAATAAGGAGTTCATCTTGTACACCGACATTAGTGGAGTAGCTGTGGGTGCTATCTTAGCCCAGCTTGACAATGAAGGTGTGGACTGACCTGTGACCTATTCTTCACAAGTCCTCAACAAACACAAAAAGAACTATAGCGTCACCAAAAAGAAATTCCTAGCAGCTTTAAATGCAGTGAAACAGTTTTGGTACTATATTTATAGAACTCACTTTACTGTAGTCACTGAACATTCATCCCTTAAGTGAATGCAGCAATTAAAATAGCCTGAAGGTCAATTAGCACGTTGGGCTCTGCGCTTGCAAGGATACAATTTCACTGTGGTCCCCTGCACTGGTGCGCATCATCAGAATGCTGATGGATTTTCAAGGATTTCTATACTAGCTATTAATCCTGCAGATGCTAATTGCCTATATGAATTAGTAGGATATCTTGACTCTTGGACCACTGAACCAGAAGACATTTAATTGGCACTCCAGGCCCTATAAAAAGATACTGTGATTCAAGATAGACAACTCTTCAAGAAAATCAACAACACCTATCTTCCCTACGTGTGTCCTGGTATGAGAATAACCATTATCCTCCAAGTCCATATTGATACTGGACATGGGGGTATAGCAAAAACTCATGACTGGTTGTGCAAGAACTTTTTTGGGAAAACATGTGACTCTTAATCCCTGACATCCTCACCTCCTGTCATTCTTGTCAGCTCCAAAAACCCCAACCTTCCCAACATCAATTCAAGCTCATCCCCCCTAAACATGCCTTCCACACTGTGAGTATTGACGCTGTTGGGCCTCTCGCTTGTTCTAGGTCTGGGTGTCAATTTATCTTGGTAGCTGTAGACCATTTTAAAAAATGGATCAATGCCAGAGCTACAAAAGATATAACTGTCAAGAAAACTGCTAATTTCTTGTTTAAAGATATCTTCTACCATCATGGCTGCCCTCAAGTTCTGCTTTCTGACAATGGCACTGACTTTAAAGCTCACATCATCATAACTATTGTAAAAGCTATGGGTACCCACTAATTCTTATCTTCGCCGTATAATCCATCAACAAATGGGACTGTTGAACAAGCAAATTCCTCCCTTGTGTCCATCATGAGGAAACTCACCCTCTCTGATGCTGCCAGCTGGGATATGTTCCTCCCTGCTGCTCTCTTTGTGTATCAACTCAGTAGACACCAAGTGACTGACCAATCTCCTTTTTCCATGCTATATGGGCGTGAAGCCACAACTCCCTCAATTTTGGACCCCCTTTGATTGAAGTTGATGTGTCTGCTAATCCTGAAGCTCATGTCAAAGATTTAACTAATTGTATCATTGACATTCAGGCAATGGCATATTCAACTTCCTATAAAATCAAGGCCTTAGAGCTCTTTCCTTCCTATGCCTCTAGAGTCCCCCTCACTGAGTACCAATTAGGTGATCTAGTCCTCTACTATCAGAATTTTACTGGAGGCAGGACCAACAAACTTGGCTCCTTGTGACTGTAAACAGTCACTGTTGAGTATTTAGCCAAAATAAATACTCCAAAATATAAAAATGCTCTGTTTTTGCTGTTTATTTTATGTAGATAGGTTTGGTTGTAATTCTTCAGATAAAGATTCCCAAAAACTTAGTATCTATATTCAATAAAAGAACATAAGGTATTTTTGTTGGTTAGGCTGTACTAACCAACAAAACTAAGGCAAGATTGGCTGAATCAATCTTGAAGACTAGGCATCTCAAAAACAATTTAATTGACTGGGAAGGTTAATTAATAAGTACATTGTAATATAATTAATGAGAATTTAATTATATTGGTTAATTGCCTTGACTGTGTCAAGAAGTTTGTTTAAGGTTAACCATAGGTAAATCCCTAAATTTGGATTTAAAAAACACTGTGGTAGTGTCTTTTTTGAGGTTCTGTGATCATACTACAGTCACATTAGGATGTGGTTTCACAAAGAGGTTGAATTGTGATGAATTTCATAATTTGAAATTTAAAACAATAGGATTGGCCTTGGTGAGATTTTACAGCGTAGTAATGGATTTCCAGGAATCAATTAGGATGTACTAATTGAGGGCCAAAATGAATATCTGAACAATTCAGATTATGAGACCAGGTGTCTCAAACTGTCTAATTAACCATGGAGGTTAATTGATACCCAGGAATCAATTAGGCTGTACTTATTGAGGGCTGTAATGAATAATCTGAACAGTTCAGATTATGAGACTAGGTGTCTCAAACTGATTGATTAACTGGGAAGTTTAATTAATATATATACCCTGGAATATGATTAATGGGGATTGAATCATAGGGCCAAAATGGACTTGACTATGTCAAGTAAAGACTTGTTGTCTTCAAACAGATTAACTAACTGGGAAGTTTAATTATATGCTGGGAATATAATTAATGAGGATTTAATTATATTGTTTAATTGCCTTGACTGTGTCAAGAAGGTTGGTTAAGGTTAGCCAAAAGTGAACCCCCAAATTGTGGTTTAAAAGCGCTGTTTTGGCAAATTAATTAGGTTAGAAGCGCTGCCTAATTGATTTGTAAAGCGCCAAGGCGCTGCCCAGTGAATGTTTCAGGCGCTAAGGCGCTGGGGCGCTGCCTAAGAAAGTTCCTGGGCGCCGCAGTGGCGCCTGGTTTTAGTTTCAAAGTGTTTTAATGGGTTTTTAACACAAAAAAACATTAAATGCAAAAAAAACAGCTAAATGTAGACAATGTTTTCTATGCATTCAGGATTGATAAGCTGTTCCTAGTTAAAACAAAGATAGCTTGGATCAGGAATATGTATATTCCACAGGGTTTTGGTGCCAGAAGTCTGGAATGCTTCAAGCCAAAGCAATACATTTCCACGGAAGGAATCAAGTGATTCTGGAATGTATTAGGACAAGTTCTTATAGGTTAAGAGTGTGAAGATCTTTTTGGTAAAGATCTGGATTAGTTGACGCTTTTATGTCATAAACCAGGTGATAGGAATCCAGGTGTGATTCCAGAACCAGAGGGGTTTTCAGCTAAATGTACCCTGATTGGTATATAAAGGAAACATGATAATAATTAATAAAAAATGATATTTATGTATGACAATAGTTGCTTTCCCCTCAATCTTTTTATTCTTTGTGTTTTTGGCTTTTAACTGAAATAAGACTACCATGGAATGAAATAGATGGTCTGCAGCTAAGACTATGGAAGCAAAAAAACGTGGAAGTGATCACCAGATGGCAACAAGTTTAACGCCAAGATTGCTTGCTTGGAATCCAAGCTCATCAAAGCTTACATAAAGAATTCCCTGTCAACTTGTAAAAGAGTCAGACCAGGATAATGAAGAAGCAAGCATGAATTTCCTGGATCTGTCATAGGTTCAAAGCATTTTAATGGAGTTTTAAAACGCAAGAAAACCATTAAATGCAACAATAACTGAATAAAGGTAATGATATCTAGGGATTAAGGTTTGATAAGCTGGCTCCCAGTTGGAACATTGATAGCTGAGTTTTGGAATGTGTATATTTCACAGGGTTTTGGTGCCAGGAGCTGGGAAAGCTCCGTGCTGAATTGGTACATTAGGATGAATGAAGTCAGGTGACTTCTTCCCATTGTAAGTCGGTTCTCATAGGTTGAGAATTATTGGTGATCTTTTAGTAAAAGATCTAGGTTTAGATAACTCAAATGTCATAGACCACGTGATATGAATCATAGTTTGATTCAAAAACCAGAGAGTTTTCAGCTAATTATTCTCCAAATGGTATATAAGCAAAAACAGCTAATTTTAATAATAACATTGTCAATTTTGACGCTTTCCCCTCAACTACTTTTTACTTATTGTGTCTTCTTTACTATCATTTAAAAGAGCAAAATTTGGAGTGCTTTGTTTATAAACTGCTGCTGCTAGAAAGGAAGTTCCTACCAGTTTGTGTGAGGAAGCTTGTGCAAGTCTGGAGGTCTCTAAGATAGTGCCTGAGGAATCTTTGGTAGAAGTGAAAGCAGCCTTTAAAGAGCTGTATACTGATTATTTTGCCAATGAGGGAACTCCTGCACAGGAAAATAGAATTCATGCATGGGATTCCTGGAACTTGCTGTTGGGGTTTTATGAAATTTTACAACAGGTGAAGGACAGAGCCAATTGTGAAATTAAGGCGTTAAGAAGTAGGGAGGAAAAGAGTGTCAAAATTATGGCTTGTTAGCAGGATGACAATAAAGTGTGTTCTCATAAAATTGCCTCCCTGGAGGCAAAGCTCCTCAAAGCTTTGTCACAGGAAGGTAAAAGTAATAAGAGTCAAGGGCAAGACAATGGTAAGTTTGACTGGTTAGACCTGGATCTGTCACACTCCCTCTGGGTTGAACCTTGTGAAGTCACCTTCAAGAAGGACGTTGAGTATACCATGAAGCTGCTGCCATCTGACCATCCTTTTTCCTGAGTTTATTCCTCATTCCTCCGCAAATATCAACTCCCTGTGTCTAATCTTGAGGGGGGAGATGGTGTAAATCACGCCATTAATGCTATTTTGATATGGCCTTCAAATAGTGATATGTGTGAATATTTTTTCAGTTTTGCTTTTGACTTTGGAAATTCCTTGCCTTCTGTAAAAGGGTCTGATCCAATATCTTCCCATTCTGGAATATTTTACCTGCCTTTTTCTGATCCCGGTATGACCTCACCCTAACGTGACCCCCTCTGCCACTCTGTCTATCTAATTAGTGATCATTGGCCCTTGTCTACTATTTAAGTAGAATCATTTCTCCTAATAAAGACAATTTTATCCACATTTGTGTTGGATTTTATATTCTTCAAGCTTTTTCCTTTCCTTTTTGCCAAAAGCAATTCCTCATCTTGTATTCCAGTAAATTAAGGTATGTGCCCTTAATTTTGACCTGAAGAGCTAACCCAAGGCTAGCTTTGAACCTCAAATCTTTTGTTATAAAGATTTTCTGTCATGTCCTCCTGGATGTTGTCCCCAGGAGCCAAACACAAGATACACTATCCAAGACAGCTGTTTGTGTAGTTCAGAAAAAGCTCAGGAGAAGATGTGGGCATCAATTTAGGGGTGATTGGCGGCTCCATATCCAACTAGTACGCAGACAGGGAATTGTATTTATCTTGGAATAGATGGGGCTCAGTTATGTACCAAAGACCTTGTCTATTGTATCTGGTCACCACTTTTGTTTGGGCCAAGGGATCTTGCTCTAGTATATATTCAAAGGTGAAGTCTTTGTATTCAGGCTTTAACAGGTCTCCCTAAAATTAATGGGACCAAATGAGGCACCTGATGGACAATAAGCTGTGAGTGGAGGGGCAGGTGGGCCAGAAGGATTTAAACTTAGTTGTTAAATAGCAAGGATAAAATAGGGCAATAATTTGGAACCCCAATATCTTATAACCTTTTATTTAAAAATGGTAATTTAGTCTCAGTGCAGGGTCTATGCTTCTATATAGTACCCTGCCGCCAAACTTTACATTTGATATATGGGTTTACCATAAGGTTGTAAAATATGAGGTCAGATATCCAGGATGCCAGGATGCCTGGTTTTTGAAGTGATGAAATGGCACCACTGCTGGGAAGTTGTCCATTGGCTGGACCTGTAAATTTACTGCCCCTTTGGCTTTGAATTGCACTATCTTTTCTTGTGTACCAAGAAATACTCAAAAATGCCAGCCAAGCCGCTTAATTCTTTAGAGAATTTGGCACATACTGTAGTCAAAAAATTTGTATTAGCTTATCCTGCAGACCCCCCTGGCCCTTGTTGCTCCCTCCTGGGAAGAAACACTGGTTAATTTGGACTATCTCTTGGCCTGGTGTCAACTGCTCCTGAAAACAATTTGAAACAGCCAATCAAGAGGTGCCACACTAATGTCAGCAAAGTCAAATAAACCCCAAATGTCAATGTCCAACTCAAGCCAATCAAATAGAGGCCCGGAAATTAGTTTAGAACCCTCCAGTCCCCCTGGGTGGGTTCAGCAAAATTTCTCCTCCAGCTAATTGAATCCAGGCCAAGTTTTTGTGTGACCCACCAATTTGTAACTCCCCTCTTTTAACTTAGCAAGGAGACTTTCAGTCTCCTGCTTGTTGATTCTCTAACTACAATAAAAATTGGAGCTTTGTTTACTGTCAATTTTATTTAAATTTTATTTGGGACTTATTTTTAGAGTTCCTTATACACTTTAAAGAAAGTGTTAATCTTCTATATTCTTACCTCTTCCAGGCCCTGTTTGAGTCCAGCCACTTTCCTGAAGCCTCTAGAGAGTGTCAGTTCATAAATGTTGTCTTGCCTTGCTTTTGCTTTTTAAACATCAATTTAAACTTGAAAATATAGTTAATACTCTTTATAATTCTTACTTGTATATTGGTTTTTACTTGTGTTAGCTTGATCTTTAACCTACTTTTTCTCTAGTTGTTGATCAAGCCTTCCAAGACTATCCCCAAGTTGTTCTTAAGCTCACCAGCTTGATTCTGTTTTGTTTTTCTGGAACAATCACATCCTAATTAAAGTTTAATATTTTGATGATCCAGATCTGCAGTTATAGACTCCAAATTTCTTGGGGATTGTGAATGTGATCCTCCCAGTCCTCAAATTTGTGGTGTTTTTTAATTCCTTTCTGTTTCTTCTCTGGTCCACCTCTCCATATTTGTGGACCCACCTCTGTAAGGAATGAAAATCCTTCCAACTTAAATACCTTGATGCACACAAAGGAAAAGAAGCAGAACTGTTGGTTACTAAACCACCTCTATGAAATATGGACCATTTCCTTACCCTGGCCTTTGCAAATTTTAGATTTGACCATTAGATGGTCTGGAAACCCTTCTGGTCATCAACTTAATTTAATCATTTTTTGAGACCACATATTTTGAATTCCATCTTGCTTTTACCACTGGGACCACTCAGAGAATCAAACCCTGAACCTTTGGAGCTTTTGAAACCACCTAAAATCAATATTAAATTAGTTAAGATCAAAAACAAAAACTTACCGCCAGGTTTGAAAGCAAAAGCAGGCTCCGCAAAGCAGCCAAAGCTTACCCAGCCAATTGCTTTAAAAGACAACCACATAAACACTTCATCAGCCAATCAAAGTGATTTTGAAAATTCTCTAGCCAATGATAAGGCAAATTTTAATATACCAAGCCACCATAATCAAGAAATCTCAAAATCAACCAACCACATTGCAAAAGAAGATCCTAGCACTGCAATAGATTGGAATAATCACCAGAACACAACCTTGAAATTACTGCTTCTCAATCAACTTGCAGGTTTGGCTGCTGCAAGCTGTATCCTGAAAGCTTGCTGACAGCAGTCAAACCAAAATGACCAAGCAGCCAAAAAAATCATTGTGACCAATACACCACCCAATTCACCACACATTATTCTTCTTCTCCACATCAAACTTCACAGTATTTAGTCAGAAGCACTGGGGACTTACCCAGTGCTCTAATTACTTTAATTTCTGGATAATAAATCTTGATTATTATTCTTTACCTAGTAAATTAGTAGATTCAAAATTAACCTCCCTATGATCTGGAAGCAGAATTTTTCTGCTTCTGTTCTGTTTAATATTGGATCCCTGCTGCTCACAGTTGTGATTTTGATTCCAATATTTGAGTTAAAGATGCTACAAAGACCTTGTCTTGGGATTACCTGTATATCAACATCAATTTCTTCCTACCTGTGACAAAACAACGCCTCTTCCTGCTTTGCCTCCTCCTTTGCCTCCTCCAGTTATTTGACTAGGAGCTCCTTGGTATGTCTTAGCCTATGTTGCTGTATATTATTGGTTAACCCATTTTGCTCCATTCTTGGGCTTGTAAAAATTATGGGGATATCTAGTCAAAACCTTAATGGTTGGGATTCCTGTGGGTTCCTCTCTTGTAGGATTTCATCTGTCTTCTCTCTTACACTATTTGGGTTCTTTCCTTCCTCAGGAATGGATCCCTGACAATCCCTTCTCTTTTTCTCACCTTGTGGGCAACAATCTTTCAAGTCTCTTGCACCTTTCTAGTGGTCTCCTTGTCTCTGAAGAGGCACTAGTAAAGAGTTTGACATGCAAAAACTTGGAGTTATACTCTTCTAATCCTGTCTTGCCCACATCTGCTGACAAGGAAGTCCTCCTCTCTCCTTCTCAACTGAAGAGCAACAACTCTGCTCCCTTGCGGGCACTTGATGTTCTGACTCCTGTCCCCTCTTGTGCCTTGGTTGCTTTCTTGGCTTGTGTTGATGGTGTCAAAACAGCAGGCTTGACCTGCCAGCAAGGTTCTAAGTAAGCAGGTTCATGACCTGCAATCCAATTATCCATTCACTTGAAGCCAGACTAGGAAGTTGACTTAAATTACCAAATCTATCAAAATGAACAGATGATGATCCCCTTGCGGTGGATGCCTTGTTTTAGTGCTTGACTCATTACCAGGATCAAGCTACCCCTTCATCATCCCACCGTGTGATCAACGCAATCATGTTCCTGTTACCCATGACTCACATTAACTATATAATCATTATCTCTCAATAAAGAATATTATCTAGTTTCTAAATAATTTTCCCCTTGTAACTCTGCTAAAACAGCACAGTTACAACATTGGTAGCACAGGTAGGTTTTCCATCCTACTTTACCCCCCCCCCAAAAAAATTTGCCTGTTTTCTGTACTTGCTACGGCCAACAAATCCTCAATAGAATCATGTCTGGCCTCCCAGCAGACTGGACACTGTACGCACCTGGTGCCAAGATACCTGATGGGTTTGTCCTCTACCAGAACATGGTGATACTACCCCCTGTGTTCAATGCACTGTCAGCACAAGGGTTCTTCCAGGCTCCCTCTGCCATTTCTTGTGCAACTGATGAAAACACTATGCTAGCCTACGTAGACCAAAGACTTCAAAGTTCTGCCCTGGAATCCTTTGCTGGGACCAATAACAATAACACCGCTGCATGGATCCAATCTGCCCAAAGCAAACTGGCCCAAATGAAATGCCTGTAGCAATTCTGGATTGCAGAGATCTCCATCCAACTAACTCATGACGCTGGCACCTGGTGTAACAAGTGGCATAAAGAACACACCAAGAAGTATTGGGACACCTTCAAATAAGACTTCTTGGCAAGATTTGTGCTTAAAGACACTGAACTCAAATCATATGCCAAGTAAAGAACCTAACTCAGACTGGCACTGTGAAGGAACTCACCCACGCTTACAAGGAACTCTAACTATGTGCCCCCTCTGACATGGCCTTTGAAACCCCAGCTAACACCTCATGTACTACAACACACTCAAGTTGCATGTAATGAGACACGTGAACCTGGACCAAGTGACCAATCTACAAAGTCTATATTATGAAGCAGAGAAAGCAGAACCAACATCCAACACTCTCCATAAGGCGCAAACCGGAAAGCAAGAGAGACCCAAAGACTCTCACCCAGCTGGGTGTTCCAATCAACTACCCCCTGGGAACAACAGCAGCAGCGCAAACCATAAGCCCTCAAGCTCAAATGGACATGAAAATGGGAACAGTGGCCAGTCAAAATATACCCATTTCCGTATCACTGCCACACAAGGCAACCAAGACAAGGGAAAAGCCCAGGAGAGCATTAAGCAAGCCAAGCTCTCCCTGTACAACTCCTGACTTGCCCAATGATGAATACCAACCTGAGGACTTGGACCATTGTCCAATGATCCAAGTACCCTCAGAGGACCTGGTACTTTACACCATTGCCAAGCATCCCAATAAACTGATGTCCTATCCTTTCTGTTTTTGTAGTTACACAGCTCAGCACTCCTGGACTTGGGTGCAGACCAAACCCTAGTCAACAGCAGCTTTGTGGACAAGTCCAAGTTAATCACTAATCTTTTCAGAATAAAAACGTGGTTTTAGCTGATGAACATCACATTGCCGTGGCAAGGGAAACTGCCCCCTTCTTTGTCATGCTTGAGAACCTGCACTTCACCATCCAAGGCCCTATCATTGACTTTCCAAAGTTTGACATTGTACTGGGTCTGGACTGGCTACAAAAAAACAACCCCACATGGACTGGGCAACCTCGGTATTGGCCATCAAACGCAAAGGCGTTAACCACCAGATCTAACCTGACTTAGTGGACCAACTCCTATGCAACCATGTCTTTGTACGCATTACAGAGATCCTGGACAAAAGAGAGAAACTTGAGGCAATCAACTGGGACTCCCATCAGTACAAGATCAT
Organism: Entomophthora muscae; assembly: GCA_014839935.2. Classification (NCBI taxonomy): domain Eukaryota; kingdom Fungi; phylum Entomophthoromycota; class Entomophthoromycetes; order Entomophthorales; family Entomophthoraceae; genus Entomophthora; species Entomophthora muscae. The sequence continues at coordinate 366,597 of QTSX02000037.1, read as the reverse complement.
ACATTTCAAAGACCACCAGGACACCACTACACCTCAATATTGCAAAATTGTTAACCTTCCATCCATAAATCTTCAAGGAGGCTCTACCTGGGTTGCCCCCAGAAAAACATATCCAACACTCCATCCAACTCAAGGGAGGGCAACTGTGGTAAGTTTGACTCCCTGGTGATCAACTCCCTTAAACTTGACTCCCTGGTAGTTGACACTATAGTAAAGTGAGAATTCAGCTTTTGCCCTGATTGACAACTGGAAATTGACACTTTTTTGTTTAACGGATCTTGATGTACTGAAAACTTTTAATATAAAATATTAAGCCTTACACTATGGTATACTAAAGTGATTCTAGAGAACTCAAAATTCAATAAAAACAGTATCTTTATCATAAAAATAAGGGAAAATAAGCAATTATTTCTCATTTTACTATGTAATTTACTCTCTTCATTATAAAAATATTTTTTATTACCATAAAAATTAAAATTCCAATGAAACAAAATTAAATAAAAACACAACAATAAAAGCTATGCAAAATATGAAGAAATATTCATATTTATTTGATATAGTTCATATAAGCACAACTGTGAATATCATATGTTTTATTTGGAAATTAACAAAAATTAAGATATTTCAATCACTTTCAACTATAGCTATTCATCTCAAACTTACCATGCATACATAAAACAATCACTGCTATCTAATTAAATTTAAAACACTTAAAAATTAAAACTAAAAACTAAATGATCAAAGCTAATAAGTAAAAATTAAAGTTAAAAAGTTAAAAGTAAAAATCATATAACTGAGCAAGCAAGCAAGTTTATTCCTCATCATTCTTTCCTTGTTTCATTTTTGCCCCTTCCAGGAGGGCATTGGCAATAAGCTCAAGCTGCTTCTTAAGCTCAGAGGCCTTATACTTGTGCTTGGCTGCACCCTGAATGGCCTTGGTGAAGAGGGTACAGCAGGTGGTTGGCTTGGTGGGGGGATGCGGTTGGAGAGATCACGCAGCTTGGAGATGGTTTTCTCCTGCTTGTGCTGCAGGAGGGAAAAGAACTTATTGAATTTTGGGTGGAGCCCAAAGTTGGCCTTGAGGTGTTTGAGATACGCCTTTAGCGCTGAGGTGGTCTTGAGCTCACCATTCACTGCTGCCTGGTACATATTCCAGCTGGCCTTGGCACAGGCCTTGGCACAGGCCTTGCCTCGCCTCTGTGTGACAACCTTCCCAATCCACTGGGGCTCAAAGTAATCAAGGAAAGACTTAAACTCCGGGTGCTTCACTATGTAGGGATCCTTTGAGAGCACCTCAAACCCCTGCGCAGTGTGCTCTGGCTTTAAAAAAGCCAAGGCATTAAATTGTGCCAGCACAAATCTGCAGGTGTCTGAAGTATCCCTCTGGCTCAACTTACTAAGCTCAGCGTAGGCCTGCACATTATAAGCAACTGCTTGGAAGAAGTGGAAGTGACATCCCTTCACCTCCCCGCTAAACAGATGTACAAATCCATTGAACTGAGCAGGCTCAAAGTCCATAATGCACACGTGAGGCCCAAGAGCTCTTAGCCTCGCCTTTTCCTCTGAGTCCAGGGTGGCCTGGTCCTTGTCAGAGGCAGGTGGGTTGGTGCGTGTGTGGGGGGAGTCTTCTTGGATTTGTCATTGTTGGCAGGAGGAAGGAGAGCAAGTTCTTGGCAGAGGATGGAGAACGCGCGGGTATAGATGGCCTTGGTGGCCCCAGGAAGAAGAAAGAACGCAAGTGGAATCACCTGGATGTCAATCTGGGCATGGACCATCCAGAGCTGCTTGAACATCTGGGGGCAAGTGGCAAAGGTACCATCAACTAGCCAGGTTGACGCCCCTTTTCAACTCCACCAGGTTCTGCTGAGTTGAGTAGCAGATGATACAGTCCTTGGCGGCAAGCCTGTTGTCATGGAACAGTAAGCGCTCCCAACTCAGAAGCTACTTAAGCTCATGAGTGAGTGTGAGCTCCAAGAGGACGTCAGAGGCCTTGGGGGGAGGGGGATTGGCAGCAATATGCCTATCACTGATGAATTTGATCAACTTCTCCTGTGTTGGTGCCAACTTAAGATTGTTGGGTTTGAGATGTTGCAAAGCCTTTATGGCCAGATCAGAAGCGCAGAGGTTAGCAGAGGTGGGAATGACCTGAACAAGGTACCATTTAAGCATCTGAGTGATTAGATGATTGGGGGCTTTCAAGTATTCTCCCCTTTCTCCGCTGTTACTTGCTCCCAGCCCTCAGTGTTCAACTGGGCCCCACAAGTCTTATCTTCACAGACAAAGTGATTGCTCTTGGTCTGCCGCTTTTGGTTGTTGCAATTGAAGATGTAATTGTCAGCAACGTAACCAGGGCCTCCCTTTACGGACATGATGGGGAAGTAACGGGGAAGCGCTTGGGAACTTTAAACTCTCTGTCCACATCACAGATATTGTGGATGGCCAGTGGATCCCAAGCCACATGACCAGAAGCTTTAAACTTCTTGGAGTAATCCTATGGCTCATCTTGGGGGTCAGATGAGGAAGGAGGGGAAGAACCATTGGGAGGGGGAGGGGAAGGATTCTTTGAGGCCTGCTTTTATGCCTCCTTTTTATTACCAGAAGAAGAGGTGGGCTCCTTGGCAGCCTTTGACTTCTTGGTATGCCACTCCTTGGTGGGCTTGGAGTTGGCCTCTTAGTGATAAAAGGAGTGATTGGTAAGATTACCATCAGATTTATTGGGGGAGGAATTTTGGGGGGAAGGTGAAGGGGATGTGGAAGATGAGGGTGGAGGGGGAGGAGTAGGAGGAGATAGAGTGGGAGGAGATGGGGTTAAAAACTTTTCCTTTGCAGGCTTCTTGGCATGCTTGGGAGTAGAGGTAGTTGCTTTGGAGCCTTTAGAGGCTTGACGCTTAGGCTGTTGGCTGTTCTTGTTTGATCTTTTCTAAAGAAAAGTTTAGTTTTATAAATAAAATAGTTTGAAAGATATTAAACAAAGAGGTAAATCAAATTAAAAGTTAAAATTAAAAGTATGCAAATAAAGTTTTATTTATCAAGAAAAAAACATAAAAAAGTAAATAGAAGCAAAATAGAAACTCAAAGTATAGATATAAAGGTTAAAACATAGAAAAAAGTGAATTCATGATGAAGCATCAAAGATACCAGGTTCAGCATAACATCTTAGTGGTTAATCAATGTAAAAGTTTAATTGAAAATCAAAAAAAATATATGAAAATTATATGGAGAGCAGCAGAAAAAGTAGTAGATTATAATAGCAAAAAAAATATTATGTGGAATTTTTTTATTGAGAGTTGAAAATTCAAAACATAGTAAAGTGTCAAGTTTGGCACTGTCAATCAGCCAGAGAAAGCTGAATTATCACTGTCAAGTATGCCAGAGTTGAGCAGAAACATCAAATTTACTATGCTTTTTACATATAAAACTTGCTTAAATTTAAAACAGGTTCAAAAGTTAACCCAAAAGCAAGGCAGTTTTGTATGCTCAAAAATTAAAAAAAATACAACATAAGTTAAAAAAGTAAATGAGTGGAAAGGTGTTTATTAGTGATAAAGATGTGCTGTGAGGAGCTGGGAGTGAATTATTTACCATAGTGTTGGTTAAAACGTTAAGAAGCTCTTTGTACTAATCCCAAAGTTAAAGTGACAAGTGGGTGAGTGTTGAGTGGCGCTCATAGTGCATCACATATTAATTTAGCCTTAATTCTGAGCCTTTGGTTTGTTAAATCCAAAACTAATTGTGTGTCAAGTGGATAGTCAAGCAAAGAAAGTGTCAAGTTTCAGTTTTTTATAAATTACATATGAAATCTCTTAATAAATTGGGCTTAATTTATGTGGCACCACTTAATCCAAAAACCTGGGAATGACATAATGTAAAACAAATGGGGTATTTGATTAATGTCTATACCACTAAATCCAGTATAGTGGTGCTTGGGAGCCTAATCAATGACTATGGACACTAATATTAAAAATATAATAGTAAATAATAAATTTTATATAAGCGCATATGTATTTTATTAATAAAATTAAAATTTGGCTTAAAAAGTGTCAAACTGGTCACTTTTTGGTTTAGAGTGTTGAACACAGGTTTTTTTATTTCTATTAGTAAATCTACTTATAAATTGCCCCTTAAATTGGTATTTTAGCTAACTAATTTATTAAACAGAGTCAAATTTGAGTAAATTTAACCTTGGTTTTTGGTTTCAACCCCCTAAATTACTAGTAAAAATTAGCTTAAAATTGGTTAAGCCAAAAAACTAATAGATTCACATATGCAGCACTCAACTCCCTGGTACTTGACAAAGTGTCAAGTACCAGGGAGTTGAGTTTAAGGGAGTCAAATTTACCACAGTTGCCAAGGGAGCTGTATTTAAGGCACAACCCATCTATTGCCTGACCCCAAACAAAGACAACACCCTACATGCCTACCTCAAAGAGGCCTTGGAAAAAGGACTTATCTGCCCCTCACAATCTCCTTTTGGGGCTGCTATATTCTTTGTGGCCAAGAAGGATGGTACCCTGCGCCTAGTCATAGATTATTGGGCCCTAAATTAAGTTACCATCAAGTATTGATACCTGCTGCCGCTCATTGACAACCTCTTCAATGCCCTGGGCGGCGCCATAGTCTTCTCCAAGATTTACCTAACTGCAGACTACAATCAGATCTGTATCAAAGAGAAAGATATCCCCAAAACAGCCTTCTGCACTAAGTACGGCTCATACAAGTGTGTGGTGCTCCATTTTTGTATGAAAAACGCCCCGTCAACCTTTGTGACCTTCATGAACAAGGTGTTTGCCCCTCACATAGGCAAGCACGCCTTAGTCTACCTGGATGACATTATTGTCTATAGCCCCTCAGTAGAGCAGCACTACAAGGACCTGGAGGCAGTCTTTTCCTAGCCTGGAACAAGACAAGCGTCTAGCTAAGCCCTCCAAATAAAAATTCTTCTGTGTGCAGCTGCCTTTCCTGGGACACATAGTCTCAAAGGACGCATCAAAACTGACAGTCAGAAGATTCAGGCCATCTGCAAAATTCCCCTGCCCAAAGATAAGTCAGAACTTTGCACATTCTTAGGGATGGTGGCCTATGTACACTGTTTTGTACCTGACTGCAGCGTCCTGACTGCACCCCTATCTGCCATAATTGGCTCTAAATCCAAATTTGTATGGACCCCCCAATGTGATCTTTGCTTTAGGCGTCTCAAGGAAAAACTCACAACAGCACCTATCCTACAGTACCCCAAACACAATGGGGAGTACCAAATGGAAACAGACGCCTCAGACGCATCCATTGGGTGAGTACTAAAATCAAAAACAATAATGGTGACTTCCTGCCTATAGCCTACAAATCACAGAAACTGACAGATGGCAAGTTTCAATACCCTATACATAACAAAGAGTTGTTGGAAATTGTACACTGCCTAGTCAAATGGTGTTGCTATCTATAACAACAGGAATAAATTACAATGTTGACCGACCACAAGTTGCTTATATATTTCAAAACCCAAGCAAATCTATCCCGCTGTCAGGCCGCTGGATGGAACTCCTGGAGAGATTTAATATGATCATAAAGTACAAGCCTGGTCCAGAAAATGCTGTTTTTAGTGCTGCCATTCACCATGTTTTGATTTTGCCTTTGATGGGTTATTTTGAGGACAAATCTCTCTCTTTTGCCTTTGCCCTTTGAAATGAGTCTGGCACCAATTTGAGAAATTCAATTGTTCTGTTTCCTGACTCTGCGCAACTCACTTGCCCCACTAATGCTGGTGGCAAGTGATCCTACTGTACATGTACTGTTTTTGGTAAAGCTACACAGTATATATTACATTTCATTTTTTCCAATAAAAATTAAGTTCTATTCACATTTCTGTCTTTGTGTTTTAACATACTTTGGCGCCTCTCTAACCATGTCTAGCACTATTATTCAATCAGGGCCACAAGGTAATCACATAGCCTTCCCTGCCATTCTAACTGAGACTTAGTACAAATCCAATCCTAAGGTTAGGATTCCCTGTTGTGTATCTGTTCTGCGCCTCAGGTCATAACACTTGCCATGGCAGATGCACTCTCACGCCTGTACGTCTGAGCCACAAGAGGAGAGAATGGGCTCAACTCAGACTGGCCCCTCTTGGTACTTAAGACAAAGGGTTCCCCCTGGCACCACAGACATAACAAAGGAAACAGTCATTAAGAATGAGCACTTATTTGCAGACGTGTATGGAACCTTACATCAAAAAATGTCCAACAGAACTACCATCCCTTATGTTTCCACAGATCAGTGAGTTGACACCATCCTATGTTACCATAGAGACCTAGGGCACAAAAAAGCTGCAACCTCTACAAATTCCTTAAATACAAAGCATGGTGGTCAACCCTGTACCAAGATTTTAAGGAAGTCTTGGACTAATTGGAAGTATGCAAGAAATTTGCAAAGAGTGAAACCCCACCTAAGTCAGTACTACCTATCTGCACGCAACTGCCCTTAAAGGTATGGGCCCTAGACATTGTGGGCCTCATGCCAGGGAAACATAATAAGAAGTACATCATTACTGAAATAGACTTTGCCACATGATGGTCAGTGGCACAAGCAGTAAAGACACATACAGGCAATGACGTGTGGTGATTCATAGGGAAAGGAATCATTAGCAAGTTTGGAAAGCCAGAACTCCTGATAACCAACAGAGACAAAGAGTTGACCTCTGAAGACACCAATGTATACCTCACCAAGAATGGGGTCAAGCACATGGTGACAACACCTTACCATCCTCAGGCCAATGGACGTATGGAGAGGCTAAATGGTAGCCTTGTGCAAGCCTTGGCCAAACTCACCGCCGGGAGACCTGAGGAATGATACAAGCAGCTATCAACTGTATTGTTTGTATGCCAGACTTGTGTGAACAGATCCATCAGGAAAAGCCTCTTTGAGTTAGTATATGGCACACAGCCCAATATCATCCAAGCATTATCAGGATTCAAGCTGGAAATACCAAGCATGGTTCCACCCTGCTCTGATCCCCAGGTCATAGAGGTCAATAGCAATCAAACAGAAAGAGAAAAAAGTGACTACAAAAGACATTTGTCTCCATCCAAAACAGACATGAGGTTGGCAACAAAGTTTGGGTCATGAACATTGATAAAATTAAATTACAACCAGAGAAATTAGGCCTGATAATCATCCTAAAGGTAAATGACAACAACACTTACCTCATGCAAGGACTTGGAAAACGTAAACAAGACAAGGTCCTCCATCACAATTGCCTGAGACCCTGAAAGGCAAGACAGAAACAATGTGAGACTGTCCTCCTGTCACAGAACAACAGTTAGTTCAATATGGCGCCTGGGCTCCCAACAACCTCCATGACAACCTGCCCCCAGAGGAGGCCAACCTTCAGTTGGGGGGTGTCAAAACGGCAGGCTTGACCCTCCAGCAAGGTTCTGAGTAAGAAGGTTTGTGACCCGCTATCTGATTATCTAGTCACTTGAAGCCAGACTAGGAAGTCAACTCAAATTTCCAAATTCAACAACATGAACAGATGATGATCCCTTATGGTGGATACTTTGTTTTGGCGCTTGACTCATTACCAGGATCAAGCCACCCCCTTCATCATCCCACTGTGTGATCAAATCAATCATGTTCCTGTTACCCATGACTCACACTAACTATATAATCATTGTCTCTCAATAAAGAATATTATCTAGTTTATAAATATTTTCCCCTTGTAACTCTGCTAAAACAGCACAGTTACAACAATGGGACTGAATGCCTACTTCCCATAACTGTCCCTGGTATCTTCCCTCTGGTCTTCCCTCAGAGCAGCTATCCCAGTAATACACTGGGTGGCATCCTGGTGGTTCATCTCACCAGGATGGGAGCCAAACTTAGTTAGTTTAGTCCTCTTCTCTCACAGGACCCTTGAGAAAAGTTGCTCAATCCTTCTACTCTCAAGTCATAGTCATGAGGGCGGCCTTCAGGTCTTTATTTTCCTCATATGGTAAATTTTTATTGGTCACCAAGCTAGACTTCAAACTCATCCAGCTAATGATAGGATTTGTTTGCCTTTAATTTTAGTAACTTGTCTAGTATTTCATTAATTGGTGTGATTTCCAAGTTTTCACTGGCATCTTTATCCTGAAAAGTATTGACAGCCTTGGCTTGAGGGGACACAATCCTAATAAAACGCGGGCAGACAGCACCCTGGTCCTTGGGGAGGGTGACCCACAAGTAGCCAGAATCAGAGTTAGAAATCTGCTCTTGGACCTGGGTTTTGAGATGAGAAAATAGGCAATTCTGACACATGACTTTTGATATAAATATGTCAACAATGAGAAATTTTACATTTTTTATCTTAATAATTGCTTGAAAGAATATACAATTACTGTGCCACAAAAAGATAAGTGGTTTTTTCAGTGGCATTATTTTATGTTTGAATTTTGCATTTTTGCATGTGTAGAGGCAGCACATTAGTTGCAGCTACACTTTGGCATGTTTGGCTCTTGTTTGTTGAAGTGCAACACCAGTTATAAAATCCTGCAATCAAAAAATCAGGTGATTGTGTGAATGTATGATCACTTTTCCAATCAACTATTTTCCAATAGTTTTGATGCACAAATTTATTCATAACACTAATTTTGGGCTTTTCAGCATGTAGTCTTTACAAATTTCCAGCTATTTGAAGTTTTTGATAGTCATTTTTGTGTCAGATATATATTGTTCAAAGTTTTTCATGAATTTTGGGTGCTGTGTTCAGCTCCTGGGGATAACATCCAGGAGGACATAGCGGGAAATCTTTATAACAAAAGATTTGAGGTTTGAAGCTAGCCTTGGGTTAGCCTTCAGGGCAAAGTTAAGGGCATGTACCTTAATTTCCTGGAATACAAGATGAAGAATTCCTTTTGGCAAAAAGTAAATGAAAAAGCTTGAAGATTATTAAAGCTAACACAAATGTGGATAAACTTGTCTTTATTAGGAGAAATGATTCTACTTTAAATAGTAGACAAGGAACGGTGATCACTCATTAGGAAAACAGAGTGGCTGAGGGGGTCACATTAGGGTGAGGTCATACCAGGATCAGACAAAGGCAGGTACAATATTCCAGAATGGATGGATATTAGATCAGACCAATTTACAGAAGGCGAGGAATTTCCAAAGCCAAAAGCAAAACCAACCAAATCTTTGCACATATCATTATTTGAAGGCCATATCAAAATAGCATCAATGGTGCAATTTACAACATCTGCCCCCTCAAGATTAGACACAGGGAGTTGATATTTGCGGAGGAATTTGGAGTGAACTCAAGAAAAGGGGCAGCTGAAAGACAGCAGCTTCACAGTATACTCGACACCCTTCTTGTAGGCAACTTCACAAGGTTTAATCCAGAGGGAGTCTAGCTTATGAGCACAACCTCCAGTACAATTTTGATAAAAGAGGACTAGGTCACCCACTTGGTACTCAGGGAGGGGGGCTCTAACAGCATTGGACAGGGAGAGCTCCAGAGCCTTGACCTTGTAAGCAGTAGAATAGACGGTATCTTGGATGTTGATGATAAAATTAGTCAAGTCTTTGACATGAGCTTCAGGATTGGCAGAGGCATCAGCCTCAATCAACAGGGGTCCCAAGATTGAGGGAGTAGTAGCTTCCTGTCCATACAGCATGGCAAAGGGGGACTGGCCAGTCACTCAATGTCTGCTGAGTCTATACGTGAAGAGAGCAGCAGGGAGAAACATATCCCAGTTAGCGGCATCAGAGAGGATAAGCTTCCTTATAATGGACACAAGGGTGGAATTTGCTTGCTCCACAGTCCCGTTAGTTGACAGATTATACGGTGCAGAGAAGGATTGATGTGTACCCATAGCTTCTACAATGAATGTTATGAGGCAAGCATTAAATTTGGTCCCATTGTCAGAAAGCAGGACTTGAGAGCAACCATGACAGTAGAATATATCTTGTAACAAGAAATTAGCAGTGGTCTTGGCGGTTATATCCTTGGTTGCTCTGGCTTCAACTCATTTGCTAAAGTGATTTACGGCTACCAAGATGAATTGACACCCAGACCTAGAACAAGGGAGAGGCCCAACAGCGTCAATACTCACAGTGTGGAAGGCATGCTTAGGGGGGATGAGCTTGAATTGATGCTATGAAGGTCAGAGGCGTTGGAGCTGACAAGAATGACAGGAGGCAAGGACATCAGGGATTAGGAGGTGCATATTCTCCCAATAGAAGTTTTTTCACAGCCAGTCATGAGTTTTAGCTACACCTCTGTGTCCTGTGTCAATGTGGGCTTGGATGATGATGGTCATCCTCATGCTGGGACAGACATAGGGTAGATAAGTGTGGTTGACTCTTTTGAAGAGTTATCTATCTCAAATCACAGTATACTTTGATAGGGCTTGCAGTACCAGAAAAATGTCTTCTGGATCAGTGGTCCAGGAGTTAGGATACCCTATCAACTTGTATAGGTGATTAGCGTCAACAGGATGGATAGCTAGTATAGGCATCCTGAACAAACCATTAGCATTCTGATGTTGCACACCAGGGCAGTGGACCACAGTGAAATTGTATACTTGTAAGTGCAGAGCTCAACGTGCTAATTGACCTTCAGGCTCCTTTAATTGCTGCAGCTACTTAAGGGATGAATGGTCAGTGACTACAGTAAAGTGAGTCTCATAAATGTAGTTCCAAAACTGTTTCATTGCATGTAAAGCTGCTAGGCATTCCTTTTTGGTGACGCTATAGTTCTTCTTGTGTTTGTTGAGGACTTGTGAAGAATAGGTCACAGGTCAGTCCACGCCTTCATTGTCAAGCTGGGCTAAGATAGCACCCACAGCTACTCCACTAATTTTGGTGTACAAGATGAACTCCTTATTTTAATCAGGGTAGATTAGAATGGGAGCCTCCTTGAGTTTGGCTTTCAGAGCTTCAAAAGACTGTTGTTGGCTGTCAGTCCACTCAAAGGATACATTGCAAAGGAGCTAGACAAGGGGTTTGCTTAGTTCAGCAAAATCAGGGATAAATTTTCAATAGTACCCCATCATACCAAGAAAGACTTGGACCTCTTGTATGTTTGTGGGGGGCTGCATCTTGACAATGGCTTCCACCAAATTATTCATAGGGTGTATTCTAGTTTGGGTGACCTCATGACCTAAGAATTCAAGTTGCTCCTTGAAGAAGAAGTATTTAGAGGGTTTGAGTTTTAAGCCTGCCTCCCAAATTTTGATGAAGACAGCTTTGAGGTGGTCCAAATAGTTGATAAAGGTGGAGCTTAACACAGTAATATTGTCAAGGTATACAAGGACGCAGAAGAGTTTCAGATTGTGTAAGATGGAGTCCATAGCCCGTTGAAATGTAGCCGGGGTGTTGCAGAGTCCTTGGGGCATACAAGTGGGTTCATAAAGACCTTCTGAAGTGATAAGCGCAGCCTTCTCTCTATCTTCAGGATACAAGTTGACCTGCCATTATCCTGATGCTAGATCTATAGCAGAGAAAAACTTTGATCCCCCTAATTTCCTAAAAGCATCATCAATTCTAGGCAAAGGATAATAGTCCTTTTTGGTGAGCAAGTTTAGGTGGTGGTAATCCATCACAATGTGATAGCCTCCATCCTTCTTCTTTAGGATTGAAAATGGGGAGGCCAAAGGGCTCTGAGAGGGAGCTATTATTCCAGAATCTAAAAGCTGTTTAAGCTCCTTAGAGACCTGAGCATCTTTTACCCTGCTGCAGCGGTAAAGCTTGGTACAAAAGGGCAGGGCATCATCCATATCTATCTGGTAGATAACCCCCTTTGCTAGACTATAGTCGGTGGGTCCAGAGGCAAAGATATCCTTAAACTAGTCTAGCAGTTCCAGAACATCTTTTATTGAATGGGTGACAGTTGAGGGAAGTCTGCAGTGATGAACAGGGAGAGAAACTGAGGGTCTCCTTCAGGCAAGTTGAAATCACTAAACGTTCCAAAGGGGTAGAGGGAGGCCACTTGCTCTGAACCTAATATTCAACCATGCCCAAAAACCTGGCCTTTGGTCACCTGCATAAGCAGAGCAGTCAGGTTAGCCAACAACAGCTGCACATGCACCTTATGAGTCCAGTTCAAAATCCCAGGGCATAACCAAGACTCTCTATGGCTTAAGAAATCAGGTGAATATAGCTCCAGAAATGATTTTTCAGGTATTTTGTAGGATATCTAGGAGTCTATAATCACTTGTGATCCAGGTGAGATGGTGAAAGCTGCAGGGGCAAAAAGAGGCACGCCTTCCTGCGCAGGACAGGAAGGATGAGGAGAGCACATATTAGAAGAATGAGCCCTGTACTTGAGTGAGAAGATACCTGTGGGGCACTTGAGCATACAAGTCTTAAGACGTTTACCCAGGAGATGTGGGGATTCTTCAAAGATTAGAGGGATCTCATACCCTAAGAGTGATAGGTACCCATATCAAAGGTTCACAATCCCATTATACTCTCAAAGGAATTGTGCATCAACCAGGAGATTGTAGCTTTCATTTTCTAGGGCAACAGCAGGGGATGCAATAAGAAGATTCCCAAACCGCATGGGCAGGGCAGAGCAGGTACCAATGGCTCAAGTTTGGGTCATGCCAGCAGTACCATATGATTGAGTGTAGTTGGGGTCAGGGGCCAGCTTAAGCTTTTTCATTATCTTGGATGATACCACATTGACTGGAGAACCCATATTTAGAATTTCCTTAATCTTAACCTTTTGAATCAACACTTCTGCGTGGGTAGTATCTTTCCCAAAGGGGGGTTAAGACAGCTAGCACATCCTGAGCTGCCTCCAATTCTTTCTTCCATTTGGCCAGCATGCATTGTAAGGCAGGAATTTCTTTATACAGTCTGCAGTGGGAGAGATACAGTCACATTCTGAAAGAGAGCTTCTGCTAGTTAAGCAGCCTCTTCAGAGGAATCTACCAAGACAGAGGGACAATGAGCCTGAGCCAAGTAAGGACAAGCCACTACAGACTTAGCTTCATTTGCAGATGGGCGAGTTGTAGTTGTGGTTATCCCTGAACGTAGCTTGTAAGGGACAGAGACGGTCTCCAGGACTGCCAGCACCAAGTAGCCATAACCATCAGACTCATCACAGTCAGAATCCTCAGGTTCAGAATCACTGGAGAGGTTATGGAACAAGTGGAGGATAGTTGGGCCAGTTGAGGGGGAAGATTCCTTGTCAGAAGGGGGGATCAGGAGGAGACGGGGAAGATTGATCAGCAGAGAGCGTCTCTGCCTCTAAGCTGACTTATCTTTTCCCGCCTGTTACTTTGGGTCACAACCCTCTACTTGAGGGTTGGTGCAGGTACGTGAGTGATGTCCTATTTGACCATAGTTATGGCATCCTTGTCTCTTAGACTGCCCACTTGAGCCTAGGGTCATAATGAGCAGATTGCAGGAGGTAGTTCCTCCATTGTTGGCCTTATTTTTGTGCACCATGGTACCCCCATGGGTCAAGTGCATGTCCTTCAAAAGATTCTTTATACTCTTCATTGAAGTAAGGGAAGCTTTGTGGGCCTTTAAGTGCAGACATATGAGTTGATTCACCTTCAAAGCGTTTAAAAATGCTGTGTATGCTTCCCAGGGAGTTAATTGGCAATGGTGATCAACTGTTGTCCTTCAATGTAGAAAAAATTGGCAGACTCAGCCAAGGTTTCTTCGGGCTTGAATTTGATATGCATAAACACATCTTTCTTGACTTCCAAGCTGAGATCTCCTCCAAATTCTTCAATTAGAAGCCGCTTCATGTCCTCCCAAGTGACAATAGAAGGGAGTTTAGGGACCACAACTTCTTGGCACATGGGATGCAGGCAGGTAAGAATATGTTTATTCTTAAGTTTATCAGTGGCCCTGCACATTTCTGTCTTGTAAATGGTCAGAAAGGCAGCAATGATAGAGGTTTTAGGGTCAAATATCTGTTTGAACAAAGGCTTATAATTGGGATCAATGGAGGATGAGGTGGATTGGCTGTTGTCACCTGGGTTGAGGACGTTAATGTGGAGATTGCCCTCAAATTCAGATTCAGCAGCAGGCTGTCTAGCCCAGAGGAGTTGAAGGCTCTCTCTAGGGTATCCAAGGTAGAGCTGTTCTGTCCACTAATATCTCTAGCGGTAGCAGCAGTAGCTCCAAATTCATCAATCTTAATCTGTCGCACCAATAAGGTGCCAGCAATTCCATTGAGGCAAGTGGTCAAAGAAGTGTTCTGAGCAACCAAGGGGATGACCTGTCCATTCATTGTCTTGTTAAAGCAGTAGAAGTTTTGTACCTCCCTTTCCAATGCGTCCTGCCTATTAGCAACATCATTTGTCACTTCTGCAAGCTGATCCAGTGTACGTGCGCAGTTGACCCAGGGTTGGCCTTCCAATCCAAGGGAGCAACTATGATTATCCTGAGCAGGAGTACTATTGACCTCAGCCTCCTCTTCACCTTTAGACTCAGAGGACAAATCATCAGGATTAGAGAGGCGTTGTCTCAAGTACTCAATTTTTCCTCGCAAGGTAGCTACTTGGTTGGTGAGCAAAGCAATGCAAGGGTCAGGCATAGGCTCTATTGGAGGAGGGTTTTGAACAGCAGATTGACTCCAAGTGGTAGCTTGAGCTCCTCTATGGATTCCCAAACCTTGGCTTCAAAGTCAGACAGGACCTCAACAAGAGGAGCAGGAGGAGTCACCTCAATGGGTGCTACTCTATCATCCATGTAATTTTGTACTTGGTAAAGAGTGTCGCCTAGTGCAGCCTTATCCAGACCGTATTGATGCTGCAGATGGCGTCCCCAAGTATTGACATGAGTCCCAACCAATTCAAGCTGAGAATTTATATGTTCTCAAAATTGGTTAAGTTTGCTAACCATAGTCTCAAAGTCCTGATGATGCTTTAGCAAAGAGGCCTCAATTTGTCCACGCCACGTTGCTTGATGCTCACCCCAATTTGCACATTCAATCCTTGATATATCCAGGGAGCAAGGAACAAAAGGAATTCAGTGAGGAGGTTAGGTACTTCTGGGAGGCTAGTGAGTCACGCTGGTTATCCAAAATACACACAAAGAGGCTGTGGGACCATTCTTGATATGCTGTATTTTGAGCATGGTTGTTTGAGACAGCAGGGGCTACAGCATTTATAAGTTGGTTCTGGGATCCTAATGCAAGTTGATGGTGAACCAGGGCAGGTTGTATGAACTGGTTAACTAACACACCAATAGTCTCCATTAGTTCCATCAGCGCAGGGGGAAGACCAAAGTCCAAGAGGAAGGAATACAGGTCTTTGGAAGCATACCCAGGACAGAGACCAGGGATAGTGTGCATGGCCACATTCCTGAGTGGAGGAGAGAGCAGGTGGCAGCACAAGCTTGCTTGTAGTTGAGAGAGAAAGCTGGAAGGGGGCCCACACAGTCCCAGCAGACAGCACCAGTACCATGGGAGTTGAGGGGGCATTGGTGATGTCTTCTTCTAGAGGAGGACTAGAAACTTTAGATTGTTTGGGTACTTCAGAAACAAAGGGAGAAGAACCAGAGAATGTGCATGAGAATGGGGTAACCAAGGGGCTTGCAGCCCCTTTAGTGAGCACCATTTTATTGTGTTTGGCTCCTGTGGACAACATCTAGGAGGACACAACAGGAAATCTTTATAACAATTTATTTGAGGTTCAAAGCTAGCCTTGGGTTAGCCTTCAAGTCAAAATTAAGGGCATATACCTTAATTTCCTGGAATATAAGATTAAGAATTCATTTTGGCAAAAAGGAAAGAAAAAATCTTGAAAAATATTAAAGCTAACACAAATGTGGATAAACTTGTCTTTATTAGGAGAAATAAATCTACTTAAATAGTAGACAAGGGTTGGTGATCACTCATTAGGTAGGCAGAGTGGCAGAGGGGATCACGTTGAGATGAGGTCATACCAGGATCAGTCAAGGGCAGGTATGATATTCCAGATAGGGTGGATATTGAACCAGATCCATTTGCAGAAAGGGAGGAATTCCCAAAATTGAAAGCAAAATCAACCAAATCTTTGCACATATCATTATTAAAAGGCCATATCAAAATAGCATTAATGGCGCAATTTAAGACATTGGTATATCATGGCTATGTGTATAATCAGGGTTGAAAAAACATATTAGGCCCTGTCAACCTAAGTCATCAAAGAAGCAGCCTGAGAGAGAAAAATTCAAGTAGTGGGTATGAAAAAAACCTGATCTGAGATGTGAACAGAAACAATCAGAAGCAATGACAGATAATCTGATAATTGCTGGTGAAACAGGAAATTATGTTGATGACACTCTCTTAGTAGCACAAATAAAATATAAATATTAATGCAAAAATAATAAATTCCTGCAAACAACAAATAATCTGCTTGCATACATTTTCAATGAAATAATTTCAATAATGGCAACCATTTCTCTTCATCATGTTTATACTTACTATGTGGTTCTATAATAATAGTGAGTCATCTAGCTCTTGTGCCACTAATTGGCTGGTGACAATGTCTTCAGTGACTGTGACTTTTGGTTTAGCATCCCAGATGTTTGGATGATCAAAAGGAAGCTGATCATTATGTGCTTTAACATGGTGTATTTGGCCTTTGTTTTTATTTAAGACACACTAATTATTGCTGCTGCAACAAGATTATTGTTTAGTTAGCTAATTGCCTAGCCAATTAGCAGTTTTACAATTTTTTTAAATTATAACTTTTTTATGAGCTAGACTCAAGGTTTTGTAACAGATTGACATAAAAAATTCTTAGCCATTCAAGGCAATTAGTTGTCAAGTTTGTGTCTTGTTAGAAGTATTGTTGAAGGGTTTTTAGGCAGTTTGGGCACTATGTCAGGGATCCAGTCTTTGGCAGCCGGCCCGTTGTTTCCAGGGGTGACCCAGGCCAGTTTTTTTGCGGGCAATGCCCACCACAAGAGGGGAGCTAACTTAAAAAGAAAGGAGGCAAACTTTTCCACCCAAGATCACAGGCTGGCAGCCGGGATTATAGTGTCAATCACCCCTGTGAGGATGATGTACACAATCCCAAACAACTTGCCAGAATGGTCAGTTGGGAGGTTGGATGAGGAAGCAGGCATGGGTTTTGGGGTCATGGGCGGTTCCATGGGAAGGTTGTAAGCAGGGAGATAGTTGAATTTTCCTCTGGAAAACTTGGGGGTTGAAAATATTCACAGGCCTTGTTGGTTGTATCTAACTGCAGATTGTATGCGGGCCAAAGGGTTGAGTTTGAGTATCTTTTCTGGGATGTAGTCCTTGTATTCAGATTTCATAGGGTAGTTGGTAAAATGGACGGGTCCAAAGGGTACACCAGGAGGTCAGGAAACTGCAGGCGGTGAGGCAGGGGGGTCAGGAGATCTCAAACTGAATTGGTAGATAGCAAATACAAAATAAGGCAATAGCTATGTGAGCCAAAATAACATAACCTTTATTCAAAATTGGTGATAAGTTTGGAGTGCAGGGTCCTTTGGTCTATATAGTACCCCACCTTCAAACTTAACATTTTCCATGGGGGGTTCATCAGGGCATTGGGAAAGGCAGGCCCAGGGGAACTGGGTGCTTGGGTCCAAAGGCAGCAAAATGTCACTTGGCCCAGGAGTTCTTTCATTGATCAAGAATCTCAAATTTTCTACCTGATTATCTTGCTTTAGAGTTGTGGTCATGGGACCAGGCCGCAGGCCCGTGCCTCTTTCCTGGATTAGCTCAGGATTAGTTACTAGTGTAGACTTTATGTTCATGAAGCCAATAGTTGCCAAATCAGTACTTCCATTAGGCGCTGTGATTAGTCTTCCATTTGGTGCAATAATTTTGTCATAAATTGCGCAATTAATGTTATTTTGATATGGCTTTTGAATATTGATAGCTGCAAAGATTTGGCTGGTTTTGCCTTTGAGTTTGGAAATTCCCTGCCTTCTGAAAATGGGTATGTGTCAATATCCACACATTCTGGATTATTGTACCTGTCTGTAGTTGATCCTGGTTTGACCTCATCCCAGTGTGACCCCCTCAGCTACTCTGTCTTCCTATTGAGTGATCACTGCCTCTTGTCAACTATTTAAAGTAGAATCATTTCTCCTAATAATGACAAGTTTATCCACATTTGTGTTGGCTTTAATAATCTTCAAGCTTTTTCCTGTTCTTTTTGCCAAAAGGACTTTCTCTTCTTGTTTTCCAGGAAATTAAGTTATGTGCCCTTAATTTTGCCCTGAGGCTAACCCAAGGCTAGCTTTGAACCTCAAATCTTTTGTTATAAAGATTTCCCGCTGTGTTCCCCTGGATGTTGTCCCCAGTAGCCAAATACAACAAAATGGTGCTCACTACAGGGGCTGCAAGCCCCTTGATTACCCTGTTCCCACGCACATTCTCTGGTTCTTCTCCCTTTGTTTCTGAAGTACTCAAACAGCCTAAAGTCTCTAGTCCCCCTCTAGAAAAAGACATCACTGATTCCCCCTCAAATCCTATGGTATTGGTTTTGTCTCCTGGGCCTGTGTGAGCCCCCTTCCAGCTTTCTCTCTCAATTACAAGCAAGCTCATGCTACTGACCGCTCCCTTCTCCATTCTGGCACTGTGGTAATGCACACTATCCCTGGCCTCCATCCTGGGTACGCTTCTGAAGACCTGTACTCCTTCCTTTTGGACTTTGTTCTCCCCCCTGCGCTGATGGAATCCATGGATACAATTTGGTGTGTTGGTCAACCAGTTCATTCAACCCGTCCTAGTTCACCATCAACTTGCCTTAGGATCCCAGAATCAACTATTAAATGATGTAGCCACCACTGTCTCAAATAACCATGCTCAAAATATGGCCTATCAAGAATGGTCCCACCGCCTCTTTGCGTGTATTTCTGATAACCAGCGCAATTCACTGGCATCACAGAAGTACTTAGCTTCCTCCCTGAACTCCCTTCATTCCTTGCTCCCTGGATACATCAAGGACCAACTATGCAAATCAGATGAACATCAGGCAGCGTGACGTGAGCAAATTGAGGCCTTTCTGCTAAACCATTGCCAGGATTTTGAGACTCTGGTTAGTGAACTTAATTAATTCAGGGAGCATGTCAACTTGCAACTTGAATTGGTAGGAGCTCATGTCAATACTTGGGGCTGCCATCTGCAGCATCAATACGGTCTGAATAAGGCTGCACTAGTTGACACTCTATACCAGGCGCAAAATTATGTGGATAATAGGGTATTGTCTATTGAGATGACTCCTCCTGCTTCTCCTGTTGAGGCCCCATCTGATTTTGAAACCAAGTTATGGGAGGCAATTGCCAAACTCAAGGCTACCACTTGATGTCAAGTTCTGTTCAGAACCCCCATCCAGTTGAACCAATGCCTGACCCTTGTATTGCCTCCTCACTGATCAGGTGGCTACCTTGCAAGGTGAAATCAAGTACTTAAGACAGTGCCTCTCTAATTCTGAGGATTTGTCATCTGAATCCGAAGATTAAGAGGAAGATGATGTCATTAATACTCCCGCTCCTGGCAATCAAGGTTGTTTCTCTGGTTTGGAAGATAAACCCCTGGTCAACTGCACACATGCACTAGATCAGCTTGCAGAAGTGACAAATGATGTAGCTGATAGATAAGACCCATTGGAAAGAGAGATACAAAACCTCTCCCGCTTTACCAAGACCCTAAATGGACAAGTTGTCCCCTTGGTTGCCCAGACCACTTCCCTGATCACCCGCCTCAATGGGGTTACTGGCACCTTGGCAGTACACCAAATCAAGATTGACAAATTTGGAACTGCTGCCGCTACTGCTAGGGATATTAGTGGACATAACAGCTCTACCTTGGACATCCTAGAGGAAAGCCTTTGACTCCTCTGACCTAGACAGCCTGCTGCTGAATCCAAGTTTGAGGGCAACCCTCATATTAAAGTCCTCAACCCTGGTGAAAACAGTCAGTCCTTGTCCTTGTCCTTGTCCATTGACCTGAACTACAAACCAACCTTCAAGCAGATATTTGATCCAAAAACCTCTACCATTGCCGTCTTTCTCACCATTTACAAAACTGCAATGTGCAGGGCTACTGATAAACTCAAAAAGGAACATATCCTCACCTGTCTGCATCCCACTTGCCAAGAAGTAGTAGTCCCTGAGCTCTCCTCCATTGTCACTTGGGAGAACATGAAGCGCCTCCTTATTGAGGAGTTCATAGGAGATCTCAGCTTGGAGGTCAAGAAGGATGCATTTATGCACATTGCCTTTAAGCCCAAGGAAACCCTTGCTGAGTTTGCGGATTGTTTCTATATTGAAGGCCAGCAGTTAATCATTAGTTGACAGTTAACTCCCCAGGAAGCTTACACAGCTTGTTCAAATGCTTTGAAGGTGAACTAGATTCTATTTCTAAACTTTAAGGCACACAAGGCTTTGCTCACTTCCATGAAGAGCATTAAGACGCTCTTGCAAGACATGCACTTGACTCATGGAGGTACGGTGGTACGTAAAAATAAAGTCAGCAATGCTGGGACTACCTCTCATACGCCAAGCATTATGACCCTGGGTGCTGGTGGACAGGCTAAGAGGCAAGGTTGTCATAACTGTGGCCAAAGTAGGTACCACTTGCTTACTTGCACTAATCCCTGAGTATAAGGTTGTGACCCCAAGGAACAGGCAGAAAAAGAGAGGTCAGCTTAGAAACAGAGACGCTATCTGCTGACCAATCTCCCCCATCTCTCCCTGATCCTCCATCTTATGAGGAAGCTCCCTCTTCCTCTGGCCCAACTATTATTCATCTATTTCACAATCTCTCCAGTGATTCAGAGCCTGAAGATTCTGATAGTTATGGCTATTCTGTCTTGGCTGTTCCAGAAACTATCCCTGTTCCATACAAGCTTTGCTCTGGGAAGACCACCACCACTTCCTGAGTACCTGCAAGTGAAGCTAAATCCATGGTGGCTTGTCCTTACCTATCTTAAGCCCGTTGACCCCCTGTCTTGGTAGATTCTTCTTAGGAAGCAGCCAAGCTAGCCAAAGCTCTCTTCCAAAACGTAACTGTATCTCTTCTGCTACAGACTGTATATAAGGAGATTCCTGCGTTACAGTGCATGCTAGCTAAATGGGAAAAAGAGCTAGAGGCTGCTCAAGATGTGTTGGCAGTCTTGCTCCCTTTGAGAAAGATACAACCTGCATAGAAGTATCAATTCAGAATTTTAAAATCAAAGCCATCTTGGACACAGGTTCTCCAGTCAATGTAGTATCTTCAAAACTGATGAATAAACTTAAGTTGGCCCCTGACCTCAACTACACTCAGTTGTATTGCACAGCTGGCATGGCACAAACACGGGCCATTGGTGCCTACTCTGCTCTACCCATGAGGTTTGGGAAACTCCTCATTGCTTCCCCCGCTGTAGTCCTTGAGAACAAAAGCTATTACCTCTCAGTTGGTACTCAATTCCTCCGATAATATAACGGGATTGTAAACCTACAAGATGGATACCTTTTGCTCTTAGGATATGAGGTTCCTTTGATTTTTGAGGAACCTCCGCGCCTCCCAGGAAAATGTCTTAAAACTTGTGTTGTCTGAATACCCTATGGGTATCTTCTCTCTCAAGTATAGGACTCACTCCTCTAACATGTGTACCCCTCCTCCTTCCTGCCCTGCAGAAGAAGGGGTACCTTTGCTAGCACTAGCAGCTATCACCATTTCCCTGGGCTTTCAAGTGGTGATTGATTCCCAGATTTCTTATGAGCTACCTGAAAAGTTGTTCTTGGAACTCTACTCACCTAAATCCCTAAGCTGTAAAGAGCCTTGTCTGTGTCTAGGGATTCTAGATCAAATCCACAAAGAGCCTGTATAATTCTGCTTGCCAACCTGACAGCCCTGCCCATGCAGGGGACCTGAGGCCAGGTTGTAGGGCATGGTCGCATACTGGGAGCAGAACAAGTGGCCTCCCTCTACTCCTTTGGAACTTTTAGTGATTGCAATCTACCTGAAGACAAACCTCAAGTTCTCTCCTTGTTCAATGCTGCTGATTTCCCCCAATTGTCTCCTGTTCAGCAAAAAGACGTGTTGGACCTGCTCAATCAGTTCAGCGACATCTTTGCCTCTGGACCTACGGATTATGGCCTGGCTAAGGGAGTCATCCATAAGATTGATACTGGAGATGTGCCCCCTTTTTGTGCCAAACCATACCGCTGTAGTAGGATGGAGGATGCTCAAGTATCTAAAGAACTCAGGCAACTTCTGGACGGTGGGTTACTGGCTCCTTCTCAAAGTCCTTGGGCTTCCCCGTTACTGATCCTCAAGAAGAAAGAAAGTGGACACCACATTGTAATGGACTATTGCCGCCTGAACTCTCTCACTTAGAAAGACTTTTACCCCTTGCCTAAGATTGATAATGCTCTCAGACAGCTGGGTGGTTCCAAGTTTTTCTCAGCCATGAATCTAGCCTCTGGATACTGGCAAGTTGACTTATCCCCAGAAGACAGAGAAAAGGCTGCACTTATCACCTCAGAAGGCCTTTTTGAACCCACTTGTATGCCCCAAGGACTCTGCAATGCCCCTGCTACATTTCAACAGGCTATGGACTCCATCTTATGAGACCTAAAGCTCTCTTGTGTCCTTGTGTACCTCAATGACATCACTGTATTCAGCGCTACCTTTACCGACCACTTGGACCACCTCAAGGCTGTCTTCACCAAGATTCATGAGGATGGTTTGAAACTCAAACCCTCCAAGTGCTCCTTCTTTAAGGAACGTCTTGAATTCTTAGGTCATGAGGTCACTCAAACTGGAATCTGCCCCATGAATAACAAGGTGAAAGCCATCAACAAGATGCTATCTCCCACAAATCTTCATGAGGTTCAAGTATTCCTTGGCATGATGGGCTATTACTGGCAGTTCATACCTGATTTTGCTGAACTGAGTGAACCCCTTGTCCATTTGCTTTGCAACGTCCCCTTTGAATGGACTGACAGCCAACAATAAGCATTCAAAGCACTGAAGGCCAAGCTCAAGGAGGCTCCTATCTTAGTCTATACTGATTATGATAAAGAGTTCATCTTGTATACAACACTAGTGGAGTAGCTGTGGGTGCTATCCTTGCCCAACTTGACAATGAAGGTATGGATTGACCTGTAGCCTACTCTTTTCAGGTCCTCAATAAGCATGAGAAGAACTACAGCATAACTGAGAAGGAATGCTTGGCAGTGCTGCACGTGGTGAAACAGTTTTGGCACTAAATTTATGGGACTCACTTTACTGTAGTCACAGATCACTCCTCCCTCAAATGGCTGCAGCAGCTAAAGGAGCCTAAAGGTCAATTAGCGTGTTGAGCTCTGCGTCTACAAGGATATTATTTCACTGTGATACACTGTCCTAGAGCCCAACATCAGAACGCTGATGGCCTTTCAAGGATGTCAATTCTAGCTATACACCCTGCTGACGCTGATTACCTATACTATTTAATAGGGTATCCTGACTCTTGGACCACTGAGCCAGAAGACATTTTCTTGGCGCTACAGACCCTATCCAAGGACACTGTAATTTGTGATAGACAGCTCTTCAAAAAGGTCAACAATGCCTACCTGCCCTACGTTTGCCCTAGCATGAGGATAGCCATTATCCTCCAAGATCACATTGACACTGAACATGAAGGCATAGCCAAGACTCATGACTGGTTGTGCAAAAACTTCTATTGGGAAAACATGCGCATCCTGATCCCTGATGGCCTTGCCTCCTGTCATTCCTGTCAGCTCCAACGCCCTTGCCCATCCCAACACCAGTTAAAGCTCATCCCTCCAAATCATACCTTCCACACAGTGAGTATTGATGCTGTTGGGCCTTTCCCTTGGTCTAGGTTGGGATCTCAGTTTATCTTAGTTGTCGTAGACCATTTTAGCAAATGGGTTGAAGCCAGGGCAACACAAAATATAGCTGCCAAGACCACGGCTACTTTCTTGCTGCAAGACATCTTCTAACAACATGGCTGCCCTCAAGTCCTGCTTTCTGACAATGGTACCAACTTTAATGCTCACCTCATCACTCCTATAGTCAAGGCTATGGGGACCTACCAATTGTTCTCCGCACCATATAACTCCTCAACCAATGGAACTGTCAAGCAAGCAAACTCCACCCTTGTGTCCATAATTAGGAAGCTCACACTCTCTGACGCTGCCAATTGGGATATGTTCCTCCCTGCTGCTCTCTTTGTTTACCGCCTCAGTAGACACTAAGTGACTGGTCAGTCCCCTTTTGCCATGCTGTATGAGCGTGAAGCTGCCACCCCCTCAATCTTGGGACCCCCTTTGATTGAAGTTGATGCATCTGAAAATCCTGAGGCCCATGTTAAAGACTTAACCAATTGTATCATTGACATCCAAGCAACAGCTTATTCCACTGCTTACAAGTTCAAGGCTCTGGAGCTCTCCCCGTTCAATGCTGCTAGAGCCTCCCTCCCTGAGTATCAAATAGGCAATCTAGTTCTCTACTACCAGAATTGTACAGGTGGTAGAGCTCATAAGCTGAGTTCTCTCTGGGTTGGGCCCTGCAAAGTCACCTTTAAAAAGGGTGTCAAGTATACTGTGAAATTACTGTCCTCTGGATGACCGTTTGCCTGCGGTCACTCCAAATTTCTCCGCAAATATCAACTCCCTGTGTCCAATCTTGATGGGGGAGATGTCATAAATTGTGCAATTAATGCTATTTTGATATGGCCTTTGAATATTGATAGCTGCAAAGATTTGGCTGGATTTGCTTTTGATTTTGGGTATTCCTTGCCTTCTTTAAATGGGTCTGTGCCAATATCCATCCATTCCGGATTATTGTACCTGTCTATGAATGATCCTGGTATGACCTCATCCCAATGTGACCCCCTCAGCCACTCTGTCTTCCTAATGAGTGATCATTGTCCCTTGTCTACTATTTAAAGTAGAATCATTTCTCCTAATAATGACAAGTTTATCCACATTTGTGTTGGCTTTAATAATCTTCAAGATTTTTCCTGTCCTTTTTGCCAAAAGGACTTTCTCTTCTTGTTTTCCAGGAAATTAAGGTATGTGCCCTTAATTTTTCCCTGAAGGCTAACCCAAGGCTAGCTTTGAACCTCAAATCTTTTGTTATAAAGATTTCCCGTTGTGTCCCCCTGGATGTTGTCCCCAGGAGCCAAATACAACAAAATGGTTTTCACTACAGGGGCTGTAAGCCCCTCAGTTATCCCTTTTACATCCAAGTTTTAAGGTCCTTTGCCTCTGCCTATACAAGAGCCAACTTCATCTAAAATTACTAGTCCTCCTATTGAGGAAGATATTGCTGACCTGCCTATTGTCCCTACTGTACTGAACCTCAGGAGTGGTCCCCGCCTAGTTGCTTACCCCATGGGTACCCCTGACTTAGAACAACTCATGTTGGTAGCCCTTGGGATAGCCCATGAAGGAGCCATCTCTTGTCTTCAGTTGCAGTTCAGTTGGGCTGAATACTACAAATTAATTGTGGCTCCTCAATTTACACAACATCTTCTCTCAGCAGCTGGTTCCGCTGAGCACTTACTATTGTCCTTTGTGCAGCCTGCCTTGGCCCACCATCAAATGGTATTGGGGCTCCACATCCAAGAAATATTGTCTCTGCAAGCAGTGGTTACTCATCACTGGGACCAGTTTGCTACCTACCAACAGTGGATCCATTCCCTGTTTTCCTTGGTATCTGACAATCAGTGCAACTCTGTTACCTCCCAGACCTGTTTGGTTAATTCTATCAAACAAATGCGCCAGTTCATCCCCAAATATGTGAGAGAGTGTCTACACAAGTTTCACCAGCTAGAACAACCCTGGCAAACTCAAGTAGACTCCACCTTAAACACTTATCTCACCAACTTCAAACAACTCGTGTAACAGCTCAATGCATTCAGCACGTATTCCTTTGAACAACTACAGCAGGTAGCAGACTTTGCTGTTAATGGCCTTAATGAACTCAGTGTTGCGTTTGATCAAGAAAGAGCTGCCACTGCTGCTGCTATAGCCAAACTCCAGAGTCAAGTGAATGAATTAGCTACGCCCAAGCCAGATGTTCTGCCCTCTCCCCCTTCTGATGATTTGGCAGATTGAGAGCAAAGAATATGAGACACTATTTGAGAGCTACATACAACTACTTGAAGTCAAGGACGTCCTGCTGAAGCTCCTCAACCTGACCCCCAGGTGTTTGAATTGACTTCTCAAGTTTCAAAGCTACAGCAAGAACTTGCCGCCCTATGTGAAATGATGGCAACTGCTGCTAGTCCAGTTAGGGTTATTGACAAAGATGGTTGCTGCCCTGGCTTACCAGGAGATCCTCAAATTCAATGCTCTAGGGAACTAATTGCCCTAGCTAACAAGGTGGATCAATTGAAGCAGGATCATACTGAACTGGATAGAGACGTACAAGAGATGAATGATGTAATTGACTCTGTGAATGATAGATTCGCCCCTTACCTCTCAGTGGGGCCATCCATTACTTCTTGACTGGCTGAGCTCTCCACAATAGTGACCACCCAAGGTCAACACCTAGATACTACTGCACAACATACCACTCAAGCTTTTGATACAGGTGCCTGCACTGTTGAGACCCTGACTACCCTTTAAGAGAGTGTTTGTCAGTTATGGGCTAGACAGCCCCCTCTGAATCCGAGGCAGACTTTTCCCTGCGTATAAACGTACTCAATAGCAACAATGGTGGCCTAACTCCCAAAGCACACTTCAAGCCTACCTTTAAGCAAGTCTTTGATCCCAAAACCTTGACTATTGCAGCTTTCCTAACTATCTACAAAACTGCCATGAGACGAGCTTCAGACAAAGTTAAGAAAGAACATATTCTGACCTGTCTACATCCAACTTGCCAGGAGGTGGTGGTGCCTGAGCTTCCCTCCATTGAGACGTGGGAAGATATGAAGCAGCTCCTGATTGAAGAGTTTGGTGGTGACCTTAGTCTGGAAGTAAAGAAGGATGCCTTCATGCATATTGCTTTCAAGCCTAAAGAGACGCTAGCCAAGTTTGCAGACAGATTCTACATGGAAGGACAGCAACTGATCACAAGCAGACAGTTGACAGCCCATGAAGCCTACATGGCTTGTGCTCAAGCTCTCAAAGTTAACCAACTTCTGTGCCTTCACTTCAAAGCCCATAAGTCTATACTTTCTTCCATGAAGAGCATAAAGACGTTGTTACAGGATATGCACGTTACTCATTCTGGAGCAGTTGTTAGGGAAGGTTGAGCTACTTCTAACTCTGGCTCATCTTCCCGTGGTCCTTGCATTCTTACCATGAACTTGCAAAATCCTCCTCAACGCCAAGTTTTCCACAACTGTGGTCAGATAGGTCATCATTCTCAAGTCTTCACCAATCCTTGGGTTGAAGGAGCTTATCCAAAAGAGCAGGCGGGAAAAAAGCAGTCAAACTAGAGGCAGAGACGCTCTTGGTTGACAATTCTTCCCAGTCTCTTTCAATCCCTCCCTCTATATCTGATACCAAGCCTGCTGATAATGAGGCTCCTCCTATCCTCCTCTTGTTTCATAATATCTCTGATGACTCTGACCTGGATGGCTCTGATACTGACAACGCCAATGCATATGGGTACTCTGTTCTGGCTGTTCCTGAAACCATTACAGTCCCCTATAAATTGCGCTCAAGAAAGACTACAACTACTGCTAAGCCTTTGCCTGAAGCCAAAGAAATTGTCTCTTGCCCTTACCTCACTCAGGCTAAGAGGTCCCCTGTGCTAGTGGAGTTGTCAGAAGAAGCTGCTGAGGTTGCTGACGCTATCTTCAAGAATGTATCTGTTTTTCTCCCGCTCCAGACTGTTTATAAGGAGTTCCCAGGATTAAGATGCATGATTGAGAAGTGGGATAAGAAACTAGCAGAGGCTCAAGATATTTTGGCTGTCCTTCCCCCTTTGGTCACACTACTACTTGAGTAGAGATATCCATTCAAAAAGTGAAGATCAAGGCCGTTCTAGACACTGGCTCACCAGTTAACATTGTATCCTCCAAGCTTGTGAAGAAACTCAATCTTGCTCCTGACCTTAATTATCACCAGTTGTATGGCACAGCTGGACTGTCTATGAACTGCGCCATAGGGGCATACTCTGCCCTACCCATGCGGTTTGGCAAGCTTCTCCTAGCTGCTCCAGCAATTGTCTTGGAAAACGAGAGTTACAATCTCTTAGTTGGTACCCAGTTGCTTAGGGAATATAATGGGATAATCAACTTAAAAGATGGTTATCTCTCTATTCTAGGATATGAAGTCTCTCTGATATTTGAAGAGCCGGTTAAAGTTTCCGGGAAACGGCTCAAGACATGTGCTTTGAAATACCCCACTGGGGTTTTCAACCTCAAATATTGCACCCACTCCTCAAACATGAAATGTCCACCCATGGCTTGTCCTGCGTCTGAAGGGATCCCTCTCCTAGCCACGTCTGCTGTCATCATCCCACCTGGCTCCCAGGACATCCTAGACTCCCAGATATCCTATGAACTACCTGAATGAACCTTCTTGGAGTTGTACTCTCCCCCCTTGTTAGGACGCAACAAACCTTATCTCTGTCCTGGGATCCTAGATGTCTTCCATAAGGACCCTGTTCAATTGCTGGTAGCCAACCTGACTGCACTCCCCATGACCGTGTCTAGGGGGAAGGTTGTTGGATATGGTAAGTTGTTGAGCGCTCCTGATGTCCTGTCTCTTCATCCCTTTGGCACGTTCCAAGACTTTAACCTACCTGAGGATGAGCCCCAAGTCCTGTCCTTGTTCACTGTGCAATACTTTCCACAGTTGTTTCCGGTTCAACAGAAAGAGGTGCTAGACTTGCTAGACCAATTTTCCAATATCTTTGCAAAGGACAGTACCAACTATGGGTTAGCCAAAGGTGTTATTCATCAGATTGACACTGGCAACGCTCCTCCCTTCCGTGCTAAACCATATTGCCGCAGCTGTGTAGAGGACGCCCAGGTATCTAAAGAGCTCAAACAACTGTTGGACGCTGGGCTGCTGGCACCTTCCCAAAGTCCTTGGGCATCCCTGCTACTCATTTTAAAGAAGAAGGATGGAGGTCATTGTATTTTGATGGACTACCGCCAATTGAACTCTTTGACCAAGAAGGACTTGTACCCCTTGCCGTGTATTGATGATGCTCTCCAACGTCTTGGAGGATCTAAGTTTTTCTCTGCAATGGATCTGGCATCTGGATACTGGCAAGTTGACATATTGCCCAAGGATTGTCAAAAAGCTGCACTCACTACCTCTGAAGGGCTTTTTGAGCCTACTTGCATGCCACAGGGACTCTGCAACGCCCCAGCCACCTTCCAAAGGGCCATGGACTCCATCCTCTGTGACTTGAAGTTGTTGTGTGTCCTAGTATACTTAGATGACATAATGGTTTTCAGCGCTACCTTCACCAATCACTTGGTTCATCTCAAAGAGGTGTTCATAAAGATTTGAAAAGCTGGCCTTAAGCTAAAACCTTCCAAGTGTGTATTCTTTAAAGAATGTCTTGAATTCTTGGGCCATGAAGTAACCCAGACTGGGATTTGCCCAATGACTAAGAAGGTTGAAGCCATTGACAAAATACTTCTGCCCACCAACCTACGAGAAGTACAAGTCTTTCTAGGGATGATGGGCTACTATAGACAGTTTGTCCCTGACTTTGCCAATACTAGTGAACCTCTAGTCCAGCTGTTACGTAATGTCCCTTTCAAATGGACCGCCAGTCAGCAGCAAGCCTTTGAGACCCTTAAGAAAAAACTCAAAGAGGCGCCAATCCTAGTGTATCCTGACTACAATAAGGAGTTCATCCTGTACATTGATGCTAGTGATCTTGCTATTGGAGTTATTCTAGCCCAACTAGACAACGAGGGTGTAGACCATCCTGTGGCTTACACTTCCCGCGTGCTAAACAAGCATGAGAAGAATTATAGTGTCACAGAGAAGGAGTGTCTTGCTGTGTTGCATGCAGTCAAACAGTTTTGTCACTACGTATATGGTACCCACTTCACAGTTGTCACTGACCACGCTTTGCTTAAGTGGTTACAACAGCTTAAGGAGCCTGAAGGACGCCTATCTAGATGGGCTCTACGTCTGCAGGGATACAAATTCACGGTGCTCCATTGCCCTGGGATTCAACACCAGAACGCTGATGGGCTCTCCAGAATGCCCATTCTTGCTTTGCACCCTGCAGAGGCCAACCAGTTATACGGACTAATTGGGTACCCTTCTGCTTGGGAAAGTGAGACAGAAGAGGTACAACTGGCCTTGTTCAAGCTATCCAAAGATACCCTCATACGCAACAATCAGCTCTTCAAGAAGGTACAAGGCTAGTATCTGCCTTATGTACAACCTAGTCTTTGCCTCTTGTTGGTGTTGCAAGCTCATAATGAGACTGGGCATGGAGGCATTGCCAAGACCTTTGACTGGCTTCAAAAGAATTACTTATGAGAGAACCTTCACCTGCTGATCCCAGATGTCATAGCTAGCTGCCACAACTGCCAGCTGCAGAGGCCTCAAGCTGTTGCCCATGAGTTCAAATTAGTTCCCCTGAAACATGCCTTTCACACTGTCAGCATTGACGCAGTAGGTCCTCTCCCCTGCTCACATTCTGGGTGTTGCTTTATTCTGATTGCTGTTGCTCACTTCAGTAAGTGGGTAGAGGCCCGCCCTACAAAGGACATCACGGCTAAGACAACTGCTGCCTTCCTGTTACAAGATGTTTTCTACTGCCATGGCTGCCCTCAAGTGTTGCTCTCAGATAATGGGACTAACTTTAATGCCAAGCTGGTAACCTCTGTTGTTGAAGCTTTGGGATCACACCTGTCCTTCTCTGCCCCCTACAATCCTTCTATCAATGGGGCAGTTGAGCATGAAAATTCCACACTGGTCTATATCATGAGGAAGCTCACCTACTCTGACGCTGCCAATTGGGACCTATACTTACCTGCTGCTCTCTTTGCATACCACCTTAGCAAAAATTGTGTCACTGGATACTCCCCTTTTGCTATGCTGTATGGACAAGAGGCTACTACCCCCCATTGCTTTTGGGGCCCCCTGCTTACCTCTGATAAGGCCATGAATCCTGGTGACCACATCAAAGACCTAGTCAACCGCATAATTGATATACAGGCCACTGCCTACACTTCTGCATACAAGACTAAGATGCTTGAGCTCTCTCCCAATAATGCTGGACGCTCTCCCCTGCCTGAATTTGATGTTGGTGACCATGTACTTTACTACCAACACATAATAGGTGGTTGCACACATAAGTTGGACTCTCTGTGGATTGGCCCTTTAGAAGTGTCCTTTAAACAAGGGTCCAAATATATTGTAAAGCTCCTCTCTAGTGGCCGTCCTTTTGCTCAAGTGCACGCAAAGTTCCTTCATAAATACCACCCCCCTAAGGCCAATCTAGGGGAGGGCAATGTTGTGAATACCGCTATTCAACATGTTTCAATTTTGTCTTTGGTGGGCCATTTCAAAGACAAATCTCTTGCTTTTGCCTTTGCCTCTCAAAATTAGTCAATGGCTGGATTGGGAAATACAATTTTTCAGGTTTTTGACTCTGCGCAACTCACTCACCCCACTCATGCTTGTGGCAAGTGATCTTACTGTCCTGGTAGTATTTTGTGGTATTGTAAACCACTATATATTCCATTTTCCTATTCATCAATAAAATTAAGTTCTATTTGCATTTTTGTCTTTGTGTCTTCTGTACTTCTGCGCCTCTCTCTAGCCACAACTAGTAGAGATTATTCTTCCAGGGCCGCAAGGTAAACACATAGCCTTCCCTGTCATCTAACCAATACTTAGTACAAATCCAATCCTAAGGTTAGGATTTCCCATTGTGTGTCTGTGCCATGCCTCAGAACACAACACCGTTGTTTCCAGGAGTGACCTGGGCCAGGTTTTTTGCGGGAAATGCCCACCACAAGAGGGGAGCTAACTTAAAAAGATAGGAGGGAAACTTTTTCACCCAGGACCATGGGCCGGCAGCCGGGATTATAGTGTCAATCACCCCTGTGAGGGTGATGTACACAATCCCAAACAGCTTGCCAGAATAGTCAGTTGGGAGGTTGGGTGCGGAAGCGGGCATAGGTTTTGGGGTCACGGGCGGTGTCATGGGCAGGTCGTAAGCAGGGAGATAGTTGAATTTCCCTCTAAACAACTTGGGGGTTGAAAATATCCACAGGCCTTGTCTGTTGTATCTAACTGCAGATTGTATGTGGGCCAAAGGGTCGAGTTCAAGTATCTTTTTTGGGGTGTAGTCCTTGTATTCAGATTTCAGAGGGTAGTCAGTAAAATGGACGGGTCCAAAGGGTACACCGGGAGGACAGGAAACTGCGGGCGGTGGGGCAGGGAGGCCAGGAGATCTCAAACTGAATTGGTAGATAGCAAATACAAAATAAGGCAATAGCTGTGTGAGCCAAAATAACATAACCTTTATTCAAAAATGGCGATAAGTTTGGAGCACAGGGTCCTTTGGTCTATATAGTACCACACCTCCAAACTTAACATTTTCCATGGGGGGTTCATCAGGGCATTGGGAAAGGCAGGCCCAGGGGAACAGGGTGCTTGGGTCCAAAGGCAGCAAAATGGCACTCAGCCCAGGAGTTCCTTCATTGGTCAAGAATCTCAATTTGGCTACCTGATTATCTTGCTTTAGTGTCGTGGTCATGGGACCAGGCTGCAGGCCTGTGCCTCTTTTCTGGGTCAGCTCCTGATTGGTTGCTGGTGTAGACTTCAAGTTCATGAAGCTAATAGTTGCCAAATCAGTACTTTCATTAGGCGCTGTGATTAGTCTTCCATTTGGTGCAATAATTTCCTTAGTTTGGCTTGTTTCACTGCATGGGCCAACATTCTTGGTATCAGCTTATGGGGGCTCAATCCCAGAAAGGTGCAGGTGGGCAGTCCTGCGGTCCAGCGGTCTGGGGGGGTCCAGGGTTGGGGTTCAATTCCTGCTCCCGGGCCCGGGTTTCCAGAGAGGAAAAGTTGTCAATCCTGACACACTAGGTCTTTGTGTGTTATCATGTTGTCAGAAGTTTCTTATGCCCTGACATTCTGACCAATTTATAAGTTGATGTAGATTATTCAGAATGTGACTTGTTCAATTTTATTTTGAATATGTGATTCTTTCTTTGGCTGTCTTTTTTTTCAGGATTGTGTATTCAATTTTAGTTTTGTTGTGTGTTTGACTATTTTTGAAATCTAGACCTGGTTAAATGGTACTTTGTTGTGTCAGATTGACTTTCAAGTGGAACCATTACACGTTTGTTTAGACTGAAAAGATTTTGGTTTAGGCTGGTATGTTTTTGTTTATCTCAACAGGTTATAAAACTATTGTAGTACACACATAGCCAAGTAGCTAGAAAATGAGCTTTTTAATATTTGAAAAGCTTTTTAGAACCTTAGAAAAGTGATGTATTCTTTTATTAGAAAAGTATTAGAGTTACACATCAAAGTATAACATAAACGAATTAAGCATCTGCCGCTTTATAGCTCTGATATTCAATAAATAGACAGTGAAAGCTAGAGACTGACTTCATTAGAATTATTGAGTCGTATTTACTTGAAATGATTCAATTTGTGATAAAATTATTAGGGGATGCTTCGGCTCGGCCCCGGCTAGCTTCCGGCTATGGGCCGCTAAGCTCAGACGGAACTAGCATATATTTAAACAGTTTAAAATACAGCTTACGATTGATGACCCATAGCCAGAAGCTGGCCACGACTGCCGGGCTTGGCCGAAGCAGCCCTATTATTCAACAGTTGGGCTTTTAGTCATATCTCTTTCTTTCAGGCAAACTAACATGGTCGCTTCAGCCAAGAAAATCAAGATCATTAAAAAGCACCCTAAGCGCTTCCAAAGACATCAGTCTGATCGCTATGCCAAGCTTAAGGTAAAAACGGGCCTTTTAACATGCTGACAATACTTTAGAACTCCTCATGGAGAAAGCCCAAGGGTATTGACAATTGCGTTCGTCGCCGTTTCAAGGGCAAGATTGTCATGCCCAACATCGGTTACGGGTCTGATAAGAGAACCAAGCACATGATGCCTAACGGTCTTAAGTCATTCCTCATCCGTTGCCCTGCTGATCTTGAACTTCTTTTGATGCACAACGATAAATACGCCGCTGTTTTAGCTGCTGGACTTTCTTCTAAATCTCGCATTCCTATTATTGAGCGTGCTGCCCAATTAAACATCAAGGTTATGAAGCCCAACTCTCGTCTCCGCACCGAGGAAAAATAAAATTTTGAAGACAAGGTTAGATAAAGTTTTTTCACATCTGGTGAATAAGAAAAATTATAATTTTGATTTACTATATTGCCAAAGAAACTTTTATCTACAAAAATGTAACCAGTTTTTTCCTTAAATTATAGCTTTTTCCTGCGGCGTGTTTTGTTTCAGATTTCTTTATGGTTTTTAAATGAGTTGGTAAAACTTATTCAGAAATATTTTACTTCTATAACCCAACGTAACAGTGCCAGAAAAGTTTAATTTATTGGGTTTTCTAGCTGAGTAAATTTCTTTCTTACGGGCTTATTAATATTATGCATCATTTTATTTTATTCATTGTTTTGGAGAAAAACCCATAACTTTTAGTTTCTATGGCTATCATATAACTCGAATTTGTATTTAAAGTATTTTGAAAGTTAGATAAAGCTTTAATAGACCCAAATACTAATAACATAGTTTTTAGATATTTGTATATAACTTATATATGAATAATAATCTTTGAACTATTAATACTTGTACATAAATAAGACTGGCATACTACACTAATTTTATGTAATAATATTGCTTGTACCTTTTTATTATATGTTTAAAATATTTAAACAACTTTGATATTAAAGTTCACTAAAAAGAGAATAAGTTGATTATACTAATAAGTTTATTTGGAGGTAAAAGATCTTTGGCTACAATCTTAATATTTGTTTAAATTAAAATATCAAATGTTCTTTATTTTTGAATCAAAAAGAAAAGTAAAATATGTTATCCTAGTTTTTACCTAAAAAATGCATTTTGGGTAAAAGCAAAACAAACCAAACCTCAAGCCAATAGAAAATAACTGTGCTTTTTGAATATAAACAGAACTGATGTGATAAAAAATATAATTAGACTAGTAGCTTTAGAATAACTTTGATAAAGCCAACCCAAAACTTTGTGAAGTTAGATCAAATGTTGAATCATGAGACTCAACTTGAAAGCATCTTTTGTCAATCCTCTTACAGCATCAGGCCTTATATGAAAATAATACTTCAACAACTCATCACATATACTGTCTAATTATGATCTTTTACACAGGGACATAATATCATTATTGTTCAACTATTAGATTTTTTACTTTTAGTCAATTTTCTTTTTGCTGTTTCCCAAAACAGTTGTATGACAACTAATAGCACAGATAAATTAGATGCTTAATTTTAAAAAAAAATTTATATACCATCATCAACAAGTCATAATAACACTATATTAGGTATGTAAAGTTTCTTCTCTCTTTGGCCTTAGACAGATGCCTCTTTCTTTAAAAAAACAAAAAATCAACTTGAAATCTTGCCAAACCACTAAATTCTTTGAAAGACTTAGCCCACATTGTAAATGAGATATTTTTTCTGGCATACATTTTTATGCCTTCTGCCACATTTTTCTTATCCTCTTCTCTAATGCTAAAAGAAACACTTGTGGCGCTGCTGCTCAAGGAGTCATTATAAAGTTCTCTGAATCTTTGCCAGGGCTCAGCTGGGTTGGAATATTATACTTCAAGTGATAATACTCTACTTTCAAGGCCTTTTATCTAGCCTGGAGCTCAGAGAACTCTTTCATTATTTTACCAACATTCTGATGTCTGTCCCATGAACCATCACATCAGCCTGGGTTAGCTCTTCTGAAGAAGTGTACAGCTCTTGAAATGAGGTCTCAAATTCCTTGCCCAAGATTTCCTTTTCTCTAGGTGTCAGGTGAAGTCTTTCAGACATTCTGGCCCATTTCAGCCCAAGAGTTTGGCTTTATAAAAATCTTTCACATTATTGTCTGTACAATGCTTCTTGCTAACATTTGGATAGAATATGCGAGGGAAAAGACTCATGATCTTAATACTACAAACTGGGTAGGAGTCAAATAAGTCTTTATCAACAAAAAAAGATCCTCTTATAACCTTCAAGAAATGCAACTTTTTGCAGGCTTTAGAAGGACAAACAATACTTTTAAATGTCACCAGAACTAGCTTCACTTGTTTAGATGAATAGAAATTCAAGTGTAAAACTCAAGAAAGTGTTTAAACTTAAGGTCCACTAGTCAGAAACTGTCACAGTAGTTTTCATAATGTCTGGTATTACCTATCCTAATCACAAAGCTCAGAAGTCAGGCAAACAGTTAACTAAGTTGACCAAGTTAACAGATTTAAATCATATTGTTGACTGAAAATAGGTTATTGCCACCCCAGTTTTTCAGCTTGATTTGATTACCCCATGTAAGTTGACACTGATAAATAGATGTAATATGAGAGTCACTCAATACAACCTCATTTATCAGAATAGTTGACAGAAATTAATCACTAAAGAGTTTTTTGTGTACTGGACAAGGTACTCTTTAGATGCTGTAGACAGAATAGAAGCTGTGAATCCAAGTAGTAATGCTTAGTTGGAATTTGGTACATATTGAAAAATTTTCACTTTTCAATTCTTAAGAGTCAATTCCTCTCTAAATTACTCAATAAACCAAATATTCTCCTGGTCTAACTTTATTTTCAAAATGCATCTGGTAGTTGGTTTACTCCACTACATTCTGTATAACTTGATCTTGAGTCAAATTATTACTGAAGGATGGGACCTGCCTTGGGTACTTTGTTGTTGGCGCCCCCTAACATTACTCTAATGCCTCAGAATCTTGGTGTCTTTTCTGCTGAATCTGAAACTGAGACAGTTATCCTCAATGTTTAGAGTTCTATGCTGAAAACACTTTAATCCTTTCCCAGGCCATATATCTAGGACTTCTTTGGTTGGGTTTAATCATTTTATTAAACCCCAGTGTTTCTTTTGGAAATTTTACCAAACAGTATTTGAAGCTTTGGTAGTGGTTAATTATCAACTCTATGTGGATTTGGATAGTTATTGCCTACCACATGGATACCTCCTCTTACTATCCGTTGAATTTTGTCACAGAAACTGCCTATGAACCCTGTTTAGCCAACTGGTCTTATACAACTTCTCCTTGTCTTGGGCTAAATCTTCTTTAGGCTGATTTTTTCAAGATCTTAAACTATCTGCACTCTCAATTTCCTATAATAAAATTAGCTTTAAACTCAACCAATCCCATCAACATTATTCAGTCCTCAACATCTGAAGCGCCTCACTACACCTCATAGTTTTGCCAAAACCAGAATAGGCAGCAAACATTTCACTGAGTGCACCTACAATGTTTTTCTCCTTGAGTTTCAAACAATTTACCCATTGACTTTAAAAGTTTACTGCATTTAAGCTTGCCTATTTTCCTTAAGAAACTACTAGTTGCTTTGTTTTCCTGAGTCTTTTTTAATGTTTCACCCTCAATTTCCCTTAGAATTCAAACCCATAACTATTAGTTTCCATGTCTTGATTAGCCTTTTGCTCCTCTGGCAACCCATTCTCAGAAAAACCTTGAAGCACCTATTCTTGCATTTTTTGTTTGCCATTATGCTTTCATTGACACCAACCATCATCCTTGGAGAAACTTAAAGTTGCCTTTCTTCATTGTTATTTGTACTGGCCTACTGTCTTTGTTGTAACCAATTAACTTTAGAGAGACCTTAAACTATATATGTCAGAATTTTCCTAAAACACTTTGCTCTGTTCATTTTCTACTAAACCACATTAAATAAATATTGAAGCCTTTTTCCAAAATGTTTTAAACTTTTCCTCATAGTATAGCATCTTACATAGCTATTAGCTAACTTCTGAAGCCTTTAAAGATGGCTTTTGTCTTAGCTTTCTTTTGATAGTTCTCATCAGTCAACATCTCAGACTCAGGTAATAGTTCTTCACAAGTGAGTTAGCCTAGAATCAATCCCCATCAGTGACCTAACCTTAGGTCATCAGAAGCAGGTATATCACATGCACCACTACTGTTTTTATTCACCCAAGCAATTATCTTGAGCTTTCTGGCGCAAAGTAACATACTTCACTTCCCAGATACCTCCAAATTGTTAATTTTGGCAGCTGTGTCATGAATAAAATTTCTCCCAAAATAAGTGGGAAACTCCAACTAGAAGAATCAAACTCAGGACCTGATTCTGAGGGTTGTGAGGATCTTGTGGGCCCTTGTGCTGCTTGCCTTTGTTTTTCATGGTTAACCAGTGGAAGTGCTGAAACAGGCATTGGTTCAAATCCAATTAATCAAGGAATTTTGCAGGCCCGCCTGGCCAGAAATTTGCAAGAACAGTCTGGAAGCGCTAAACCAATATGGTGTCATTCCTGTCATAGTTGACAAGCCATCCAAAAAGAGGCTTGCTGCTCAGCACAATGGGCCAGAATCCAAAGGGAATCCAGATGATTGGCTAGAAACCCAGGCTGCTGGGCCATGTGATTTTTTGGTCACATAGTGACCCCAAAGCCACTACTGAAGATGTGCAACTTATGAAGCAAAGGTTGTCCTGGCTTAAGGTTTCTGGAGGTCACTTGATACTGAATAACGGGAACATCAGTAGCTGTGATGAAGCCATGAAGACGTTGGCCTTGGACTGTCAGATGAAAGCCATTCCAGAAGAGGATATGACAGTCCAGAAGGATCAGAATGTGGCCAGAACTCTTGGCCCAGAGGAAACTGAGCAAACTCAGCTATCAGGTGATGGGCTAGATTCTGAACTTAGCATTTTAAATGGTATTTAAACCCTGTGAAGTCTTGATGAAATGGTATTGCCATTCTGAAATAAATAAGATTATGGGACCTTGGTTCTACCATTTTATTCCCTATTTTGTCTTGGTTGTTTTTCATTTTACCACTGTTCCAACCAAAAATCTTGGGCAGACAGCCTGAATTCCTGAGGAAGCCCCTGAAACCCGGCCCACATTTTATTGGCCTCCTGGAGCACCCTTTGGTCCGCTGCATTTATCTGATTATCCCCTTAAGCCAGATTATCAGGATTTGACTGTGAAAAAGACCCTTCACCCAGATTACCTGGCCAACAGATTACCCCCAAACAGCTTTCCACAAAGGTGCTTGGTACAAACAACCAGCCCCCAAAATCCATATGAAGTGTAACTATCTGTCTGCCTACCAGATAGGTATGGAAGCACCCCCAACACCCAAACCTGACCGCCTACACCCCACCCCAGGACTGTCTCCACCCACAGCCAACCAATATGCAGGCATTGCCTACATCACCTTGGCTGGGTTAGTTGACACTATGGGGCCTGCCGCTGGACCCTGGGCCTTAGTAGGACAATCAGCATCTTATCTCATCAAGTTAGCGCCCCTCCTATGGTGGGCTCTACCCTCCTCCCAACCAAGTAAGTTGGCAGCTAAGGCTAACAGTCCCTCCCCTGGGATGCGGTATCCTGACAAGCTGTATCTCTGAAGAGCCATCCTAATGATGGTTCTGGGCTATCTATGCTTGCACAGTGGCATTAAGACCTCTTCAAAGCTACTGTAAATTCAGAATATAAATGCAAAAATGCAGAATTGATCAAATCCTTGATCCAAATTTCAAATCACTTTTATGGGATGCCTTTTTTAATTAAATTGAATTCTTTGTATTTTTATTTGAATTTTTAAAAATGCAGGAACTCATAGACACTTTTCAAATTTCAAGTCAAATGGCATATTTCCAATGGAAAAAATGAATTAACTGGAATAAGTTTTGAAGTATTCAAATCCATCCACCATTTTATTAGGTTTACTATGTTTTTTGGGATTGCAGGATTTTCAAATCCATGAACCAAATTTCAAATCACTAATGAATGTCACTAGTAAACTCAAATATTAATTTCAGGAACTGAAACCCAAATTTAATGTACAGTAAGCACTCTAGAAAACACTAACCAAAATTGAGAAGCTCTACTCTGCATAAAATCAAATGAAAAATTCAATCTCAATAACCATGTTTAGACATAAAAACTGAGTAAACTTTAAATTATCCAAACCTGGAAAGGATACAATATTATACACTTAAAATCAAAGACATAGAAATTCTGTTACTATCCAAGGCTAAATCAAGAAAAAAACTACCCACAACTAAACCTAAAATTTAAATACATACATACTTAATCTAATATATATATTTATTTTGTTTTCATGGACAGACTTTTCCATTCCCAACCAGCTCCTGCACCAGCCTGCAGGTCAGCCCATTCACAAGGGCGTCCCAGAGGATCCAAGAATAGACCTAGAACACAACTTGAGAAGAGTAATACCAACACATAGGCCTCTCAGGGCATCAGCGCCAACCAACCACCTCCTGCATCAAAAGCCTAGACCAATAGCTTGAATCTCAGACAGAAGCCACTCTCAAGGCCTGCCACTAAATTCTCTCATAACAAGGTCATTGGGAACAATGAGGTTACATACACCTCAACTATTTACCCTGTTGTAACACAGTCCCACACTCTGGATCCCAGAGTTATCACTGCATGCCCTCACATTTTTGATACATCATATGAGCCATTGGCCACCATCAAAGAGCCATCTGCACCTGTCATATATTCTATCATCAATGGCGCCACCATAAGCAAGAATGATCCCACCTTCTACACAAAGGTTCCCATCTTGTGTGTTGAACCCAGTAGCTTGGATGCCGTGGTACCCACCAAGGGCCAGCGTCAGTTGACAGATAGTGAGTACAAAGCTCTCCTCAACTGCCTGAACAGAGGAATAGAAGTTTGGGATATCATGTCCTGATTTGGTGTCAAAGCCAGATATATTGATGGCCTCAACACCAAATACAGTGACACGGGAAAATCCAAAAAAATCCAAAGGCCAAGCGGCAGCCAAAACTACTACAACCTGTGTACATTGATGCAATCAAGCAGTGAGTATCCAAAGATTGCCACCTGGACTCACTTTCTGTCCAATAAATGCTGGCCGCCAAGTTCAAGCTTTCTGTTTCAAAACCCCCATATACAAAACTATGTTCAATTTGGGCTTCTTGTGGAAGCTACTCAGAGTTTCTCTGTACAATTGAAAGAGTGAGAAAACAATCAAGGATTGCCGCATTTATGCCAAAATCTATCTGGCCTTAAAGGAGACTGGGAATGCCCAGTTCTTATATATAGATGAATCATTGTTTTCCTCCTCACTCAGGTCTAGGCATG
This sequence comes from Entomophthora muscae, assembly GCA_014839935.2. Classification (NCBI taxonomy): domain Eukaryota; kingdom Fungi; phylum Entomophthoromycota; class Entomophthoromycetes; order Entomophthorales; family Entomophthoraceae; genus Entomophthora; species Entomophthora muscae. The sequence goes on along the minus strand of QTSX02000037.1, from coordinate 325,395 downwards.
GGTGGGTCAAGAAGGGGTCCAAGGATGGTGTAGCACATTGTGCAGCTGTCTGCACCCAGACCTATTCCATGATAGCGCTTCTTGGTCTCCACAGGTTGGACCAGTATCAGATAATCAAGGGTTTTCATAACAGCAGGACATTCCTTGATTTTCTCTGAACTGTAAAGGAGTACCTTCAGATTAATTACCAAGGCACAGACAACATTGTTGTGCTTGATAATGTTGGGATCCACAAAGTGAATCTAGTTGTGTCCAAGTTCCCTCATTGACAAAAAGAGCCACACCTCCAGCCACTGCCTTGCTGATTGTTCAATGAGATTCTCTTCCTCCTGCCCTATTATTCATTTCTGAATCCAATCAAGAAGATGTTTGGTTGGATTAAGAACAAGGTGAAGAAAGGCCTCTCTCAGGACACCAGGGATCTCTTCAATATTCTTGAGATCAGCCAATTTTCAATGCCACCCAATGTGGTTACAGCTTTTTACAAGCACTCCAAATCCTTTCTTCTTAAAGCTCTTACTTCTGAGCCAATCAGATAAATGGACGTTCTGGGCTTTATTTGTTTTTATTTTGATTTATTTTGATTTAATTAGAACTTGAAAAATATTATTTATATATAATGACTTGACGTTAAATTGTATTATAGACACATAAGAATTTGTACATAAGTTAAATAAAATTATTTATATTGAATACAGAGACACATATTTTTATTAAGATGCACCAAATATTGTATTGACTGTAAAGCTAACAAAGAAATGGATTTAAAAAGATAGAAATAGATTAATTTTATTTAAATAATTGTGAGCCCTTTTTGGTACTTTGGCTTTTTTAAGCCACAAATCAGACCTTGCAAGTCATCATCTGACTCTATTGATTTAGTGCCACTATAGCCACACAACACAAAAACCAATGATTTTCATGTTCTCTTACTAATTAGTATTTATGATGCGGGTTAAGCATAGAAAATCTATTTACCAAATCATATTACAAGGGAAAGGTAATTCAAGTTCTAAACAATCACTTGTTTAGAACATAAGTGGAGCAGGCTGCTTGATGCAGATAAATTCAGTTCTTGTTGTTTAACTATATAATATACAAACACATACTTGGCAAGCAACTAAATAAGCACATTTTTAAATAATATTTTATTATTTCACATGTTTACTTAATATAACTACTGAATTATGATATATTTAGATATATTACTATTATACTTTTAATATTTAAATTTAAATATTAAAATAAAATAAAAAATATAAAAGTTATATTGCAAGGGGAGATAATTTATTAGGGAGATGCAAATTGCAAAGGGAATGCAATTATCAGAAAATTGCAGACCATGGTATTTTATCATCAGCCAGATGAGATCCTAAGTCTTCTGATATTAGGAAAGTACAGAGAACCTGTGACTTTAGCGTAACCTTTGGCCCAGAATATTTTGTTGTCATCAGAAGTAGCAAGTCTGACAGGGCCCAAGGCCCAAAGGATTTGGGACGGTTCTTCCTACTTCTGGATATAGGTTCATAAGTTGTTGTCTCTATATTTTGCTATAGGGTTTAATAATGTATGGCAACAGTATGGTCTTTTGCTCTCCACTTAATTAGAATCAAACTAGGGAAAGAATTTGAAATATCAACTCTTTATTAGACAACTGATATTGAGGCTGGGCCAGCCCCCACGTTTATCCGGGTTATCTTGGGCCCAACCTTGGATGGGTGTGGTTTGTGATGGAAGCTCACTTGATGGCTTCCACAGCTCAGTATCCTTTCTGAGGCTGTGCAACTATCCCTCAATCTGAGCAGAGTAGCTGTGAACCTGGACCACGTTCCAGATGGCTAGCTAGCTGGACCAGCTACTAGTTGGTGGAGATGATTATTTCTCAATCAGAGCTACTCTAATACAATAGGCTCAAAGCCTTTTATCTTAGAGTGTTTGGCTTGACAGCCCAGTCTATTTTGGGCTCTTCTAGAAGTGTTTCAGATGATGGCCCATACAATGGCCCTTGTTCTAGGATGTAATTAAAGTTTGTAATAGTAATTATATATAGGAAGCATGTTTGAGGTGGTTGTTGAGGTGGACTAATTAATTGCACAATATCTGCATGTTTCACTATTAATTAGGAATACATGAAATTGTTACTGCCAGGACATGATTTGGTTGTTGATTCATTGATCCTGCAACCTGCAGCCCACATCATTCTATTGAAACCATTCCAAAGAGTGATTTTTAGCTGGCCTGCAATAATTGATTGAATCTGTTAATTAGTCAATATCCCAAAATCCTGACAGCAATTATTCCGGGGTATTATACCCCAAAATTAAAATTTCAGCTAATGTGTCTAATTGGGACCACATACTCTTCTGTACATGGTGGACAACTCTGGATGCAATTTCAAGAGGGGTGGCGCTCTGCACCCGGTGGTTGCTGAATGTCTTATAAAAGGCAGTTGTGAAAGAAAATTGATTAGGAGTTGGTTCTTGGGAGATATAGTATATCTGTACAACAAAGCTAATGTAAAACAGTCATATAGGACATGCTCTACAGTTAGGTAGCCCCACAGCGTCTTCATTTTGTCCAGTGCCAGCTGGCAGACATTCATTTGAAGGGGACGTCCTCCAGCTTTTTCATGTTGGCCTTCATAATGCAGTGTAGTACTACCCTGAGGTAAACAGCAAGGTGCAGTTGCTGTGAAGTATAGCTTTCCGCAAATATGCAGAATTTCTTGTATATACTGACTAATCTATTCATATAGGATGTATTTGAATATCTGAGTAAAGGCAAGTTGGGCATTTTAGAGAGATCAGCCACTCATGCCTCTGCAAAAGATATGAATAAAGGTTTCATCTTATTGACTAAGAATACTTTGCCTATTTGATTTGATATTGCTTTTATTAAATTATTGAAAATAGCTGCCTTGCTTTTTCTTGTAGAAATTGAAATTGACTTTTTTCAGGTTTATTTCATATACGTTCATAGTTGAAAACTGAAAACATTCAAGAAATTCAAATATATATTCATCTAAATCCATGTTGACATTCAGTTTAATTTCCATCATTTCATTGAACTTGATACTTGCACCTACTTTATAGACTTCTCTGACCCAAGTTAAACTTCCTTCTGGCACTTTGAATTCCTTATTCATTGCTTTGTTTTTTGCATATTGATTGATGTTATTTTGAATTATTTTATTTATTTCATTTTTATTTATTTGAATTACAGGGGTTACTAGTGATTGGTAACCCCCATAAAACCAACTGGGTGTAAAGGCTGCCACTTCAGCAACCTTGTCCCCATTCCTAGTTATAACTAAAGTAAGTATAAGAAAACATAAAAAGACTTACTGATTGTCATGAATGACATTTCAATACTTGTATTGAAAACCAAAGAGTTGAACCCCAGTCCCTTGAAGGCGGATTGAACCCCCCAGGACGGCCCAGGACCTGCCAATCTGATAATTCACAGACTCAAATTTTCAAATTACTCCGCAGCCTGTCAGTCTAATACTGAAGATTCCCTGAATGGTTGCCAGATTGCCACCAAACCAGCACCACTGAAGACCCACACCTATGCAGGTGATGTGGTCTGCCTAAAGGAGGCTGGGGAAAGACCCACCACTAGCCCTGCCAACAAACACCAGATGTTGCCAAACTCCAGTCTGAAAAAAAGTATTGCAATTGGCCAGCTCAGGTGACGTGGTGAACAACGGCGGGAAAAAAAAACATTGCCACTTCTGTTCCTCAGTGCCAGTCCAGCCAAGACCCGCCAAACCGGTGCCACTGAGGGCCCAGAACTACGTGGAAGCTGTGGCTTAGACAAGACCCACTATTAGCCCTGCCAATAAGCACCTGCTGCTGGTCCATAGTCCAGAAAGGGGAATGCAATTAGGCCGCTCAGGTGACATGGTGAACCAAAGTGGCAAAATTAAGCATTCATGTTTGCCAGAGTGTGCCCAATCAGGACCTGATGCCCTCCAGACCCCAAGCCAAGATCCATGCCCTACCGGCAAACTGCCCATGGACCCAAAGCCTGCAAAAGGCAAAGAAGCAAATTCACATGGTATAAAAATGCTGGCAGTGTGGTGATGACCACATTGTCATTTTTGATAATAAAGTTTTATGAACCTTTGGTTTGAACAAATCTTACCCTATCTAGTCTTAGTGATCTTCCATCTTAATTCTGGCCAAGTAGACAATCAGGCCGCTGCCCCCTCCAGAGACCAACCTGCCAAACTTCCCCAGGCATTATACTGTCCCCCAGGAGCCCCCTTTGGACCTTGCACTTTACTGAATACCCACCCAATCCAGCCTATTTAGAGTACAACTTGGAAACCATTTTCATTGCTGACCCCTTGGCAAGGACTAGAGAAACCAAATACATAGGACGCAAAGGAAAGAGGATTGAGATACTGCCCTTTTTTTCAAAGACAAGTACAACTACCTACCAGCATACTTTGTTCCCATGACACCGCCCTTAACCCCTAAACCAGACCTCCCACTGGAACCTCCTGCCGCAGCTGAGACCACCTCTACCCTACTTTTTGGAGTACTCTATATTACTTTGACAGGATTGGTGGATTTTATGGTCCCCAACTCCAGACCCTGGTCCTTTCTCAGGCAATCTGTATCTTACATTATCAAGTTAGCACCCATTCTATGGTGGGCCTTACCCGCCAGCTTGGCCACAACTCACCCCAAGCCACCCAATGCCGCTACCTATGACTGACTTCCTGACACTGATTGTTTCCCCTGCAGCCCCCTCAGCCACAGGCGCCCCTTCAGCAAACTTCATGAGAGTTGGCTGCTCTTCATTTGTTTTTCTGGGCTTGATCTTTCTTATTTTCTCTGCTACTTGTTCTTCCTCTTGATTTTCATTTGATACATTTTTATTGTTTATTGTAGCTCTTCTGCTTCTTGATTGTGCTTAATTTTCATCTGTTTCTATATTGATTGGTTTCTTCTTCATTTGTGTTGATTTCCTTTGAAATTACAGTTCCTTCAATCAGCTTGATTTTCTTATTGTTTTCTTTGGCCCCTTGAAAGAACTCCCACAAATTGTAGGCTGCATCATTGAACTTCAGACTTGATAGAATTGTTCCCTGTAGATTAAGTAACACTTCTTTGTTCTTTTCATCTATAATATTTCCCAATTTATTCAGAGTATCTTCTTTTGACTGGATTAGTGGCTGTCCTCTGTTGCCCAGCTTTCCTGTTACTAGTTCCCTGATAGTTTTTTTTTCTATTTCAACAACCTTTTGTAGGTGTGCTTTTAATTCATTTATCAAGTTGTAAATATTTGGCATTTTGTTTGAATTACATCAAAAATCTGGTTTTTATAGTACTACCTTCAACATATGAATATTTTTCATCATCAATAATAAACTAAGAACCACAAACATAAATTTTGCATTAGAATATTGCAATTAGACATCAACTCTTGATTTTGTGATGTTATGTGCATAACTCAATGCATTTTGTTTAATAAAATTCATTGTAAATGGGGCCTTTTTCATTGTAATTTATTTAAACAGACTGAATTATATTAGAGAGCCATTAACACTTAGTACAAATTTTGATACATAGTGCATTTACAGCTTGTATATTTGCCTATTGATATCAATTCTGTAAACCTTTTAGTCAGATTTTGCAAGGTAATGATAATGTAATGGTTTAATAAAGTAATGTTTATTACCATTAATTAGCTTCTTTTCTTTACTTGGCAATTGTGAATTTTCTGATATTTATGCACTAGTATCCAATTGGTTGGTTTTACATCCAATTGCACAGGCAATAGGAAATCAAGTTGCCATCCCAACCACATCCAGTCTTGAGATAGAAACCACATTTCCTATTGCCTGTGTGATAGGATGTGAAACCAACCAATTAGAAACCAGTGTGTAAATATCAGAAAATGCACAATTGCCACAGCAAAGAAAATCAGCCAATTAATGGTAATAAACATTAATTTATTAACCCATTAAATTATTATTACCTTGAAAAATCTGACTAGAAAGTTTACAGAATTGTTATCAATAGGCAAATATACAAGCTGTAAAATGCACTATGTATCAAAATTTGTACTAAGTGTTAATGGCTCTCTAATATAAACACAGTCTGTTTAAATAAATTACAATGAAAAAGGTCCCATTTACAATGAATTTTATTAAATAAAATGCATTGAGGTATGCACATAATATCACAAAATCAAGAGTTTACGTCTAATTGCAATATTCTAATGTAAAATTTATATTTGTGGTTCTTAATTAATTATTGATGATGAAAAATATTAATGCAAATAATTATATGTTACCACATTAAATGTACAACATATTTTTAAATATGGGAAATGCTAACAATGTAAAAGAAGTATTGTTAATTGTGAATTGAAAGAGAAATATTAATTTTAATAAGTTGTCACAAAGAAATTTTTTGTTTTACTGATCAAAGGACAAGAAGGGGAGGGAATGGGTGAAACAAACATTGCCTTCATCTGCGCCTGTGAAAGGGGCAGCATTAGAGATAGTGGGGAGGAAATGGGTGGTGGTTTGTGAGTCAGGGTTGGAAGGCAGGTGGCTTGATGAGGGGGGGGGGGTTGGGGAGGCAGGGTTTGCTGACTGGGAAGGGGTGGCAAGAGCTTATTGCTTCAATTGCTCAAATTATTTGTCTGTCACATATGCAGGCTTGGCAAAACAAATGGATGAGCGTGGGGGAAGGCAGGAGTCCTTTCAGGACTTATCACTATAACTTTCATAGAATATGGCAAGATCTGATAGGTCCTGGACAAATATGGACAGGAAAAGCTCATAACCCTTATCAATTTGGAGCACAGTTTATTGTAGGTGGCAGGATTTGAGCGCCTGAGAGCTGAACCAAAATTGTAAAGATATACATCTGCAAGATGCATGTCAGTGTGATTGGTGGGGTAGAACCAACATGTATGCCCTGCAGCCCTGATTTCTTGGGCTGCCCACTCACACTGTTTCATCTCAGCACTCATTACAACTGTATACATGGCTTGTTGGATAGCTCACTCCTCCAGCATGTCTCTGAGCTTTGTCTGGTAGGCATAACTATCTGCAGTGTTTGATATTGCCAAGCAATAATTGACACCCAATGGGGAAACTGCCAATAAAACCCCAACAAATTGATACAAAATTGGCCTGCGCTTGTAAACATCAGATTATATACGCTTTTCCCCAAAGTCTTGGATACTTGCCAAAATCTTGGCTACAAGAAGATGATGTCATTACAGGACCTCATTGCTCTTTCTTTGATAAAAACAATGTGATTGTACTACAGTCACATTGGGCTGTTGTTTCACAAAGAGGTTGAATTGTGATAAATTTTATAGGTTGAAATTCAAAACAAAAGGATTGGCCTTGGAGAGACTTTCCAGCGTAGCAATGATACCCAGGAATCAATTAGGCTGTACTAATTGAGGGCCAGAATTAATAATCTGAGAAATTCAGATTATGAGACTAGGTGTCTCAAACCGTCTAATTAACCATGGAGGTTAATTGATACCCAGAAATCAATTGGGCTGTACTAATTGAGGGCCAAAATGAATATTCTAAACAATTCAGAATATTGAGACTAGGTGTTTCAAACTGACCAATTAACCATGGAGGTTGATTAATAATTAGGGTAATAAAAAAGGAAAACCCTGATAGGGATTTGTACCTTGACCTCATTTAATTGAACAATAAGTTTATGTTGAACTTAACAAGTATGCCAAGTCAAGTTGCAAAAATGGTGGTTTGAGTTAGTGATTATACATTGTATAATAGCTGACTTGATCCAGTATTGAATCCAAAGCTATCTGCCGTATAATGTATGGTTATTACTATGTGGACTAGTAATAATACGGTGTATAATAGGCACTTATATGCTGTATAAGTGTTAATAAAAGTGATTATACAGCATGCAATTAGTCTGATTAATTCACAATGACATGTGGCCTTTGGTGTGAATTAATTAACTGCAAAGTTTAATTAAGTTAATTGATAGGTTCAATTAACAGAAGGAAATTGTCTAAATACAGGCAACAATGCCTGGGTATTTAGAATAGATCAGCTGGTTCCCAGTTGGAACACCAATAGTTTGGATCTGGAATACATGATTCCACAGGAGTTTGGTGCCGGAAGCTTGGAATGCTTCAATCCAAAACAAGACATTCCACCGTAAAGAGTCAGGTAATTCTGGAATGATTTAGGCACCTTCTCATAGGTTGAGAAGTGTGAAGATCTTTTAGGTAAAGATCTGGATCTGGAATACATAAATTCCACCAGGATTTGACGCCAGGAGCTTAGGAAGTTCCATGCTGAATCAATACATTTCCACAGAAGGAACCAAGTGATTCTGGAATGTATTAGGGCAAGTTCTTATAGGTTAAGAGTGTGAAGATCTTTTTGGTAAAGATATGGATTGAATGACGCCGTTATGTCATAAACCATTTGATAGGAATCCAGGTGTGATTCCAGAACCAGAGGGGTTTTCAGCTGAATGCACCCCAATTGGTATATAATGGAAACATGATAATAATTAATAAAAAAATGATGCTTATTGTGATAATGGTTGCTTTCCCCTCAATCTTTTTATGCTTTGTGTTTTTGGCTTTTAACTGAAATAAGACTACCATGGAATGAAAGAGATGGTCTGCAGCTAAAACTATGGGAAGCAAAAAACGTGGAAGTGATTGCCAGGTGGCAAAAAGTTTAACACCAAGATTGCTTGCCCGGAATCCAAGCTCATCAAAGCTTACATAAAGGATTCCCCATCAAACCGTAAAAGAGTCAGACCAGGATAATGAAAAAGCAAGCATGAATTTCCTGGATCCGTCACAATCAATACTAATTGCATTATACAGGTTGGTATCCACCAAACTGGGGCCACTGGGAATATGATTGAATAAGATTCTGGCAGCAACCACAACTCTGTGCATCCACAAATCAACTATTCTCTTATTGGTAAAAATTCTGTGAAGTCCCAGCTGGAGATGTACCTGGACCAGGGGCATCCACAGGTCATGTTCCATGATAGCCATCATGAGAGGGTGGGCTTTTTAACCTTCAGTTGAAGAACAGGCACCAGTTGGGGTCTTCTTGGTAGGGAGTCCACAGTTGGCGTGGGCTTGCATGGTTGCAGCCACAGTGGACTTTGCAAAACCCATTGCAGCCGCAATTTTCCCAAGAGACATAAGCATCCCTCATTTTTCTACCATTTTGAGCACAATCTCTGGAGTGATTAATTTTCTTCTGAATCTTGTAGGCTGATTGGCTGGGGGGATATGTCCATCTTGTGAGCTGGTCAATGCCATCTGATTGGCTTTTTTGGGATTCTGGGCTCTCTGGGTGACCCCATGGCTAAAATGGCTGGTTCTGGATGCCATTGTTGATATAAGATTTGGGTTAGCAGCTGCCTGTGCATGATGGGCAAACAGGGCCATGCTTGAGGATGCAGGAGAAAAAACACACTCCTGGGTGGTGCTTGCAGAGGGGCCTGCAGGTTGGGAGTGGTCATAGACAGAGGCTTCACCGTTAAGAGACCCAGCGTAGCCCTGCATAATTTTGTCAAGGCCAGAGAACAGCTTGTTTATTTGGTTGTTGTTAGAAGACATAATAAATGTTTATTAAAAAATTAAACTCAACAAGAGGAGTGTATATTTCAGTCAATTTTATTGTTAAGTATGTTAAGTCTGTGAATATTAGGATCTAAATTTTAGCTGTCCTAAACTGAAATAGGGTGATTTTTGAAAGTGCCTATGATTCCTAAAAGAATTATCACAAATCCACTCTAGATCCTTTGAATTCCTGTTAGAGATGCATATAAATTATATTTATTTCAAATTCACCTCATTTTTGATTTGAAACTTGGTTCTTGGATTTGAAAATCCTGCAATTTCAGATCTGTTAATTTTTACATGTTGTCTATGATTTTTTAGACATACAGAAAATCTCAAATTTTACATTAGAATCCCAAATTTCTGATTCATATATCCTGCATTTATTTGCTGTGTTTTGTCTTTTGTTAGTTGAGTTATCTGCTCAAGGGATTCTGTTGCAACTGAACCAATGAGGATTCAGCATTTGGAATTGGGGAAGACAACAGTCCAATAGAAAGGACATAATAATAAGAATAAGGTATTGTTTATTGTAGAATATTGTGATTAATATACTATATGGGAAAGCCACAAGGCCACAAGGGGGTGGCATAGTGGGAAGTTTCATATAAGGTTTAAAGCCAAGGAATAACTCATGCGGGAATCAGCAAGTCAAATTGGCAGCGCTCCTAATTAGAATGAAGTACCTGTCATTCAATATTGCCATCAGATTAATCCATAACATTAGATATGTCAAGGGGCGGCTCTTTGAGAGCCCCCTGTGTATTGTAAGATAAATTAGCAGGCAAGTCTGGAAACTTGGTTGCAACACCCCCCTTGCCCCCTGCTTGTTGTCAGACACCAAGACTGGAGTCTGCAGAAGGTCTGGGAAGGTCCGCATGAACAACTTTTGTGTGGAGATGGCGCAGCAGGGGCGCAAGCAATCATGGTGAAGCTTCTTGGTGTTTCCTTGGGCATCTTTAAGTTGGTAGGTGTGATTGTCATAGATTGCAGCTATCTTGAAGGGCCCTAGGTGGTTGGGTTCCAACTTGGCAGAATTGGGATTGAGGGTGTAGATGGGGTCACCTATGGCGTACCTAGATTTGAGGTGCTTTGTCCCTCCTTCAATCTGCTTGTGTTTGATTTCCCGGGCTTTGGCACGCCATTGGTCTAGGGATGGAGTTGTTATCAGGGGAGGCTTGTCAGGAACCTTGGACCGTAGCTTCCCCTGTTCAACCCCGGTCAGACTATCAGGTGTTCCAGAGGCCAAGGTACTGGAACTGAACCCTGTGCCCCTGTTAATTCTTGCTCAAAAGATAAGTAAAGCGGTGGGCAGGTGTTCAGTCCATGCGGTGTGGGGTGCTCTTGTGAGAGTTTGGCAATCAGTTGAACCAGTGAGCCATTTAACTGTTTCACACATCCATTGGCTTGCAGATGGTAGAGGGTTGTAGCTATACGTTGGAGTGCGTTCTTGGCGCAGTATGCCTTCATGACATGCCCAACAAGTTTGGGACCGCCATCTGTGATGAGACGTTTGGGCTGCACAAAACGGGCCACAATTTCCTTGTCAATAAAGCAGGTGATGGTGGTGGCAGTGTGGTTGGTTGTTGCCCAGGCCACTGGCCAACAAGTGAAGTAGTTGATAGCGGTGATAATATACTTCTTCCCTAGTCTGTCTTTGGGGAGTGGCCCCACAATGTTGAGGGCCCACTGCTTGAAGGGTTCCATGGCCTTGATGAGCAGGACAGACTTGGGGGGGGGGGGTGCAGGTTTGGACGTGTTCTTTTTGCACAACACACACGTTTTAAGGAGGTCCAAGATGTCTTGACACATGTGCGGCCACCAAACCTTCTGTTTCATGATCTCAAAGAGGTTACACCCTCTGATGTGACCCAGGGTTTGGTGGTAGTGCAATATGGTGTCCCCTTGTTGCGTGGTGGGAATGTAAGGCATCTTTTCACCTGTTTCTGCCCGGCGGCAGACATTACCGGCATCAGTGGTGAACTGAATTTCATTGTCCTTCAACTTGGAGATGGTGACCAAGTTAAGGCCCTCATAGCAAGTTGCCTTAGGGCAGAGGTAGAGCATGGGCCAATCTGGGTCCAAGCCATTGTCCCCAGTGATGGATGCCACATAGAGTCACAAAAGCGCATCAGCTGTAACAAGTTCCTTTCCAGGCCTGTACTTGATGCACAGCTGGTAAGGGGATAGACGCTCAACCCATCCTGTTTGGCGGCTTATCAAGTGGGACTGTGTGTTGAAGTACTGGAGTGACTTGTGGTCTGTCAGAACGCGGGGTGGGAAGGTAGCACCTTCCAGATAACAGCGCCACTTCTCAACGCAGTGCACAATTGCCGCCAATTCTTTATCATGAATAGGGTAGAGTTGTTCCAAGTCAGTAAGCTTCTTGGACTCATATGCCACGGGGAGAAAGACACCATTGTCAGTATCTACCCTTAGCACGCCCGCTATGGCTCTGTCAGAGGCATTGGTATCAAGTTTGTACTGTTGGTTTTGATTGGGGAACTGCAGTACTGGTGCTGTTGTGAGCCTTTGCTTCAACTTCTCAAAGGCTCAATCTCTGACAAGGGTCCAATGGAAGCGCTGCTTGGTGTTTAGGAGCTCAGTGAGAGGCGCAATTAGTTCCCTGCAATTGGGAATGAACTTGTGTACGTAGCAACCATGCCTAGGAATGTCTGCACCTGGCCCACATCAGTGGGGGGCAGCATGCTGGTGATTTCCTTGATTTTGGCAGGGTTGGGTTTTATCCCTTGGGTAGAGATGGTGTGCCCAAGGAATAACAGCTCCAACTTGAGAAACTTGCATTTGGAGGATTTAGCTTTTAGCTGGTTTTTCTGAAGGATGTCAAGGACAGCACAGAGGTGTTGGAGGGGGTGGTTTGATCTTGACTGAATACAATAATGTTGTCAAGGTACACAACCACAAAATTTCCCAATCAGTTCCTCAAATGCTTTGTTCATCAACATGGCAAAGGTGGAGGGAGCGTTGGTCATTCCAAAGTTCATGACACAACACTCAAACAACCCGTAGCGTGTGCGGAAGGCAGTTTTTGCCTCATCCCCTGGTGCAATGCGGACCTGGTTGTACCCTGCAGTGAGATCAATCTTTCTAAAGACCTTCACACCTGCAAGTGTATCAAACAGGCCGTCAATCAGCAGCAGGGGGTACTTATTCTTGATTGTCACCTCATTTAGGGCGCAGTAGTCTGTGACCAAGCAAAGGGTCCTGTCCTTCTTGGCTACAAAGAAGACAGCCACCCCGTATGGAGAGAGCAAGGGGCAAATGAAGCCCTTATCAAGCGCGTCCACAAGGTGCTGGCGGAGGGTTTCATCTTCCTTTGGTGTGAGACAGTATAATGGTCATGCTTTAGGTAATGACCCCTGAAGTTGTACAGCGTGCTGGATCTCCCGGGGAGGAGGTAGTTGTTCAAGTGTCTCACTGAGTACATCCTTGTACTCCTTGAGGAGTGCAGCAAGTGCTGGTGGTGATGAGGAGGTCAAGGGAGGGACTGCTGATGGTTCAGCATGGATAATTTTGACTGAGCATTGATTAAAGTATAGTTTCCCCCCTTGAAATCATACAAGCCTGACTCTGTTATTCTGACAAACACAGTATCATGGAGTAACTTGCTCATTTCTACAGGGTAAATCTGGAACCCCACCCCATTTCTGTTGAGGGTGATGACAGAGGTATCCCAATTGATGTAGGGACAGTTGTGCCAAAGCCAGTCAAGACCAGCAATTAAATTGTGGATGAGCCCTGCCATGATTGGCCCAGGGAGCTTAACCTGAACATTCCTCATTTTCACAGAGAAGAAAACTGTCTCATGGGTGATGGCCACTCTGCAGGAGTCTGCTACTTGTACTGCTTTGAACCTGCTGGGCACTTGGTCTAATTGCTGAGAGTCGGCAAACGCCTGGTCCACCATGGTGTGGTTGGCCCCAGTATCTACCAGTAGTTTGTGGGTGTTCCCATGGAAATGGAAGGAATAGGACAAGTGTGCTACTTTATTTGAGGAATGACTTTCTTGCAATACAGGGTTGTTGCTGTGGACCTGAAAGACGTCCAGGGTTTCAACTTTATGAATGTTGTAGTCACAGGGATTTTTTTGCAAGCAGGGATTGAGAGGATGGGTCAGGTGGGATTGTAAGGCCTCTCATTGCTACAACCCCCAGGCTTTTCCCTGATCCTCAATCTGCGCTAGCTGAAGCTCCCCCTTGCGGGGGCGTTTGGTCCCATTATCTTGCTGGCAACAGCCTACTTGATTGTGGCCACTGCCAGACGTGGTAAGTGGTTGAGATGGAGCATTGCTGGTACAGCAGAAGCCCATTGAGGCCTGGTTGTTAGCCTCCACAATGGCTTTGTAGTAGTAATCAATGGAGGTACATTGACCTACAGGGACCCACTTGCAGATATGGGGTTTTAACCCATTGACAATGAGAGTGAGTAGCATTGCATTTCTGTCAGTCACAGCTCTGTGGTTGGCAGCAAGAGCTTGTTGCCAGGCGGCAAGGTACTTGGGAACGGAACCAGTTTGTTTGATTTCTAGAAGAGGAGTCCCCACAACAATGGGGGAGACAGTTTTGCTGTAACAGGACTTGGCGGCATCTTGGAATGCTGCTCAGGTAACGTCAAGTTCCTGGCTGGCCTAGTTGGTGAACCACACAGCAGCGGGCCCCGTGAGGCGGCCAGATGCAGTGGCAACCCACATGGGCTCAGGAACCTGACAGATACAGAGGCGGGTTTCAGTAGATTGGAGCCACCTGATAATGTTGGCCCCCTCTACGCCACCAGCAAAGGATTCTAGCTGCAGGTTGAGCATGCGCTGAGAGAGGTCCAACTGGGGCAGAGTGACGCTGGCGTCCCGCTGCCTGAGGCGGAGCCAATTTTACACATGGTGAGAACTAACTGGTCTTGATAGATGACGTACCCGTTGGGGATGTCCCCCTTGGGGATTGGCAGGAAGGTCTCTTGTTGGGGAGTAGCCATACGGCCCGTACTCTGTCCTTTCTTGGGGGAATTTTGTTCTAGGTAGGTTGTCAACCTACTGCTGCTAACACTGTTACAACTGAACCAATGAGGATTCAGTATTTGGAATTGGGGAAGACAACAGTCCAATAGAAAGGACAGAATAACAAGAATAAGGTATTGTTTATTGTAGAATATTGTGATTAATATACTATATGGGGAAAGCCACAAGGCCACAAGGGGGTAGCATAGTGGGAAGTTTCATGTAAGGTTTGAAGCCAAGGAATAACTTGTGTGGGAATCAGCAAGTCAAGTTGGCAGCGCTCCTGATTAGGATGAAGTACCTGCCATTTGATATTGCCATCAGATTAATCCATAACGTTAGATACGTCAAGGGGCAACTCCTCAAGCGCCCCCTGTGTATTGTAAGATATGTTAGCAGGCAAGTCTGGAAACTCAGTTGCAACAATTCAAAATTTGCCAATTTAAATAAACCAAAAAAAGTCAAATTAAATGGTTGATTTTATTAAATATTTTAATTTTCACTCAGCTGAGTTGCCTGAAAAAGTGATTCAAAATTTGGACCAAGGATTTGACAATCCCACATTTTTACGTTCAGGTTCTGAATTTACAGTATTAATATCATTTGCAGAAGCATGGGTGGCCAATCCCACCAGAATGCCAGAAACTTCCTTACTGAAATTTGCAAATACTTCCTACATAAACAGATTAATAACAATATTTTAAGAAATTCTGCATGTTTTCTGAAATGTATACATCCCAGCAACTACACCTTGCCATCTACCTTGGAATGATTATTAGCTGCATATTCAAATCAAATGTGAAGCAGTTAGAAGACGTCCCTCTTCAAATGGACGTCTGCCGGCTGGTACTAGAAAAGATGAAGACACCACAGGGCTATAGAACTGTAGAGCATGTTCTCTATGACTGTTTTGAATTAGCCTCACTATATGGTTATTACATACCTCCCAAAAATCAACTACTCATCAACTCTCTCTTATCACTGCCTTTTATTAAGCGTTCAACAACCACCGGGGTGCAGAGCGCCACCCCATTAGCAATTGCATCCAGAGTTGTCCACCACGTACAGAAGAGTACGTGGTCCCAATTAGACACATTAGCTGAAAATTTAATTTGGGGTATAATACCCTGGAATAATCACATTCTCTTTGCAATTTGCACCTCCCTAATAAATTATCTCCCCTTGCAATATAACTTTTATATTTATTTTATTTTTTTAAATTTTATTTTATTTTAATTTTAAATTAAATTTTAAACTTTACACATTAAAATTTAAATATTAACCTTTTATAATATTATAATTTAAATATTAAAATTTAAATATTAAAATTTAAATATTAAAATTTAAATATTAAAATTTAAATATTAAAATTTAAATATTAAAGCTTAAATATTGAAGCTTAAATATTTAAATTTAAATATTAAAAGTATAATATTAAAAGTTTAATATTTAAACTTAATTATTAAAATTATAATAGTAATATATCTAAATATATCATAATTCAGTAGTTATATTAAGTAAACATGTGAAATAATAAAATATTATTTAAAAATGTGTTTATTTAGTTGCTTGTCAAGTACATGTTTGTATATTATATAGTTGAACGACAAGAACTGAATTTATGCACATCAAGCAGCCTGCTCCACTT
The DNA here is from genome assembly GCA_014839935.2 of Entomophthora muscae. Taxonomy (NCBI): domain Eukaryota; kingdom Fungi; phylum Entomophthoromycota; class Entomophthoromycetes; order Entomophthorales; family Entomophthoraceae; genus Entomophthora; species Entomophthora muscae. The sequence continues at coordinate 309,118 of QTSX02000037.1, read as the reverse complement.
ATGTTCTAAACAAGTGCTTGTGTAGAACTCAAATCACCTTTCCCTTGTAATATGATTTGATAAATAGATTTGCTATGCTTAACCTGCATTATAAATACTAATTAGTAAGAGATACATGAAAACCATTGGTTTTTGTGTCGTATGGCTCTAGTGGCACTAAATCAATAGGGTCAGATGATGACTTGCAAGGTCTGATTTGTGGCTTAAAAAAGCCAAAGTACCAAAAAGGGCTCACAATTATTTAGAAAAATTAATCTATTTCTATCTTTTTAAATCTATTTATTTGTTAGCTCTACAGTCAATACAATATTTGGTGCATCTTAATAAAAATATGTGTCTCTATATCTAGTATAATTAATTTTACTTAATTTTTGTATGTATTCTTATATGTCTATAATACAATTCAACGTCATGGAATACTATATAATTAATAATTTTTGAGTTCTAATAGAAACAAAATAAATATAAAAAACAAATAAATCTAGAGCGCCCCTTTATCTGATTGGCTCAGAAGTAAGAGCTTTAAGAAGAAAGGATTTGAAGTGCTTATAAAAAGCTGCAACCACATTGGGTGGCATTGAAAATTTGCTGATCTTGAGAATGTTGAAGAGATCCTCAGTGTCCTGAGGGAGGCCTTTCTTCACCTTATTATTGGGTAGGACACATCATTTCAAAAACAGCACTTTGATTTACGCCATCTCAAATTTGATTTGAGATGGTGTTTTTTGCGTTAGTGATTTTGAATCACAAAAAAATAAAATAAACAATAAAATAGTTAAAATTTGCATATACTCTTATAATGCAGCATCTCAAATTTACGCCATCTTGATTCTGTCACTTTGAGTCAGATTAATTAAATCTTATTTTGCCAACTTTATTTACATATGATTTCACTTAGTGTGGGGTGTGTTTACGCCATCTCAACTTTACGTCATTTAAAATCACACCATTTATCTTAAACTAAAATAAGCTTATACCCAAACTAAAATAAAGCCTGTGGTATAATGCCAGAAGATGTTCCTATAGTATTAATCTAAGACACTTATAATAAGAACAACCTAAAAAGATGCCACTATGATAGTCCTTCTAGTGATTGTCATTGCTGGGTAAAAAAACCAGTTTTATTATATGTAATTTATAACTTTATTATACATGGATACATTGATAAGGGTTCTCTTAATAAAATATTTTAATAATGATTTTAATATGTAAGAGGGTGATATGCCATTTCAATTTACATCACTTCAAATTCCACCGAGTTTCATATCACCCAAATAATTCAATGCGCATAATGTATAGGGGAAAATAAGGGGAAATTGCATATGACGCCAGGCCACGCTATTTCAATTCCCCACCACAATTCTTGCTTTCCACTTTTCAAAAGTACAAATTGACGTTAAAACTAATATTAATAAAAAATGCAAGAAATTTCCTGAAACTTTGCAGATATATATTATTTATCTCCTCTAAACAACTGGGTACTTTTTAACCCCAGTTGTATAAGCTAGTTTTTGAGAAATTCAAGTTTTATATTTGGCACAGTTGAGGTAGCTCCACTGTAAATTTCTTAATTTAATATAAAAAATGAACAAAAACTCTATGTTTTTGAGCTACAGCACCTCAATTACATCACTTCAAAAATGCCATTTTGACTGCAAGTTTTCAGTCAAAGTTTAAAGTTTTGTATACTTGCATTAAAAATAAAAATATTTTTTACAAAATAAAAAACACTGAAATTTTGATATTATATATTTTAAGATCTTCTCTACAATTCAATGTAAAAATAAATTCTACTTTTATATTTAAAACATTATCATTTTTCTCTTTAAAAACAACCCCAAAATTTTCCCATATTTTGATACTAATTCACTTTTAGATGCCTCCCAAGCCTACCACCAAAGCTGCGCCCAAGGCCACCAAAGCCTCCAAGTTCAAGATCACTCTTCCCAAGGCCAAAAAGACCAAAACTACCCCTAAAAAGCAGCCTACTAAGGGTAAAGCTCCCCCAAGACACCCACGCCTTTCCCTGAACCTGAGGAAACAAATCCAACCCCACCCCACTCTCATTTTGTTTACTCCCCTTCAGACCCCCAAGAGAATTTGTTCAACTTCAACTGCCACTCTGATCCCACCTCAGAGCCTGAAGAGGAAGGGGAACAGAAGCCTGAGCCTGGTGCTCCTGCAGATGAGCAAATTGAGCTCTGGGATCTATACACCATCCACAATATCTGCAACCAAAATGTCATGTTTGCTGTGCCCACCACGTAACCAGCCAGCTACCCCATAATGAATAAGAAAGGAGGAGCTGGTTTTGTTTACAAGGGTTTCAGCTGTAATGACAAAAAGAAACCAATTCACCAAAATCACTATAAATGTGATACTGTTGGGTGACCTGCTAGGCTCACTACATACAGGTTTACTAGATTCAGGGCCCTGACTACTAGCCATGACTGCGCCAAGCCTTTCAATCCCTTGTACCAACTGATCTGCTGGTTTCTTTGCCAGGTTATCTCAACCACCAAAGATCAAACTGCAACCAAGGTTGTCAATGATGCCCTCCTCAATTTAAATGACAACCAACTTTCCACTGTTGGTGGCACCTCCAAATTACAGAGATATCTCACTGATCAGAGATAGCTCTGAGCACTGAAGGCGTCAGTGCTTCATCAATTGAGCAATTGATCCTTACTGAGGAGCAAAAACTATCTTGCCATGAGGAGAAATTATTTCTCCACAACAACAGCCAATCTGCCCCTGAACGCATCATTTGCTTTGCCACCTCACAGGATCTGCGCAACCTGCTGAAATGCAAGACCTGACTTGCAGATGAAACTTTCCCCACCTGCCCAAATCTATTTAACCAGCTTTGGAACATCCATGAGAAGGTTGGAAATCTGGATTTTACCCTGGCCTTCTACTTCCTTCTCAACAAGAAGCAGAAAACTTATGTCCATGCTCTTAAAATTTTAAAGGCCAAGTTGGATGAGATCCTCCCAACCATTGAAGAGGAGCCAAAGGAAACCAGAGGGCGCAAGAAGAAGGCCCGGTCCCAGGAAGAGGAAGCCATCTCAACCAGGAAGCAGACAAAAAGCCTTCCCTACCACAAATATCTGGTAGTGGATTTTAAACAGGCTCAGGCAAATGCCTTCATTAGAGTCTTCAAGAGCTCCCCTCAGGGATGCTACTTCCACTTCCAGCAAGCACTCTGCTGCCTCCTCTAAAAGTGCTCTGATCTTCATGAGCTGGTCAACTTCAAAGGCACTAAAGAAGCCAAAGACGTTTTCAATTGCTTTGCTGCCCTTGCCCTTGTGAGAAATGAGGAGACCAATGCCTTTTACAACACCCTCCTCCGCCATCCTTATATCCTTGCCAACCAGGCAGCCTTTACACCCTTTATTGAGTATTTTGAAACTCAATGGGTTGGTATTTTTCAGGGAGCACACCACATCAGAAAAGGCAGTGACTCAATCCAGTGGAACTTCTATAAACAGGTAAAAGATGGTTTTATCAAGACCATCTCTTCCCTTGAAGAGTGGCTTAGCCAGTTTGCTACAAGGGTCAGGGTTCATAAGCCCAAATTCAATAAGATAATGATGCATTTAAAAACCCAGCAAGCCATCTCTGCCTGGCTCTTCAAGACTGGAATGAAGTCCAAGGGCAACCTCCCAAGCAGACTAAGGCTGTAAAGAAATATAATGAAATCAGCAAGGTGGTTCTTGCATACTATCCTAAGGATAAAAAGCATGAGCATCTCCAAGTATCTCAGTTGCTCTTTCTACCAATGTTTGAGCCCTTTTCTGATAAACAACTCCTAATTTTCTCTCTTATTATCTTTCAGTTTTATTATTTTTGACTTTTTTTAGTATTTGGTACAATTCTATTCTTATTTTAAAGTATAGTTTATAGTTATAATAGATGAAAATAGTTGTTTTTGGGTATATTTTATCTTTTGGGCTTTACACAACTGTGTTGCTACTAATCAACCCCATTTTTTATTGCAGATTTATAATCCTGAGGCTTTTTTAAGCCTAGAAATGTTTTTTTTAATTTTTATTTCTTGAGAATATTTTGGATTATTTTGGAGTTAAAACATCTAAAATTTTAAAAACTGTTTTTCTTAGTCAAAATGCTGTAAATTGAAATGGTGTTTTTACTATGAATTTGAGATAGCAAAAATTGAGATGACATATTTCAAAATAGCGTTTTTTGAGATGCTGTTTTTGAAATGGCGTGTCCTACCTATTCTTGATACAACCAAACACCTCTTCAATTGGATTCATAAATGAAGAATAGGGTGGAAGAAAGAGGAGTCTCATTGGGCATTCAGCCAGGCAATGGCTGGCCAAATGGCTATTTTTATCTATTAGTGGGAACTCTGACACAACCAAATCCACCTTGTGGAGCATGACATTATTCAATACAACAATATTGGTTGTGCTGCTGTAATTGATCCAGAGGTACTCTTTTACAGCTAGGAGAAAATCAAGAAAAGTCCCACTATTGTGGGAACCCTTGATCATTTGATATTGGTCCAACCCGCAAGGACCCAGAAGCGCAACCATGAAATATGTCTGGGAACAGACAGCTGCACAATGTGCTACACCATTCTTGGACCCCTTCTCAACCCACCTATGCCTAGACCTGAGCAAGGAGGAAAACAACAATTTATTGATGTAAAAGAATTGGACATTTACAGTCTCCTTTAGGGCCAGATAAGTCTTGGCATAAATGCATCAATCCTTAATGGTCTTCTCACTGTTTCTGTTGTATGAAGGAATTCCCAGTACTTTGCACAAGAAGCCCAAATCAACCATTGATTGGTAAACAAGGGGTTTAGAGACAGAAAGCCCAAACTCTGTGGCCAACATTGATTGGACAGCAAGCATGTCCAGGTCACAATCCTTGGTCACCCACTGCCTGATTGCCTTGAGATGGGTGGGCTGAAGTAGGCTGGGCTACCGCTTAGCCTTGGTGGATTTGGCAATTTGCCCAGTGTTACCATACTTTTTGTTGATATTGCCAATATATCTGGCTGTGACTCCAATTGGGACACAATATCCAAAACTTCCATTCCCCGTTCAAGCAGTTGAGAATAGCTTCACACTCACTATATGTCAACTGACGCCAGCCCTTGACAGGTACCAAAGCATCCTGGCTGGCAGGCTCAACACAGGGGATGGGGACCTTTGTGTAGAAGGTGGGATTGCGCTTGGTTGCACTGGAGCTGTCAATTGTCATGGCTTATACCAGAGTTCAACTGGGCTCCCACAGGGGAGCCAGGCCAGGCCTGGAAGGCCATGTACACAATAGGCACAATACAGACCAGATAGTTGACGGCAGTAACAAAGGGGCGCCAACTCCCAGTATGGGGAACAACCTGGTTGGCCAGCCCCAATAATGTGATGTAGACAAACCCCAACTTACTGAAGTCCTGGGCAGGCGGCGCATTGGGTAGGGGGAACAGCAGGAATCTCCTTCATTTTAGGTGGAAGATCCAGGCAATGAGGATGGTAATACTCCACATCAAGGGCGCAGGGAGGACAGACAGAGATAGCAGGAGTATAGCCAGGGGGATGTGGGTAGGCAAGATTATATTGTGTAGTGGATTCACAAATAGATGCAAAGAGAATAATTAAATTGGAGCAAAAATAAACAATTCCTGCAATAAGATAACAATTTCTGGGCATAAACTTGCTTTATTAAGATGTCAATAGTAAGGAGGGATTCTCCTCCTCACTATTTATACTTAATGGTAATTTTGAGGCTTTTAGGATCATCAGAGAACTGATGGCATCAACTGCAGTTAAACGTATAATTTTCATTGGAATTTGCGTACTTAGACCAAAGTGTGGGTGCTCATTGGTTGGTATAACATGAAAATTTCTTGAACTGCAGCATGGCAAGGTACCACAGTTATTTATAGAACCCGTAAGTGATTGAGCGCCCAATTGCGCAATTGAATAATTGCACTCCCAATGTACTATTTCCAATAGTTGAGAGGCCTGTATTTGTTAATAGAATTGAAGCCAGGGATTTGAGGCTTGTGTGACTCTCAAACCCTGGGCCATTTGTTAGTCAAAAGGCAGGTTTTCTGGCTCTGGGAGATGCTTGGCAGGGGCTCCCAAGCTGTGAGGTTTTTGTCTTGGATGGCAAGCTGATTGTCCAGGGCTTTCTGGGCCCTGAAATCAATGATGGAATACTTCACAGGCACATATAGCTCCTCAGTTGTGACCAATGGCTCATAGGAGGTGTCAAAGACGCGGGGCAGGAAGTGGAAACTCTTGGATTAAGAGTGCAAGGCTGGGTGACAACTGGGTACATAGTGGAGGTGTAAGTAACCTAAGTGTTCCTGGTGACCATGGTGCAGAAGACTTTTGTGGCAGGCCTTGAGAGTGGCTTCTGTCTAGGATTTAGGCTGTGTGATCTGGCTTGGATGTGGGAGGTGTTTGACTGGCGCTGACGCCTTGGGAGGCCTGTGTGTTGGCATTGTTCCCCTTGGTTTGGGTTCTGGGTCTATTCTTGGACCTTCTGGGACGCCCTTGTGAATTGGCTGTCCTGCAGGCTGGTGCAGGAGCTGGTTGGGAATCCAATTGATGGTCCATAAAAGAAAAAGAAAAAGAAGAATATATATTTTAGATTAAATATGTATTTATTTGTATTTTAGGGTTATTTGTGGGTAGTTGTTTTCTTTTGATTTAGCCTTGAATAGTAAAAGAATTTCTATATCCGTGATTTGAAGTGTATAATATTGATTACTTTCTGGGTTTGGATAATTTTAAATTTTAATCACTTTTTATGTCTAAACATGGTTATTGAGATTGAATTTTTAGTTTGATTTTAGTTTTGGTGGAGCTTCTTGATTTGAGTTGGTGTTTTCTAGTGTGCTTACTGTACATTCAATTTAGATTCCAGTTCCTGCAATTAATATTTGAGTTTACTAGTAGCATTAAAAAGTGATTTGAAATTTGGTTCTTGGATTTGACAATCCTGAAATTTCAAAAAACATAGTAAACTTAATGAAAATGGTTAATAGATCTGAAAACTTCAAATCTGATTCCAGTTAATTCATTTTGTCCATTGGAAATATGCAGTTCAACTTGAACTTTGCAAAGCGTCTATGAGTTTCTGCATTTTAAAAAATTCAAATAAAAATACAAAGAATTCAATTTAATTAAAAAGGCATCCTGTAAAAGTGATTTGAAATTTGGACCAAGGATTTGACAATTCCAAATTTTTACATTCAGGTTCTGAATTTACAGTACTCATAAATTACAAATAATAGTACATTGTTGTAACTGTGCTGTTTTAGCAGAGTTACAAGGGGAAAATATTTAGAAACTATATAATATTCTTTATTGAGAGATAATGATTATATAGTTAGTGTGAGTCATGGGTAACAGGAACATAATTGTGTTGATCACAAGGTGGGATGGTGAAAGGGGTGGCTTGATCCTGGTAATGAGTCAAGCGCCAAAACAAGGTATCCACCATAAGAGATCATCATCTGTTCATGTTGTTGAATTTGGAAATTTGAGTCAAATTCCTAGTCTGGCTTTAAGTGACTGGATAATCAGGTTGCAGGTCACAAACCTGTTTACTCAAAACCTTGCTTACGGGTCAAGCCTGCTGTTTTGACAACATTTTATGACAATTATTGGAAATAATACAAATAACTTGCAATTATACAAAAAATAGCATAATACACTAAAAAATACCCCAGAATTGCATTAAACTAGCCATTTTAATTATAAGATGTAGATTACATTTTTCCAGTATGTAACGTTTTTTATTTGAAACTAGTATTTTATTGATATCTCATATTGAATTGTGAATGTTTTATTGAATGTTGATTTTATTAGGTTGTTTTGCCAGCAATGACAATTTGGTGTTATGTGCATAACTCAATGCATTTTTCATAATAAAATTCATTGTAAACTTGGCATTTTTCATTGCAATTTTATAATTGAACTGTGTCTATATTCAGGAGCCATTAACACTTATACAAATATTGATACATAGTGTATTTTATAGCCTGCATATTAACCTGTTGGTAATGATTCTGTAGAATTTAAGTCAGATTTTGTGATTTGTAATAATATAATAGATATATCAATTGCTGTTTATGACCATTAATTGGCTGATTTTCTTTGCTGTGGCTTTTATCCATTTTCTGATATTTACGCCCTGGCATTTAATTTGCTGTTTTCACATACTACTGCAACAGGTGATAGGAAATACGGTTGCCACCACAACCACATCTGGTCTCAGGGTGGAAACCACGTTTCCTATTGCCTGTGCGGTAGGATGTGAAACCAACCAATTGGATACCAGTGTGTAAATTTCAGAAAATGCACTATTGCCACAGCAAAGAATATCAGCCAATTAATGGCTATAAACAGTGATTGATTGATTCATTGTATTATTACTAACTCACAAAATCTGACTTAAATTTCACATAATCATTATCAATAGGTAAGTATACAAGCTTTAAAATGCACTCTGTATCAATATTTGTAATAATTATTAATGGCTCCCTAATATAGACACAGTCCAATCATAGAATCACAATGAAAAATACCAAGTTTACAATGAATTTTATTATAAAGAATGCATTGAGTTATGCACATAATATCTAAATATCAAGAGTTAATGTCTAGCTGCAATATTCTAATGTAATATTTACATTGTTAGTCCTTAATTTATTATTGATAATGAAGAATATTCATGCAAATAATTATATGTTACCACATCAAATGTACAACATTGTTTTAATTATGGGGAATGTCAATACTATAAAAAAATATTATTAATTATGAATTTAAAGAAATAATACCCAATTTCAATAAGTTGTCACAAAGAAAGGTTTTATTTTACTCATCAAAGGATGAGTAGGGGAGGGAATGGGCAGAATGTAAGTTGCCTTCATCTGCGCCTGTAAAAGGGATGGCATTAGAGATAGTGGGGAAGGAATGTGTGGTGGTTTGGGAGTCAGGGTTGGAAGACGGGTGGCTTGATGGGGGTTGGGGAGACAGAGTTTGTTGACTGGGAAGAGGCAACAAGAGCTGATTGCTTCAATTGCTCAAATTATTCTTCTGTCACATATGCGGGCTTGAAAAACCAAATGGATGAGAGTGAGGGAAGGTGGGAGTCCTTTCTGGACCTATCAATATCACTTGCATAGAAGATAATGAGGTCTGATAAGTCCTGGAAAAATATGAAAGGGAAAAGCTCATACCCCTTCTCAATTCAGGTGTATAGTTTGTTGTAGGTGGCAGGCTTTGAGCGCCTGAGAGCAGGAAAAATTGTAAAGACATACATCTGCAAGATGCATGTAAGTGTGATTGGTGGGGTAGGACCAACATGTATGCCCTGAAGCCCTGATTTCTTGGGCTACCCACTCATACTGTTTCATCTCAGCACTAATTACAACTGTATACATGGCTTGTTGGGAAGCTCACTCCTCCAGCATGTCCTTGAGCTCTGTCTGGTAGGCATACCCATCTGCAGTGTTTGATATTGCTGAGTAATAATTGACACCCAATGGGGAAACTGCCAGCAAAACCCATCAAATTGATTCAAAATTGGGCTGTGCTGGTAAACGTCAGATTGTATATGCTTTTATCCATAATCTTGGATACTTGCAGAAATCTTGGCATACAACAAGAAGATGACATCATTGTGTGTCCTTGTTGCCATCTCTTTTATAAAATTGATGATGTTTGAATTGTAGGGGTCAGTATCCACAAAACTGGGACCACTGTGAACCTAATTGTACAAGATTCTAGCAGCAACCACAACTCTGTGCATCCACAGATTGACTGTTCTTTTATTTGTGAAAATGCTGTGTAGTTCCAGTTGGAGACACACCTGGACCAGGGAAATCTGCAGGTCATGTTTCATGATGGCCATCATAAGGGGGTGGGCTTTTTCACCTTCAGTTGAGATACATGTACCAGTTGGGGTCTTCTTGGGAGGGGGGCCACAGTTGGCGTGGGCTTGCAGGGTTTCAGCCACAGTGGACTTTGCAAACCCCATTGCAGCTGCAATTTCCCCAAGGGACATAAGCATCCCTTGCTTTTCAACCATTTTGAGAACAATATCCAGGGTAATTAGCTTTCTTCTGTGTCTTGCAGGCTGATTGGCTGGAGGTTTAATGTGTCTGTCTTGGGAACCAGAGGGTGCCATCTTATTGGTGTTTCTGGATTCTGGCTTCCCTGGGTGACCCCTTAGCTCAATTGGCTAATTCTAGATGCTAGTGTTGATACATGATTTGGGTTAGCAGCTACCTGTGTGTGATAGGCAAACAGGGCCATGCTTGAGGATGCGGGAGAAAAAACATACTCCTGGGTAGTGCTTGGGGAGGAGCCTGTGGGTTGGGAATGTCCATAAACAGAGGCTTCACTATTGGAAGATCCAGCATAACCCTGCATGATTTTGTCAAGACCAGAGAACAGCTTGTTTACTTGGTTGTTATTGAAAGAAGACATAATAAGTTTTTATTAAAAAATTAAACTCAAAAAGAGGAGTGTATATTTCAGTCAATTTTATTGTTAAGTATGTTAAGTTAGTGAATAGTAGGATCTAAATTTTAGCCGTCCTAAAATGAAATAGGGTGATTTTTAAGAATACCTATGATTCCTAAAAGAATTAGCACAAATCCACTCTAGATCCTTTGACTTACTGTTTGAGACACTCATAAATTATATTTATTTCAAATTCACCTCATTTTTAATTCAAAATTTGGTTCTTGTATTTGACAATCTTGCAATTTCATATTTGTTAATTTTTACATGTTGTCTATGATTTGTTAGAAATACAGAAAATCTCAAATCATACATTAGAATCCCGCATTTCTGATTCATGTATCCCACATTTGTTTGCTGTGTTTTGTATTTAATTAGTTGAGTTATCTAATCAAGGGATTTGAAATTTGCAAATATAAATCAATCAAAAAATTAAAATTAAATGGTTGATTTTATTAAACAATTTAATTTTCACTCAGCTGAGTTGCCTGCAAAAGTGAATTGAAGTTTAGACCAAGGATTTGACAATCACACATTTTTATGTTTAGGTTCTGAATTTACAGTACTCATAAGTTACAGAAAGAGAAACTTTACCCTATTTTCAGGTAAAGTAACCCAACAGTATATTTTCTTCAACTGGTATAAGGATTTTAATACTACCTAAGCACATTCATACCAGAGAATGCCCTGCTTTATTTTAGTGCAATACACCATCTAGAAAGACGCCATCTAGAAAAATTTTTGTGATAGGTCAGGATTTGCATCAGCAAATTTTTTTAAAAAAAATTATTAATATGTTATTTTTTACATATTGGTTTCTAATACAGCATCTAGAAAATGCTATAACAAATTAAAATAAAAAGAGTGTTATCCAAATAAGATTTTTTGAGTATAAAACACTTAATAAATACCCTAAAATATGCCATCTAGAAATACAGCATCTAGAAAGACAGAATCTGGTGTCAGGATTGACAATTATTTCCCCCTGGAAACCCAGGCCCAAGAGTAGGATTCAAACCTGACCCTGAATTCCTGCAGGCTGCCAGCTTCATGGACCAAGGGCCCACCCGCTTGCGTTTTCTGGGGACTGAGCCTCCACAAGCTGAAACTCCTTCTAAGTCCTGAAGCCAGAATACCAATGCAGGCTTGACCATGGTGGTGCCTGAGGAGGAGCTTCTCAAATTGCCTAATGAAGGCAGAGAAGGTTCCTCTGCAAACTTCATGAATTTGAAGTCCTCTTAGGTAACCAATCAAATTCAGTTGCCAAAGGAAAACACAGGCTTTAATCCCAACCCTGTGACCACAGCCAGAAATCAAGAAAATTAAGTGATCAATTTGGAAATTTCAACCAATGAGAGAACACCCAGCCAAGGTGTTATTTTGCTGCTCCTGCACCTGGACCAACTGGCCACCTGCCCACATTTTTCCTGAAATTTTGATGAAGCCCTTATGGAAAATACTAAGTTTGGAGGCGGAATGCTATATATGCCTATAGATTCTGTGCTCAAACCTTATTGCCATTTTTGAATAAAGGTTATGTTATTTTGGCTTACACAGCTACTGCCTTATTTTGTATTTGCCATCTATCAATTCAGTTCAAGATCTCCTGGCCCTCCTGGCCCTCTGCCTGCAGATTTCTGTCCTCCAGGTGCACCCTTTGGCCCCGCCCACTTCACAGATTATCCTTTGAAACCTGAATATAAGGACTACACCCCAGAGAAAATATTCAAACTAGATTCTTTGGCCCGCATAAAATCTGCAGTTAGATACAACCGTCAAGGCCTGTGAATATTCTCAACACTCAAATTGTTTAGAGGAAAGTTCAACTACCTTCCTGCTTACAAACTCTGCATGGAACTGCCTGTGACCCCCAAGCCTATGCCCACCTCCTCACCCAACCTCCCAACTGATCACACTGGAAAACTATTCAGGATTGTGTACATCACCCTTGCAGAGGTGATTGACACTATAATCCCAGCTGCCAGCTTGTGGTCCTAGGTGAGGAAGTCCTTTCTCTACCCTTTTAAGTTAGCTCCTCTCTTGTGGTGGGCTTTACCTGCCAAAAACCTGGCCAGAATCACCCCAGAAAACAACAGGCTGGCTTCCCAAGACTGAATTGCTGACATCTGGGATCAAATAATAAATTATACTTTTGTGTGATAAATCCAAGCCTTTCTCTTATTAACTGGTAATAAATTATGACATTAATTTATGACCACATATAATAAATCAACTCAAATTAATGCCACTTTGATAGTACTATCTCCCTGTAACACAGTATTGCAACATCTTCAATTACTTCATCTTGAGGAATTAACACCTCAAGTAATTCACCAAATGAGTCACCAAATAGCTCACCAACTAGCCATTAGGTTGGTGGTACTATTACCATTTGGCCATCTGTTACAGAGATCAAACAATCCAGATCCTAAGTAGAACACAACTTGAATAAGCCTTGTGACTTAAGAGGAACATTACTCATATAAGCCCCATGATCCCCATGACGTACATGGACAGTGTGTGGCTTCTCATGATACTATATACTATCCCATCTCCATATCCAATAAAGTATCATTCTCTTCTTAATTTTCCCATTTATCTCATTTATTATACTTCCCAGAAGTATATACACAACAGTGGTAGAACAGGTAGGTTATCCACACTTAAACAACTTAAATGAAAAATTTCTCCCAAGAAAAAGATCCAGCAGATGGCCTTCCCTGCAGGTTGGAGAGATTAAAAAGAAGGACAGGATGTCCCTACAGACTTTGCCATCTTTGACAACATCCTTGTACCCATTGAACAATACAACACTCTCAAAGCCTTCAGATTGTTACCCACAGTACCAACCACAACAGCACCACAGCAGCTTGAGATACCCAATATTGTATTCCAATGCCTGTGTACAGCTGAAATTGGCGCCTTTGCAGGACTACGTCAAGAAAACGCCTCTATTTGGATTAACAGTACACAAAGCAAATTTGAGCAAGTGGAATACCCCAAAGACTCTGGATCAGCAAAATTGCCCTCCACGTTACAGGAACCGCATCAGGTTTTGTAAGCAGATGGATAAACCAACACCCCAACCAAAAGGGAGACTGTGAGCTATTCAAGAGTGCATTCCTCAAAAAAGTTCTCCATGAAGGATCCCAACGTAGTAATCATGACAGAACTTTGAACCTTCAAGATGACAGGAACAATTGAGGAGTACATCACTGCATACAAAGACCTACATGACCGCACACCCAACACCATCAACTTTGATGAACCTGGGCCACGCTTGGACTTCTACAATGGCCTTCACATGCACATTAGACATCAGTTTGATATGACCCGCTGTAAGAACCTTGAGAAAGTATTCTTGGAAGGCAAACACATAGCACAAAAATCTGACAATCTACATGCAACCAACAAGCGCAAAGAGAGTCCTTCAGCTAGGAAGGATCCTCAATCCAACAAGCAAAACAATTGAGCCAACAACACACATCCTCAAACTGAAAATTGCACTGCACAAGCCAACCAGACAAGCACCAAAGATACCAACAAGGAGGGAGAAGCTCAGGGGAGTGCTTAGGTGAACCGCCCTCCCCCAACCTACAAGACTTGTACAGGGACCAGGACATGGATTCAATCACCATGATCTAAGTACCTTCCAGCAACCCTCTATTGTTTGCCGCCCAAACAGGAAATAAACTCCTCAATTATCCTTTCTGTTTTTGCAGATATCAGAGCACCACACTATTCAACACTGGAGCAGACCAATCCCTAGTTGACAAGAAATTTGCTGACCTCATGAGACTACCAACCAATCAAAGCAACATCAGGAAAGTTATCATGGCGGACAACAGAAGCACACCAGTCACTCAAGAGATAAAACCTTTCTGCACCCAAATTGGAGACGTACAAACCACACTCAGCAGCCCAATCATACCAATCTCCAAGTATGCCATTATACTTGTCCTGGAATGGATGAGAAAGACCAAGCCTCACATTGAGATGGACAGTGCTACCCTCACCATACAAAGAGGAGAAGTACACCACCATGTTTATTTAACTCACCTTGATACGCTTATGAGAGACCATATATTTGTGAAAATCATGAAAACAGAAGAGAAAAACAACCCTAGCAAGATCAATTGGAGTACCTGCACATAAAAGGTCATCCCCTTCAAGAATACAGAGACTCAATATAAAAACAACTACATCCAAGACCAGATAGTTAACAAGTTCCCTGCTGTCTTCCAAGAAACACTGCCAGGATTACCTCCTGACCGCGGCATACAACATGAAATTGACCTTAAAGGAAGTATACCAAAGGCACACCCCATCTACCATTTCACACCCCAAGAAGACAATGCTTTAAAAGCCTATCTTGACAAAGCCCTTGAGAAAGGCCTCATTTGACCTTCAAAATTGCCTCTTGGTAGCACTATTTTCTTTATAGCAAAGAAAGTCAGAGGACTCTACCTAGTCTCAGACTACAGAGTGCTCAACAAGGTCATAATTAAGAACAGGTATCCCCTGCCTCTGATTGATGACCTTTTTGACGCCCTGGGAGGGTCCCAAATCTTCACAAAGATTGACTTGACAGCAGGCTATCACCAAATTTGCATAAACCCTGAAGACATACCAAAGACTTCATTCATAACCAAGTATGGGTCCTTTGAGTGTGTGGTTCTCAACTTTGGTATGAAAAACACCCCCAGTACCTCTGTAACCTTCATGAACAAAGTTTTCAAGTAACACATCAGAAAAAGAGAAATTATCTACCTAGACAACATCATCATTTACAGCCCAACTTTAAAACAACACTGGGAAGATGTCTGACTAGTTCTCCACACTCTCAAGGAAAACCATCTCATTGCTAAACCCTAAAAATGTGACTTCTTCTTGTCAGAACTCCCATTTCTCAGTCACATTATTGGTAAAGACAGAGTCAAACCAGACCCAGAAAAGATACATGCTATAACTGACATGCCAGTGCCAAGAAACAAAAAGCAAACTATGAACATTCCTTGGCATGGTAGCCTATTTCAGAAGATTCATCCCTGATTGGGGTGCCATTATGGCCCCTTTGTCTGCAATCACAGGCAAGACAAAAAAATGTGTATGGTCACCACTAAGAGACCAACATTTCCGAAAACTCAAAGAGCGCATGGTTACTACCCCCATCCTAAAATACCCAAACTGTGAAGAAATATACAAACCGGAAACTGATGCCTCCAACTACGCAATTGGAGGTTTACTTCAAATTCAGACTGCAGAAAAGAACTTCCTTCCTGTAGCATACAAATCAAGGAGGCTGTCTGATGTCAAAAAACATATCCTATACATTACAAGGAGCTGGTAGCTATTGTACACTGCCTCATGAAGTGGCAATGTTACCTAGAAGGCACACAAATATTCAAAGTGCTAACCAATCACAATTCATTGATATTATTCAAAGCCCAATAAAATATACCCCAAAGACATGCTGAATAGATGTGCCTCATCAAAAGGTACACCATGAACATTGAATATAAACCAGGCAAGGAAATGCTTACTGCAGATGCCCTGTCAAGGCTATACAACAAACACATCTTATGTACAGATGGGGGCCCCAATTGGCCCATGTTAATCATGGGAAATCTCCAAGAAGGGTTCTCACCTAACACACCAATGAACATCCAATAGAAAGTCCTCAAGAACAAACACATTTTCAAAAATGTATATGGCACATTACACCAAATACTTCCAAGTGGTGACACTGTATCCTACATCCCGTCAACGCAAAAGATTGACACAATCCTCCGTTATCACAGAGACTTGGGACACACCCGTAGCAGAAACTTACATGAATACCTCAAGACTTGCTACTGGTGGCCCAACATGTTAGATGATATCAGAGAAGTACTAGAAAAATTCAAAGTCTGTGAGAAGTACGCCCAAACCAAGGCACCACCAAAGTCAGTATTACCAGTATCAATCCCACAACCCTTTAAAACGTTGCCACTGGATATTGTGGGACCAATGCCTGGCAATAACAAAGGCAAAAAGTACATCATAACATCCATCAACTATACAGCCAGGTGGCCTGTGGCACAAGCCACAAAAGAACACAAAGGTAATGGTGAGATAATTTATTGGCAAAGAAATCATAGATAAGTTCATAAAACCTTAGCTTCTGATTACAGACAGGGGAACCAAACTTAAGGACATTGACACCAACATTTACCTTGCCAAGAACAGAATAAAACATATGATAGCCAGCCTGTATCACCTGGAAGCAAATGGAAGAGTAGAACAGCTAAACTGCTCCCTAGTAGAGGCCCTCAGTAAGTTATCTGCTAACAATCCAAAAGCCTGGGTTGACATGCTACCAACAGTAATCATAGTGTGCAGAACTTGAGTCAAATGCAATACAGGCAAGGGCCCATAAAAACTTGTCTATGGGCAAAAGCCCGCCCTTGTCAGTACTACTGCAGGACCACACTTACCCCTACCAAAAAGAGTACCAAACAACAGCAACCCTGATGTGCAGCGCGCTAAGAAAGACCAAGAGGGCATGGAAAAGAAAAGGACCAAGAGAGAAGTAGTTCCCCTACAACAATAGAGGTTCCAAGTTGGGGATGAGATCTGGGTTGTCAACCATAACCAACATAAGTTAGACCCAGGGTTGAGAGGACCAGGCATTGTCATGGAAGTCAAACCCAACAATAATTACCTAATAAAGGGTATTGGCGCTCAAACATAACTCAAACATAAGACCATGACTGCCTGCGTCTATGCAAAGCAAGAGAAGCACAACACAACTCCTGACTCCCTGTACCTAACGCCAAACTGGACCAATACCAAGCCTGTATCCCCAACACTCTAAAAAAATTCCTAAGATTCAACCTTCCAGCACCCCAGGGAGAGATGTCACAACATCTTTGATTACTCCCTCTTGGGGAATTAATGCCCCAAGTAGATCACCAAATGAGTCACCAAATAGCTCACCAACTAGCCATTTGGTTGGTGGCGCTACTATCAGTTGATTATCTATTACAGAGATCAAACAATCCAGATCCTAAGTAGAACACAACTTGAATAAGCCTCATTAATTAAGAGGAACATTAATCAGATAAGCCTCATGATTCCCATGACGTACATGGACAGTATGTGGCTTCCCATGATACTATATGTTATCCCATCTTCATATCCAATTAACTATCATTCTCTTCTTGATTTTCTCCTTTATCTCATTTATTATACTTCCCAGAAGTATATACACAACAACAGCCATTAAAAAACACTTTTAATATACTGGTTTTATTCCTTATCATAGAAGGATCTGTAATATTTGGGTTTCAACTTTAAAATGTTTCATTACTGATTTTATATATGCAAGGGTAGTGACTAGATTAACTGGAACTGCTAAAATCAGGTTAAGGAGAGCGTAACTAAGACCTCCTCATCTCTTGAAGGTTGTCACAATCAATTTTCCTGCATGGCTAAGGTAAAGAAGCCCATATTCATTGTGATTATCAGCAAGCTGAAGATCCAGAATGGCCATGGTCACCAGCTTTACCCCCAGGCCATCAAAAGCAAAGCTGTTAAATCCAATCATGCAGACTAGCAGGTCAATTTTAAAAGTGTTACTAGTGAGGTTTTGACCTATTACACCAGAGAAAGCCCCTTACCCATCTCAAAGGCATTGTAAAGGCTCTTGGGGCTAAAGCCTAATGTTGAAACAGCAGGCTTGACCCACCAACAAGGTTTTGAGTAAGCGGGTTTGTGACCTGCAACCCAATTGTCCAGTTGCTTGAAGCCAGACTAGGAAGTCAACTCGAATTTCCAAATCCAACAACCTGAACAAATGATGATCTCTTATGGTGGATACCTTGTTTTGGTGCTTGACTCATTACCAGGATCAAGCCACCCCCTTCATCATCCCACCGTGTGATCAACACTATCATGTTCCTGTTATCCATGATTCACAACAACTATATAATCATTATCTCTCAATAAAGAATATTATCTAGTTTCTAAATAATTTTCCCCTTGTAACTCTGCTAAAACAGCACAGTTACAACACTAATCCACTTTCTTCACCAATAAATTATTTCCTTTCAAATATTTGATTTTAAATTTATTTTTAGTATACATATTTAATATATGGTCAAAAATTAATACAGAAATATCACAGTTTTGGGGTGTGTTGACTTTGGAGCTTTGTGCACTATAGTTTGTGCTAGCTGACCCCACATTGTTATTGCAGTCTTGGAATCTTTGGAATATTTTGAGTCTAGCCATATGTTTTTCTTATTGTTTTTGAATATTTTTGGGCTTTTATTAATTTTTAAGTTATCCGGCATAGTTTAGCCATAAATTTAACATAGGGTTTCTAGATGGTGTTTTCTAGATGGTGTTTCTAGATGGCGTCTTTCTAGATAGTGTATCCCACCTTTATTTTCACCCCAGCTAGTCTAAGGATACCTATACCCCTTGGTAAAATAATCATAGGGCACCACTCTTATCCTTTCAAAGCACTAATAAGGGATCACCTTAGTAACACTCCAAGGCATAGCCAACCACCACTAACTATTGAGGCTAGGTAGATCAATAAAATAGCAAACATTTACCTTTCTCAGGCAACCAATCTTTATTTAGCCAAACCCAGCCCTTGCCTGAAAAACAGCTCCCCATGTGGGTCATAACAAACCTTAATCCAGAGCAAACTTGATCTAGCCCCTGACTCACTATCAGGATCAAGCCAGTCCCTACACATCCAGGACAATTGATCAGCACGTGTGTTGTTCCTTCTAAAGGGTTCACCCCTACTGTATAATCCTTCATGTTGCAATACAGATATTATCCAGTCTCTAATGTTCTTTTCCCCTTTATAACTCTGCTAACACAGCTCAGTTACAAAAAGCTACAAGTATAAACAAAAAAATTCAGCTAAAAACAAAATCAACTCAGCTGGAACAAAAAATAACGGTACAAAAGTTATTTTCAATTGACATAGATTCATATATATATTGTTTTTTGGCTGAACTGACTTTGGTTTAAGATGTAATTCTTTCACTTATCCTTGCAGCTCTGAAAACTGCTGCATGAAAAGTTGAGCATATAAATCTTGGATGTAAACAACTTAGTTACAAACTAAATCTATTTTCAAGTAGTAAATACCTAGAATGAATGGGGCAGGAAGGTAGAGGGCAGTTCTTTAACCATGGTCTGTGGTTTGAGTGATGAAATCTACCTTTTACATGATTTACTTGGGTTATAGCCTTGATAGGCAGCAAGAGAGGGAAAGTTGAGTTTAGTGGGGTAGAGTCACAGCTAGTTTATTTTCATTCAGCCTGGACTACTTTTAGCCTGTAGTAACATTTTATATATTCGTTGTATGCAGGAAAATTTAAAGTTAATTGCTGGTAATCCTATAGGGCTTGATTTTATAGAATTTGGAGGCTGATTTAGTTGCCTAAATAAAACTTTGTTTTAAGAAACTTGGTTGCTTGACTGTATATTGCTCCACTTGTTTTACCTGGTATTGATACCCCTAATTAAATCATCGGTTGCTATACACACTAATCAAAAGTTAAGTAGTTCATATTTAACTGGTGAGTTTATTCCCATTAAGAATCGTACCAAAAAACTCTTTGATTTAAGAACTTTTGCTTTGCCTGACTCAATTTTCTGGTCTCACCTCATTTCCAGGAACTGATTTCTGACATTATGACATCATTTTGGATCTTTACAATAAAATTTATTTTGCAAGATACTCGAAATGATGTCATATTGTCAGAAATCAGTTCCTGGAAATGAGGTAAGTATCTATTTTCTAAGGTGCACCCAAATTCCAGCCCTCTCTCAAGGCCAGAAAACTCTTTTAATTTTCCAGAGTAAAGGCTGTTTATCATTTAAAACCTTATCAGCGATTCTTGCAATAGCAACAGAGAAAATATTGCCAGGATATAAATATGACGTCTAACCAAAAAGGAAAGGGATAATTTCATACTTTTAATGATAATGTTTTGCGTTTATTGGGCGTTCTAGATTAAATTAGCAAGAATAGGTTGAGTATTTACCTCTTCTGGAGCAGCGGGAGCAGAAGCACCCTGTCCTCCACCTCTCTTGGAAACTCCAGAAACAATGTCATCAACTCTCAAGAGTAGGCAAGCAGACTAAACAGGTAAATACAAGAACAGACAACAACTTACTTCAATTGCTGTTTTTATCGTCTGTACTTTAACAGCAGTAGGCTCCCAGATTCCATACTCGCGCATATCAACAATGTTTCCTGTAGTACCATCGATGCCCCAAGTGTGGTCACCATTGGCATGCTTGGCCTAAAACAGAATCAATAAGCATATATTGAAGAGTCATACCCGAAGCTGAGTCAAGATTTTGACAGGCTTGGCACCACAGTTTTGCACAAGAGTACGGGGAATAGTGTCCATTGCCTCAGCAACTCCCAAGTAGGGCCATTGGCCAATACCATCAAGAGTCTTGGCACGGGCAGCAAGCTGGACCCCAATAGCCATTTCTGTTGCACCACCCCCAGGGGAAAGCTTAGGGTGGAAATAAACATTACGCGCGGCACTCATGGCATCCTGTAAGTTGCGATCAACCTCATGCAAAATATCCTTAGAGGGCCCACGCAATAGGATTGTGCAGGCCTTGGGATCTTTACATCCGGTGAGGAAGGTGAAATATTCATCACCAATCTTTTCAACGTTGAACAGCCCGCACTTGGTACCGATATCAGACTCCTTGATATCCTCTACACGTGACACAACAGTGGCACCTACTGCTCGAGCAATACGATTGTTGTCGGTTTTACGCAGCCGGCGGAGAGCAGTGATGTTGGCTTTCATCAAATAATGCTGGGCCAAGTCAGACACACCCTTCTCAGTAAAGACCAAGTCGGGCTTAAGTGCAATGATGTGGTCACACAGTTGCTTGACCTGCTCCTCTTCAATCTGGAGAAAGCGGTTCCAGTCAGCTTCCTTGGAGATCTCAATGTTGGTCTGGGACTCTCCTTTCTTGTATTCAAGAGGGCAGTCAAGAAGAAGGATGCGGGGGTTCTCAATGCGACGACGCATCTTGGGATGAGTGACATCTTTATTTACCATAACTCCATCAAGTACTCTTGATTCTTCGATTTCACCGCCAGGGACCTAATCAATATTGAGCCAGGGAAGACCCCAACCGTACCTTTTCAACGCGAGCATATCTCTTGATATCAACCTCACGACGCCCGTTATCGTCAGTAGCCACACAGCGAACTGCGCTGAGGGCAAGCTCACACATGAGCTCGCTCCAACGGCTAACAAATTTGGTATTTAAAGAGCTTTTGACGATCTTGAGCATTTGCACGTGGTCATTTAAGTCAACATCAATCGAAATAGACTCAATAATCTCAATGGCGTCTTCTAGAGCCTTTTTATATGCAGAAATGATGACAATAGGATGGATGTTACGCTCCAAGAAAGGTGCAGCAATGGAAAGAACCTCTCCAGCTAAACACGGTTAAAAAATTTACAAAGGAAAACATACCAAGAATAATAACAGAGGTTGTACCATCACCAACCTCTTCATCTTGAGTACGGCTAAGCTCGATCATGCTCTTAGCTGCAGGATGAGCGACCTCTACTTCTCTAAGAATCGCATTGCCATCATTGGTGAGAACAATTCCACCCATAGGATCTAAGAGCATCTTAAGCATAGCGCGGGGACCAAGGCAAGTTCTGATAATATCAGAGACAGTCTAGAAGGCCTTAAGTTTGGATGTTATTTGAAATATATTACTTTAGCAGCAAGGATGTTTGAAAGCTGAGCTTTGCGGCCAGTTTCTCTCTCTATTTTGGTATCTAGAATAAATTAGGAATGAAAGCAGAAGATTGTAAATATAGCTACGATTTATCTTTTATAAATCACGATGACGGTAGAAATGTTTGTGACTTACTCATAACAATTACTGGAGCCTGCATCTTTGACAATATCTTTTTTCAGAAAGTAGATAGGAGAACTAAGTAGGATTAATAAATATTTTATTCAAGACATTTGGATGATTATATAACTTATAACGAGATTGGGCTAAAAATCCAAGATAAATAAAGACAATAACTTATGGAACTTAACACACTAAAATAAAAACAAAAATGAAATAACAAAGGTTTTGAAAATACTGATGGACTCGAATTACTGTAAAGAGTCAAATAATCAGAAAGCACAAGCTGTATAATGTAGTACCGATCCAAAATAATATGAGCAATTAGCTTCACATGCCACATACTTCATCCTAAAAAATCGAATTTGATGGCCAAAATTATGCCTCCTAAAAATCACCCCGAAGCAAGTTGAATACATCTAAAGCTTCAGCTAGGGAAGGTTCGGCCCACCTCCGACTAGCTTCCGGCTCTTGGCCGCCACAGCCAGAACGTGATCTTCTTAACATTTGATTTTTTGAAATAACTTTTCGACTGGGTGGCCCAGAGCTGGGCTGAAGCAGCCCAAGGTTCACCCAAATGTATCAGCTTCCTTAATGCAAAATCCACGTGAAAAACATCTCCATTTTAGTACAGTAGTTTTAAAAGCTATGGCAACAAGCAAAAATAATTCATATTTAAACAAAATTGAAATGAACCCAAATCTATTGTAAACTAATATAAATTCATTTATTTTTAATTTCGTTTAAATCTGAGTTCATTTCATTTGAATCTGAATTATTTTTGCTTGTCGCCATAGATTTTAAAACTACTGTAGAAAAGGGAACATAAGCCCAAATATCTTTTAAACTATTGATACCAGATATATAATTAAATAGTACAGCAGTTTTCAAAGCTCTGGCAATAAGCAAAATGAACTCAAACTTAACCAAAGCCCAACTGGGCAAGTTCCAGACTGCAAATAGCTTGGATGTGTTTTTGGTGAACAAGCAGAAGGCCAAACAAGAAGCCGATAGCCCTCAAATCAAATAAAAAAGTAAATCAAATATAAGATAACACATCCCAGAATACAAGCAGAATGAATCAATAAAATAAGCAAACAGGGTTGGTTTTTTTCTAAATTGCAATAAATTAGAAAATGAATGGCCTCTACAATGGAAATAACACCTTTCCATTCACATACACAGTTCTGTCTGATTTAACAAAAACCCTTTGTTTCACTTCTTTTTGGAAGCACAATGGGTATGGCATCATCCTGTTTACACAATATTAAAGGTAACAGCACCCATGTTGACACTAAAAATGTCAACAGTGGCCATGTCAACACTTTGTCAACATAGTCACTGTTGACTCAACTCTAAATCTCCTATGTTTTTTGCTAGTTGCACTAGTTTAATTCTTTTTTTAAAGTGTTCAGGGGTGTGAACCCAGAGACACGACAAAATTGTGGTTATTGTCAAAACAGCAGGCTCAACCCGCCAGCAAGGTTCCAAACAAGCAGGTTTGTGACCCGTAATCCAATTACCCAGCCACTCAAAGCCAGACTAGGAAGTCAACTTGAATTGCCAAACCCAACAACATGAATAGATGATGATCCCTCATGGTGGATACCTTGTTTTAACGCTTGACTCATCACCAGGATCAAGCCACCCCCTTCACTACCCCACTGTGTGATCAACACTATCATGTTCCTGTTATCCATGATTCACACTAACTATATAATCACTATCTCTCAATAAAGATTATTATCTACCTTCTAAATATTTTCCCCTTGTAACTCTGCTAAAACAGCACAGTTACAACATTGGAGCACAGGTAGGTTATCCATCCTACCTTATCTTGAAAAATTCCTCCTGTTGCCTGCACTCACTGCAGCCAACAAATCCTTGACAGAATTATGTCTGGCCTCCCACTGGACTGGACCCCATACACCCCTGGTACTGAGATACCTGATGGCTTTGTCCTGTAACAGAACACAGTGATTCCACTACCCGCCTTCAACCCCATATCTGCACAAGGGCTCTTTCAGGATCCCTCCTCTATTCTGCGGCCAACCAAAAAAAACACCATGCCCGCCTACTTAGCCCAAAGACTGCAAAGCACTGCCTTGGAACCTTTTGCCAGGGCCAACAACGACAACACTGCTTCATGGATCCAGTCCGCTCAGAGCAAGCTGGCCCAGATGGAATGCCTGCAGAAATTTTGGATTGCGGAAATCTCCATCTGCCTGACCCACAATGCTGGCACCTGGTGTGACAAGTGGCACAAAGAATACGTCAACAAGAACTGGGATACCTTCAAGCAAGACTTCTTGGAAAGGTTCATGCTTAAGGACATGGTGCTCATGATCATATGCCAAGTAAATAACCTAACCCAGACAAGCACTGTGAAGGAACTCATCTGCACCTACGAGGAACTCCGACTTTGTGCACCATCTGATATGGCCTTTGACACCCCAGCCACACAGCTCATGTACTATGACGCCCTTAAGTTGCATGTAATGAGACACATGAGCCTGGATCAAGTGACCAACCTACAAAGCCTGTACCACAAAGCGGAGAAAGCAGAACAAACCTCCAACACCCTTCATAAGGCACAAACTGGAAAACAAGAGAGACCCAAGGATTCCCACACAGGCAGGCGCTCCACTTGACCACCCCCTGGAAACAACAGGAATAACACCAACCATAAACCCACAATCTCAAACGGACATGGGAATGGAAATATTGGCCAGTCCAATCATATTCATTTTCATATCACTGCCACACAAGGCAATCAAGATGAGGGAAAAGCCCAGGGAGAGCATTAAGCAAGTCAAGCTCTCCCCACACAACTCCCAACTTGCCCAATGATGAGTACTAACCCAAGGATGTGGACCAATGTCCAATGATCCAAGTACCCTCACAGGACCTGGTACTGTACACCATTGCAGACATCCCAATAAACTGATGTCCTATCCTTTCCGTTTTTGCAGTTACACAGGCTCAGCACTCCTGGAATCGGGTGCAGATTGAACCCTAGTCAACAGCAGCTTTGTAGATAAGTTCAAGCTAGCCACTAATCCTTTGCGGATTAAAAATGTGGTCCTGGCTGATGAACATCATATTGCCGTGACAAGGGAAACCACCCCCTTCTCTGTCATGCTCAAGAACCTCTACTCCACCATCTAAGGTCCCGTCATTGACTTCCCAAAGTTTGACATTGTACTGGGGCTAGATTGATTACAAAGGAACAATCCTCACGTAGACTGGGCAACCTCAGTGTTGACCATTAAGCATGAAGGTGTCAACCACCAGATCTACCCTGACTCAGTGGACCAACTCTTACGCAACCACGTCTTTGTGCGCATCACAGAGGCCCTGGACAAAAAAGAAAACCTGAAGGCAATTGACTAGGACTCCTGCCAGTACGAGATCATACACATCAAAGATCACCAGGATACCTTCACGCCTCAGGATTGCAAAATTGTGGCCCGCCATCCAGAAATCTTCAAGGAAGCGTTGGAGAAAGGACTTATCTGCCCCTCACAGTCATCTTTTAGGGCCGCCATATTCTTTGTGGCCAAGAAGAACGGTACCTTACGTCTGGTCACAGACTACCAAGCCCTAAACAAAGTTACCATCAAGAATTGTTATCCACTACCACTGATTGTTGACCTCTTTGACGCCTTGGGAGGAGTCACAGGATTCCCCAAGATTGATCTGACTGCAGGCTACAACCAGATTTGTATTAAGGAGGAAGACATTCCCAAAACAGCCTTCTGCACTAAATACAGCTCATACAAATGTGTGGTGCTCAACTTTGGCATGACAAATGCTCCTCCCACCTTTGTGACCTTCAAGAACAAAGTGTTTGCTCCACACATAGGCAAGCATGCCCTAGTCTACCTAGACAACATTATTGTCTACAGCCCCTTGGTGGAACAGTACCACAAGGACCTAGAGGCAGTCTTTTCTATCCTGGCACAACACAAACTGTTAGCCAAACCCTCCAAGTGTCAGTTTTTCCGCAAGCAATTACCCTTTCTGGGACACATAGTCTCAGAGGACGGCATCAAACCCGACAGTCAAAAGATACAGGCCATCTTCAAGATGCCGCCACCCAAGGATAAGTTGGAACTCTGCACCTTCTTGGGGATGGTGGCCTATGTACGCCACTTCATACCTGACTGTGGCATTTTGACTGCCCCCTTGTCCTCCATAACAGGCGCCAAATCCAAGTTTATGTGGACCCCCCCCCAATGTGACCTCTGTTTTAGACGCCTCAAGGAGAAGCTCATGACAGCTCCTATCCTGAAATACCCCAAACATGACGGGGATTACCAAATAGAAACCGACGCCTCAGATGCATCCATTAGGGGAGTACTACAAATCAAAAATAATGATGGTGACTTCCTGCTTGTAGCTTATGAATCACAAAAGTTGACAGATGGCAAGTGTTGATACCCTATCCACAATAAGGAACTGCTGGTCATTGTACACTTTCTAGTCAAATGGCGTTGCTATCTAGAACGCCAGAAAGAGTTCACAGCATTGATCAATCACAAGTCACTCATCTATCTCAAGACTCAAGAAAATCTATCTCATCGCCAAGCCCGCTGGATGGAGCTCTTGGAGAGATTCAATATGCTCATACAGTATAAACCTGGTCCTGAGCTTGCCATGGCAGACACCCTCTCATGCCTATATGTTCGTGCCACAAGAGGGGAAAATGGGCTTGACCCAGACTGGCCTCTCTTGGTACTATGAACAAAGGATAAAGGCTTCCCTCCAGGTACAACCAACATAACCAAGGAAACAGTCATCAAAAACAAACACCTATTCACTGACGTGTACAGGACCCTGCACAGAAAAATGTCCAGTGGTACTACCATCCCTTATATTCCCACGCATCAGCAAGTAGACACCATCCTACAATATCACAGGGACCTCAGACACACCAAAAGTCAAAACCTATATGGGTTCCTTAAATACAAAGCCTGGTGACCAACCTTATATTGTGACGTTCAGGAAGTCCTAGACTAATGTGAGGTACGCAAGAAATTTGCCAAGAGCAAAACCCCTCCAAAGTCAGTACTGCCCATCCACACACAGCTACCCTTCAAGGTGTGGGCCCTTGATGTAGTTGGCCCCATGATAGGGAAACACAACAATAAGAAATATATCATCACCACCATCAACTTTGCTACAAGATGGCCAGTAGCCCAAGCAGTAAAGGCGCACACTGGCAATGACATACAAAGATTCATTGGAAAAGAGATAATCAGCAAGTTTGGAAAGCCAGAACTCCTGATAACCAATGAAGGGAAAGAATTGACCTCCAAAAACACCAGCATATACCTCACTAAGAATGGTGTCAAACATACCGTGACAACACTGTACCAGCCACAGGCCAATGGACGTATAGAGTGGCTTAACAGCAGCCTTGTGCAAGCCCTAACCAAGCTCACCGCTGGGAGACCTGAAGACTGGTATAAGCAGCTATTGGCTGCATTACTTGTGTACCAAACCCAAGTGAACAGATTCACCTGGAAAAGCCCTTTTGAGTTGGTATACGGCACACAGCCAAATATCATTCAAGCATAAACAGGACCCAAACTGGAGATCCCAAGTAAAATCCCCCCACACTCAGACCCTCAAGTTATAGAGGCCAACAGCAAGCAAACAGAAAAAGAAAACAAACATCTGCAAAATTTTTTGTCTCCATCCAAGATAGACATGAAGTTGGGGACAAAGTTTGGGTCATGAACATTGATAAAAGCAGACTACAACCTAAGAAAGTAGGACCAGCAATCATTCTAAAGGTAAACAACAATAACACTTACCTTGTGCAAGGACTTGGGAAACACAAGAAATACAATACTCTACACCATGATTGCTTGAGACCCTGCAAAGCAAGACAAAAACAACGCAAAACCTCCCTGCCCGCTACAGAGCAACAGTTAGTCCAGTATGGCGCCCAGGCTTCTGACAATCTCCCTGACAACCTACCCCAGGGGAGGCCAACCTTCAGTCAGGGTGTGTGTGTTAAAACAGCAGGCTTGACCTGCCAGCAAGGTTTCAAACAAGCAGGTTTGTGACCCGCAATCTGATTACCTGGCCACTTGAAGCCAGACTAGGAAGTCAACTCAAATTGCCAAATCTAACAACATGAACAGATGATGATCCCTTATGGTGGATACCTCATTTTGGCGCTTGACTCATTACCAGGATCAAGCCACCCCCTTCACCATCCAGCTGTGTGATCAACACAATCATGTTCCTGTTATCCTTGATTCACAATGACTATATAATAACTATCTCTCAATAAAGATTATTATCTAGCTTCTAAATATTTTTTTCCCTTGTAACTCTGCTAAAGTAGCACAGTTACAACACTATTTCAACACAATTTAATATTAAGCTTAATAAAAAACTTTATTTAACCAGATTTTTCCTTTACGTTTACTAATAAAAATTAGTTTATTTTTTATTTATTTTCACAACGTAAAAGTGTCAATGTCAACACTTTTTAAGCCAAACTTATTTTTAATAACAAAACTGAAACATCTATAACAAAGAAATTAAGTGCACATTTAAAATTGTTTTTTATTAAATTAATATAAAGAAAAACATATTGCACATATAGTAGATTCTTAAAATGTTCATCTTATAAATGTATATGTGGCACTTATTGTAAGGTCTTGCCCATAATGGTGCAAGGTTATAAACTAAAGCGTGCAAAGCATTGGGATTCAAATTTAAAAGAAATAAGAATGTAGGTACTTTCTGTAAGATGATCTTACAGAAACCCGCTAAAAACCTATATTGCGTCACAAATAGAGTAATAGAGTTTAAAAACCCTAAGCAAAGAAGATAAAATAAGGTGTTTAATAGTGAACAATTTGTAACTAAGGGAATATCAATATTAGGGTATTCTCCATTGGCAAATTGATACATATAACTATTGAAAGATTCTTTAAGGGAAAAAATGGATACAACAAGCCTAAGACTTGTTGTTTTACAAGTTCCATTGTATTTAAGGAAAAGCTAAACTAAAAAAATGAATTGAAAAAACAAAATTCTTAAAATTACAAATCTGAAGTTTAAAATTGTAAAAGTTGAAGGGGAAGAAATCACTTAGAATTTTGGCTTAAAGCCTACTCTTCAAAAGCTCTTTATTTATAGAAGAGAAAGCCTTTTCAGTTGGACCATGATCAACAGGAGGAGCAGCCAAGAGGAGGAGCAACTGGAGAAGTTGGAGACAATCAGGTTCAAAAAAGGAGAAACACAAAGACCAGTTCAAGTTTGATAGGCAGAATATGCTGGGGAGAGTGGCAACAACTTGAAAAAAGGAGTTTTGAAAGGTAAGCAAAAAGTAGAATAAATCTAACTTAGAGTAGAGAAATATAAGCTATTTGAATAGCTGGGAAGACAGTGGGTGACAACTGCGTCAATTCAAATGCAAATCAAAGAGAAAAACAAGGTAATTAACTTAAAATACTTAAATATTAACTTCTACTTTAAAATTCCAAATATTAAAAAGTACTAAAGATTAAAAAATCAAAATTAAACATCAAATATGATAATTTAGAGAGCCTGCCCTTTGGGGCAGGACATGATACTTATTCTGGCTTTAATATCATAAATGGATTGGTGACTAACAACAATTCAATAATTTAAGTGTGAGTTACTATCTAAGTTACTATAGAATTTATTAGTGAAAATAATGTTGACACTCAGAAATATTGTCTATTTGCTTGTGATCATCTGCTGGGGTGGAGTTAAGCAAATTAGAGTGGCACATTTAAGCTTACATTAATACTTTAAATTCAGAACCTGAATATAAAAATGCGGGATTGTCAAATCCTTGGTCCAAATTTTGAATCACTTTTGTAGGCAACTCAGCTGAGTGAAAAACAAAATATTTAATAAAATTAACCATTTAATTTGACTTTTTTGGTGTATTTAAATTGGAAAATTTTGAATCCCTTGAGCAGATAACTCAACTAACAAAGGAAAAAACACAGCAAACAAATACAGGATAAATGAATCAGAAATGCGGGATTCTAATATACAATTTGAGATTTCCTGTATGTCAAAAAAATCAAAGACATCATGTAAACCTTAACAAATCTGAAATTGCGGGATTGTCAAATTCAAGAACCAAGTTTCAAATCATAATTGCAATGAATTCAAAATAAATATAATTTACGGGTGTCTCAAAAAGGATTCTAAAGGATCTAGAGTGGATTTGTGCTAATTCTTTTAGGAATCATAGGCATTCTCAAAATCACCCTGTTCCAGTTTAGGACGGCTAAAATTTAGATCCTACTATTCACCAACTTACCATATTTAACAATAAAATTGATTAAAATATACATTCCTCTTCTTGAGTTTAATTTTTTAATAAACATTTATTATGTCTTCTAACAACATCAACCAAATCAACAAGCTGTTCCCTGGCCTTGATGAAATCATTCAGGGCTACACTGTGTCTCTTAACAGTAAAGCCTCTGTCTATGGCCACTCCAAACCTGTAGGCCCCTCCTCAAGCCCCACCCAGGAGTGTGTTCTTTCCCCTATGTCCTTAAGCATGGCCCTGTTTGCTCATCATGCACAGGCAGCCACCAACCCAAATCCTGTATCAACACTAACACCTGGAATCAGGCAATTGAGCCATGGGGTCACCCAGAGAGTCCCAAATCCTGAAACAGCCAATAAGATGGCACTGTCTGGTCCTCAAGGCAGACACACCCCACCTCCACCCAATCAGCCTGCAAGACACAGAAGAAAGCTAATTACCCTGGATATTCTCAAAATGGTTGAAAAGCAAGGGATGCTTATGTCCCTTGGGGAAATTGCAGCCGCAATAGGGTTTGCAAAGTCCACTGTGGCTGCAACCCTGCAAGCCCACGCCAACTGTGGCCCCCCTACCAAGAAGACCCTGACTGGTGCCCGTTCTTTGACTTAAGGTGAAAAAGCCCACCCCCTCATGATGGCCATTATGGAGTGTGACCTGCGGATGCCCCTGGTCCAGGTCCATCTCTAACTGGGACTCCACGGCATTTTTATCAACAAGAGAACAGTGAATTTGTAGATGAACGGAGTTGTGGTTGCTGTCAGGGCCCAGAATGGGCCAGAAAAAACCCTATGTTGCATAGGGTCAATGCTTGCAATGGAGCAATCATGCAACCAAATAATTGTGTTATCAATCACACAGATTAACCCAAAGGAAACTTTAATTCTAAGTGGAGAATCAAACCCTGGTCAATGCCAAGCCTGGGGAAAATTGAAAACTGTCCCAAAGCCAAGTGGAAAAGATTTTAATTGGCCCACACCCTCTGAAACCCAGAATTGGGGACTTGGGTTACTAAATGGCCCAAAATCTCCCTGTCAGCTTCCCCAGGGCAGAAATGATGAAAGTATCCATCTAACTGGCAAATCAGGAGTCACCAATAGAACCCAGCTTGAGAATAATCCATTGGCAACCAATAATAAGTTTCCAGTAAGCCTAATTGCAGTTTCCCAACAGGATATAGTTGGGAAGACTGGCAATCCCCTTTCTTTTTTGAACACTTAAAATTAAACATCTTTATGCTCAGGATTCCTTATTTTCTTGCAAGATCTATCTACTTTTGCACCAATATAAATATCCTGTTTGCATTTATTTGCAACTCCACTACACTTTACAACCTCACGTATTTGCTCCTCCTGGCCACCAAGAGTGATCATTTTGTCCTCCATGCTGGAGATCCCTCCTACTCCTCCCTTACCAACTGTGCCTCCTGCTCAAGACTTTAGTAAGTTGGGTTTTGTCTATATCACAGTATTGGGGCTGTCCAGCCGGATTCTGGTATGGGCCATGACAGTTGCCACCAGACTCTTATCCAATCAGGTTCTCAGTGGCCCCATTTTGGTGAATACTGACCCCTATGATTATACCATCATCAATTTTATCAAAGGGAGAGCAATGAGGGCCTGTAATGATGTAATCTTCCTGTCATATGCCAAGATTTTGGCAAGTATTCAAGACTTTGGAGAAAAGCGCATCCAGTCTGATGTATTCAAGCGCAGGCCAATCCTGTATTGATTTGTCAGGGTTTTGTTGGCAGTTTCCCCATTGGGTGTAAATCATTACTCGTCAATATCAAACACCACAGATGGGTATGCCTACCAGACAGAGCTCAAGGCCATGCTGGAGGAGTGGGCCACACAGCAAAAAGTGTACAAAGTTGTACTGAGTGCCAAGATGGAGCAGCAGGAATGGGCAACCCAAGAAATAAGGGCTGAAGGGCATACCTGTTGGTCCTACCCCATCAACCACGCCAACATGCATCTTGAAGATGTATGTCTTTACAATTTTAGTTCCACGCTTAGGCGCTTAAAGCCTGCCACATACAATGAACTGTGCACCCAAATTGATAAGAGTTATGAGCTGTTTCTGTCCATGTTTGTCTAAGATTTATCTGATCTAATTATCTTCTATGTAAGTGATAGTGATAAGTCCAGAAAGGACTCCCACCTCCCCCAATGCCAATCCATTTGTTTCCCCAGCCTGCATATGTGACAGAAGACCCTGTTTGAACATGACCCCTGAAGAGTACCAACACCACGTCAGAAGTGGGATATGTTTCTATTGCCACCAGAGTAGTCATTTATCCAAGGATTGCACTAGCTGCTCCAACAGAAACCAAGGAGCCACCATCTCAGCAATAAACAACACTTCCCAGTCTTATCCTATCATTGACACTACTTTATGCTATCACAATCATGAGGTGAACACTGTAGCCCTCCTAGACAGTGGGGCAACCCTTAACTACATGGAACATAGCCTAGCTGAGAAACTGGGTGTGAAAATCCAAGGAAACTCCTAACTGATAACCTTGGGTAACAAGACAACAGACCTATTCCACAAATGCAAAGAGTTTGTCTCCCTGAAGTTAAATGAGAGACTCCTGCCCACCAGATTCCATGTTATGGAGAAGCTTCCCAAACCTGTAGTGATAGGCTTTGAATGATGGGTTGACCACCAATTGAACTTAGACTATAAGAACCATCAAGTGACTGTCACTCATGAGAGCCAAACCTTGGAGGTCCCCTGCCTGAACCCCCAGCAGACCCCTGAGTTAAACAACATCACCATGGAATCCTGCAAAGCTGAGTTCCCCTTTCTTTTTGAAGCCTTGGGAGTCTGTCTTCTCAGAAGAAGAAGCCACAACCTTGCCTAAACACAGTCAGTTTGACCACGCCATTGACCTCCTCCCCAGAAACCAACCTAAGCATAGACCTGTCTATAGTTGTAACATGAAGGAACAAGTTGCCTTAAGAGAGTACTTGGACAAGATGTTGAAGAAGGGATATATACACGTCTCAAAATCTCCTTGCTTGTCCCCTTTACTGTTTGTTAAAAAGAAGGGCAGCAATCTATGTCCTTGTGTCAATTACCAGGACCTAAACATCATCACAGTGAAAAACAGATACCTTGTACCCAATGCTGAAGACCTCTCAGACCAGCTTTTAGGAGCCAAAATCTTCTCAAAGGTTGATTTGAGGAACGCCTTTAACCATATCCAGATCAGGCCTGGCAAAAAATGGAAGACCACCTTCAAGACTAGATAAGGTCTCTTTGAATACTTGGTTATGCTGTTTGGGTTGTGCAACGCGCCCAGCACCTTTCAAACTATGGTGGACGTGGTCTTGGGAGGACTCAAGGATCAGTGTTGTGTAGCCTACTTAGATGACATCCTCATTTACAGTTGCACCCCTGAGGAACATGTTGAACACATTCAAGCTGTCCTGCAACACTTGAAGGAACACAGACTCTTTTTTAAACTCCAGAAATGTGAGTTCTTCCAAAAGGAAGTAGAGTTCCTGGGGTACAATGTACTGAAAGAAGGTTTTGCAATGACACCTGATAAAGTAGAGGCTGTGACAACATGGCCTGAACCTAAGAACTGCAAGGAGGTCAGAAGTTTCCTGGGCCTGGAAAACTTCTGCCGGGAATTCGTCCAAAATATTTCTTCAATCTGCTTGCCCTTGACCCGCCTTACCTCTGAAAAACACCCCTTTGTGTGAGATGACGCCGCCAGATCTGCCTTTGAGTTGCTAAAGAACGCCTTTGTAACCGCCCCTATATTGGCAATGCCAGTTTAAAATAAGACCTTCATTGTGGAAACAGGCGCCTCTGAATTTGCATTGGGGGAGTGTTGCTTCAGGAGGGGCATGATAGTAAGCTGCACCTTGTAGCTTACTACTCAAGGAAGTTCACTATGCCTGAGTTGAACTACCCCATCTAAAATAAAGAGATGTTTGCCATCATCCAGTCCTTGAAACATTGGAGAAGATACTTGTGTGACACCAACTACCCAGTGAGAATCATGATCAATCACAAGAACCTGATATACTTCCTCAAACTGCAACAACTGAATCAGCGACAAGCTAGATGGGCCCTATTCCTAGCAGATTACGGCTTATCAATCAGCTACAAGCCTGGCAAGATCAACATTGTACCTGATGCACTAAGCCAAAGAGCCTACCTTTTTCCTAGCACCAAAGAGATTGAAGAATTCAACACTAAATCATTGCTGTCCCCAAACATGATTGAGCCAATGCTTCTATTCCTGGGACTAGCCAGTAGAAGAGAAGAAATCCAACTAGCTCAGACTGTAGACCAGCACTGCATCTCCATCATGGAAGACTTAAAGAAAGAATCAACAGTCAATACTACCAAACTGGTTACTCCCTACATGGAAACACCCTGCAGCTACACGGATTCACCTACGTACCAGAGGGTCCACTGCGCTTAGAGATACTGAAGGAATACCACAACTCTTCCATGTCAGGACACCCTGGCTGTACAAAGACGTTCAAAGGAGTCCAGAGAACCTACATGTGGCCCAGGATGAAGCCAGAAATTGAAGGATACCTCAGTGGTTGTGAGACATGTGGACATACCAAGCCTAAGAAAGGAAAGCCAGAAGGATTACTACAACCTCAGCAGATTGCAGAAGGCCCTTGGAAGTCAGTTTCCATGGACTAAATTGTGGAGCTACCCAATTCAAAAGGATTAAATGCCATCCTTGTAATTGTCAATTGTTTCACCAAGATGACTCACTTCATTCCAACAACAGCCAAAGTAACAGCAAAGGAAGCTGCCACTATATTCCAGAACCAAGTATTCATGAACAACAGACTCCCACAAGAAGTGGTCTCAGACAGAGGCCCACAATTTACCTCCAAGTTTTGGGCCCAAATTCTAAAGGACTTGGGAATAAAAAAGATCATTGTCTACTGCATATTGTCCCCAGAGCAACAGAAAGACTGAGAGAATAAACCAGTTCCTTAAACAGTACTTATAATGCTATATTAACTTGGAACAGAACAATTGGGTAACCCACCTATCAGTGGCTCAGTTAGCATACAATAACCAAGACTACAGCTCCACTGGTATGTCCCCTTTCAAAGCCAACTACAGATTCAACCCCACATGGGATGCTCCCCACAGAGGAAGCTGACAACCCGGAAGGACAAGACTGGGTCAGCAACATCCATGCATCCCAAGAAAAATGTGCTCAGAACCTGAGAAGAGCTGTACAAGTATACAAGGACTATGCCAATAAGAAACAAAGCTCTGGCCCCCAATTGAAGTAAGAGACCTTGTGTACCTCAGTGCAAAAAAACATCAAGACCACTGCCCCTTGTGCTAGCTTGAGCCCCCAACAAACAGGTCCTTACAAGGTCTTACAACACATTAGTACTGTTGCAACCAAGCTTCCAGACTTGCCTGTCAATGTATCTTACAATACACAGGGGGCCCTTGATGAGTCACCCCTTGACGTATCTAAAGACATGGATTAATATGTTGGCAATATCAAAAGACAGGTACTTTATTCTAATTAGGAGTGCTACCAATTCAACTTGCTAATCCCCACACAAGTTATTCCTTGGCTTTGAACCTTACATGGAACTCCCCACTATGCCACCCCCTTGTGGCTTTCCCCATATGATATATTAATCACAATATTCTACATGAAACAATACCTTATTATTATTCCTGTCCTTTCTATTGGACTGTTTTCTTCCCCAATTCAAATACTGAATCCTCATTGGTTCAGTTGCAACAGTGGTAGCAGCAGTAGGTTGACAACCTACCTAGAACAAAATTCCCCCCAAGAAAGGACAGAGTACAGGCCCTATGGCTACTCCCCAAAAAGAGACCTTCCTGCCAATCCCCAAGGGGGACATCCCCAACAGGTACGTCATCTATCAAGACCAGTTAGTTCTCACCAGCGTGTACAATTGGCTCTGCCTCAGGCAGCAGGACGCCAGCATCACCCTGCCCCAGTCAGACCTGTCTCAACGCATGCTCAACCTTCAGCTAGAATTCTTTGCAGGAGGAGTCAAGGGGGCCAACATTGTTAGCTGGCTCCAATCTACTGAAACCTGCCTCCGTATCTGCCAGGTTCCTGAGCCCATGTGGGTTGCCATTGTGTCTGGTTGCCTCACGGGGCCTGCTGCTGTGTGGTTCACCAACTGGGTCAGTCAAGAACTTGATGTTACCTGGGCAGCATTCTAAGACGCTGCCAAGTCCTGTTACAGCAAAACTGTCTCCCCCATTGTTGTGGGGACTCCTCTTCTAGCAATCAAACAAACTGGGTCTGTTCCTGAGTACCTTGCCGCCTGGCAACAAGCTCTTGCTGCCAACCACAGAGCCGTGACTGACAGAAATGCAATGCTACTCACTCTCATCATCCATGGGTTAAAACCCCACATCTGCAAGTGGGTCCCTGTAGGTTACTGCACCTTCATTAATGACTGCTATAAGGCCATTGTGGAGGCTAACAACCAGGCCTCAATGGACTTCCACTGTACCAGTGACGCTCCATCCCAACCATGTACAACACCTGGCAATAGCCACAATCAGGTAGGCTGCCATCAGCCCTATCAGCAGGATAGTGGGACTAAACGCCCCCACAAGGGGGAGCTCCAGCTT
This sequence comes from Entomophthora muscae, assembly GCA_014839935.2. Taxonomy (NCBI): domain Eukaryota; kingdom Fungi; phylum Entomophthoromycota; class Entomophthoromycetes; order Entomophthorales; family Entomophthoraceae; genus Entomophthora; species Entomophthora muscae. The sequence goes on along the minus strand of QTSX02000037.1, from coordinate 271,704 downwards.
GCGCAGATTGAGTATCTGGGAAAGCCTGGGGCTGTAGCAACAAGAGGACCTGCAACCCCACCTGACCTGTCCTCTCAATCCTTGCTTGCAAAGAACCCCTGTGACTACAACATCCACAAAGTCAAAACCCTGGACGTCTTCCAAGTCCACAGTGAAAACCCTGTACTTCAAGCAAGTCAGTCCTCAAATAGAGTAACCCACTTATCCTATCCCTTCTGTTTCTGTGGGAACACCCACAAACTACTGGTAGATACCAGGGCCAACCACACTATGATGGACCAGGCGTTCATCAACTCTCAACAACTGGACTGTGTGCCCAGCAGGTTCAAGGCAGTACAAGTAGCTGAATCCCGCAGAGTTGCAATCACCTGTGAGACAGTACCCTTCTCTGTGAGAATGGGGAACATCCAGGTTAAACTCTCTGGGCCCATCATGGCAGGGCTCAGCCACAATGTAATTGCTGGCCTCAACTGGCTTTGGCACAACTGTCACTACATTGACTAGGATACCTTTGTAATCACCCTCAATAGAAATGGGGTGGGATTCCAGATCTACCCTGTGGAAATGAGAAAGTTACTCCATGATACTGTGTTTATCAGAATAACAGAGACAGGCTCATACAATTTCAAGGTGGGAAAACTAGACTTTAACCAATGCTCAGTCAAAGTTATACACGCTGAACCATCTGCGGTCCTTCCCTTGACCTCCTCACTACCACCTGAGCTTGCTGCACTCCTCAAGGAGTACAAGGACGTGTTCAGTGAAACACTTGAACAACTACCTCCTCCCCGGGAGATTCAGCACGCTCTGCAACTCCAAGGATTGCTACCTAAAGCACAACCATTATACCGTCTTACACCAAAGGAAGATGAGGCCCTCTGCCAGCACCTTGTGGACAAGCTTGATAAGGGCTTTATTTGTCCCTTGCTCTCTTCATATGGGGCAGCTGTCTTCTTCATAGCCAAGAAGGACAGGTCCCTTTGCCTGTTCACAGACTACCGCGCCCTAAATGAGGTGATGGTTAAGAATAAGTACCCCCTGCCGTTGATTGACAACCTGTTTGATACCTTGCAGGTGCAAAGGTCTTTAGCAAGATTAATCTCACTGCAGGGTACAACCAGGTCTGCATTGCACCTGAGGATGAGGCAAAAACTGCCTTCTGCAAGCGCTACAGGTTGTTTGAGTGTTGTGTCATGAACTTTGGAATGACCAACGCTCCCTCCACCTTTGCTATGTTGTTGAACAAAGAATTTGAGGACCTAATTGGAAAATGTGTGGTTGTGTACCTTGACAACATTATTGTCTTCAGTCAAGAATAAACCACACACCTCCAACACCTCCGTGCTGTCCTTGACACCCTTTGGAAAAACCAGCTAAAAGCTAAACTCTCCAAATGCAAGTTTCTCAAGTTGGAGCTGTTATTCCTTGGGCACACCATCTCTGCCCAAGGGATAAAACCCAACCCTGCCAAAATCAAGGCAATCACCAGCATGCCGCCCCCCACTGATGTGGGACAGGTGCAGACATTCCTAGGCATGGTTGCTACGTACACAAGTTCATTCCCAATTGCAGGGAACTAATTGCGCCTCTCACTGAGCTCCTCAACACCAAACAGCGCTTCCACTGGACCCCTGCCAGAGATTGAGTCTTTGAAATGTTGAAGCAAAGACTCACAACAGCACCAGTACTGCAGTTTCCCAATTGAAACTGTCAGTACAAACTTGAGACCAATGCCTCTGACAGGGCCATAGAAGGCGTGTTAAGGGTAGAAACTGACAATGGCGTCCTTCTCCCCGTGGCATATGAGTCCAGGAAACTTACCAACTCAGAAAAACGCTATTTCATTCATAAAAAGTTGGTGGCAATTGTGCACTGCGTTGAGAAGTGACATTGTTACCTGGAAGGTGCGACCTTCCCACCCTGCGTTATGACAGACCACAAGTCACTTCAGTACTTTAACACACAGTCCCACTTGACACGCCGCCAAGCAGGATGGGTTGAGCGTCTTTCTCCTTACCAGTTGCGCATTGAGTACAAGCCTGGGAAGGAATTTGTCACAGCCAACACCCTTTTACAACTTGACATAGCATCCATCACTAGGGATAATGGTTTGGATCCAGATTGGCCCATGCTTTACCTTGCCCTGAGGCAACTTGCTACAGGGGCCTTAACTTGGTAACCATCTCCAAGCTGAAGGACAACAAAATTCAGTTCACCACCAATGCTGGTAACGTCTGCCGTTGGGCAGAGACAGGTGAAAAGACGCTTTACATTCCCACCACACAACAAGGTGACACAATATTGCACTACCACCAAACCCTGGGTCACATCAGAGGGCGTAAACTCTTTGAGATCATTAAACAAAAGGTTTGGTGGCTGCGCATGCATCAAGGCATCTTGGACCTCCTTGAAACGTGCATGTTGTTCAAAAAGAACACATCCAAACCTGCACTATCAAGTCTGTCCTGCCCATCAAGGCCATGGAACCCTTTGAACAGTGGGCCCTTGACATTGTGGGGCCACTCCCCAAAAAACAGACTGGGAAAGAAGTACATTATCACTGCCATCAACTACTTTACTTGCTGGCCAGTAGCCTGGACAACAACCAACCACACCGCCACCACCATCACCTGCTTTATTGGCAAGGAAATTATGGCCCAATTTGGGAGACCCAAACGTCTTATCACAGATGGCAGCCCCAATCTTGTTGGGCATGTCATGAAAGCATAATGCGCCAAGAACACACTCCAATGTATAGTTATGATCCCCTACCATCCTCAAGCCAATGGACACGTGGAACAGTTAAATGGCTCACTGGTCCAATTGATTGCCAAGCTCTCACAAGAGCACCCCAACACAACATGGACTGAACACCTGCCCACTGCTCTACTTATCCTGCAAGCAAGAATCAACAGGGGCACAGGGTTTAGCCCCAGTACCCTGGACTTTGGGACGCCTGACAGTCTAACAGGGGTTGAACAGGGAAAGCTACAGTCCAAGGTTCCTGACAAGCCTCCCGTAGTAACAACCCCATCCCTAGATCAATGGCATGCCAAAGCCTAGGAAATTGAACACAAGCAGATTGAAGGAGGGACAAAGCACCTCAAGGCTAGATACGCCGTAGGTGACCCTGTCTACACCCTCAATACCAATTATGCCAAGTTGGAGCCCAACCACCTAGGGCCCTTCAAGATAGCTGCTTTCTATGACAATCATACCTATAAACTCAAAGACGCCCAAGGAAATACCAAGAAGCTTCACCATGATTGCTTGCGCCCCTGCCGCACCATCCCCACACAAAGGCTGTTTGTGCGGACCTTCCCAGACCTTCCACAGACTCCAGTCTTGGTGTTTGACAACAAGCAGGGGGAAAGGGGGGTGTTGCAACCAAGCTTCCAGACTTGCCTGTCAATGTATCTTACAATACACAGGGGGCCCTTGATGAGTCACCCCTTGACGTATCTAACAACATGGATTATTCTGATGGCAATATTGAATGGCAGGTACTATATCCTAATTAGGAGCACTACCAATTCAACTTGCTGATCCCTGCACAAGTTATTCCTTGGCTTCAAACCTTACATGGAACTTCCCACCATGCCACCCCCTGGTGGCCTTGTGGCTTTTCCCATATGGTATATTAATCAAAATATTCTACAATAAACAATACCTTATTCTTATTATTCTGTCCTTTCTATTGGACTGTTGTCTTCCCCAATTACAAATACTGAATCCTCATTGGTTTAGTTGCAACAGTACTGTAGCCTACCAACTAGAACTTCCCCCCAGAGGGAAGATTCACAATGTATTTTACTGCTCCCTGTTATCAAAGAAGAAAGGACCTTCTCTTCCGCACCAGATAGTGAGAACAGCTCCTCCACCCATTAAAGTAGGAAGCTTCACGGAACACAAGGTTGAAGCCATCCTGGGACACAAACTCTATTATCAGAAGCCCCACTTCCCAATCAAATGGAAAGGGTACCTCAGCAAAGAGAATACTTGGGAACTAGAATCCACCTTTGAGAATGCCACTACCCTGCTAAAGGAATATAAGTCTTGGGATAAAAAGTTGTGCTCTGCAAGCTCAACTATGGTGGGGGATGATGTCAGGGCCCAGAATAGGCCAGAAAAAACCCTATGTTGCATAGGGTCAACACTTGCAATGGAGCAATTGTGCAACCAAACAATTGTGTTGTCAATCACGCAGATTAACCCAAAGGAAACTTTAATTCTAAGTGGAGAGTCAAACCCTGGTCAATGCCAAGCCTGGGGAAAATTGAAAACTGTCCCAAAGCCAAGTGGAAAAGATTTTAATTGGCCCACACCCTCTGAAACCCAGAATTGGGGACTTGGGTTACTAAATGGCCCAAAATCTCCCTGTCAGCTTCCCAAGAGCAGAAATGATGAAAGTATCCATCTAACTGACAAATCAGGAGTCACTAATGGAACCCAGCTTGAGAATAATCCATTGACAACCAATAATAAGTTGCCAGTAAGCCCAACTGCAGTTTCCCAACAGAATATAGATGGGAACACTGTCAATCCCCTTTATTTGTTGACATCTTAAAATTAAACATCTTTATGCTCAGGATTCCTTATTTTCTTGCAAGATCTATCTACTTTTGAACCAATATAAATATCCTGTTTGCATTTATTTGCAACTCCACTACACTTTACAGCCTCACATATTTGCTCCTCCTGGCCACCAAGAGTGATCATTTTGTCCTCCATGCTGGAGATCCCTCCTACTCCTCCCTTACCAACTGTGCCTCGTGCTCAAGACTTTAGTAAGTTGGGTTTTGTCTATATCACAGTATTGGGGCTGTCCAACCAGGATGTGCCCCATACTGGGAATTGGTAATCCCTAGCTACTTCAGTCAACTATCTGGCCAGGATTGCGCCTATTGTATACTTGGCCTTCTAGGCCCGGCCTGCCTCCCCTGCGGGAGTCCAGCCGGATTCTGGTATGGGCCATGTCAGTTGCCGCCAGACTCTTATCCAATCAGGTTCTCAGTGGCCCCATTTTGGTGAATACTGACCCCTATGATTATACCATCATCAATTTTATCAAAGGGAGAGCAATGAGGGCCCGTAATGATGTAATCTTCCTGTTATATGCCAAGATTTTGGCAAGTATTCAAGACTTTGGAGAAAAGCGCATCCAGTCTGATGTATTCAAGTGCAGGCCAATCTTGTATTGATTTGTCAGGGTTTTGTTGGCAGTTTCCCCATTGGGTGTCAATCATTACTTGGCAATATCAAACATCACAGATGGGTATGCCTACCAGACAGAGCTCAAGGCCATGCTGGAGGAGTGGGCCACACAGCAAAAAGTGTACAAAGTTGTACTGAGTGCCAAGATGGAGCAGCAGGAATGGGCAACTCAAGAAATCAAGGCTGCATGGCATACCTGTTGGTCCTACCCCATCAACCATGCCAACATGCATCTTGCAGATGCATGTCTTTACAATTTTGGTTCCACGCTTAGGCGCTTAAAGCCTGCCACATACAATGAACTGTGCACCCAAACTGATAAGGATTATGAGCTGTTTCTGTTATGTTTGTCCAGGATTTATCTAATCTAATCATCTATGTAAGTGATAGTGATAAGTCCAGAAAGGACTCCCACCTCTCCCCACACCAATCCATTTGTTTCACCAAGCCCGCATATGTGACAGAAGGCAAATTTTAGCAATTGAAGCAATCAGCTCTTGCTGCCCCTTCCCAGTCACTAAACCCTGCCTCCCCAACCCCCCATCAAGCCACCTGCCTTCCAAACCTGATTCCCAAACCACTGCCCATCCCCCCACTATCTCTGATGCTGTCCCTTTCACAGGCGCAGATGAAGGCAAGGTTCATTCTTCCCAGTCCCTCCCCTTCTTGTCCTTTGATGAGTAAAATAAATATTTTCTTTGTGAAAACTTATTAAAGTTGATATTAAATCTTTCAATTCATAATTAATAGTATTTTCTTTTTACATTATTAACATTTCCCATAATTAATACACTGTTGTGCATTTTATGAATAACTTAAAATTATTAGCATGAATATTTTTCATCATTATTAATAAATTAAAGACCAAAAATGTAAAGTTCTATTAGAATATTGCAATTAGACATCAACTCTTGATATTTAGACATTGTGTGCATAACTCAATGCATTTTGTTTAATAAAATTCATTGTAAACTTGGCCTTTTTCATTCTAATTTATTGAAATGAACTGTGTTTATAATGGCAACTGTGGTAAGTTTGACTCCCTGGTGATTTACTCCCTTAAAATTGACTCCCTTTTAGTTGACACTAAAGTAAAGTGAGAATTCAGCTTTTGCCCTGATTGACAACTGGAAATTGACACCTTTTTAATTAACAGATCTTGATGTACTGAAACCTTTAATATAAAAAATTAAGCCTTACAGCTATGGTATACTAAAGTGACCCCAGAAAGCTCAAAAATGCAACAAAACAGTACCCTAATTAATAGAAATAAGGAGAAATAAGCAATTATTTCTCATTTTACTATGTTATTTACACTCTTCATTATAAAAATATTTTTTATTACCACAAAAAAATAAAATTCCAATGAACCAAAAATAAACAAAAACACAAAAATAAAGTTATGCAAAATATGAAGAAATATTAATATTTATTTGATATAGTTCATATAAGCACAACTGTGAATATCATATGTTTTATTTGGAAATTAACAAAAATTAAGATATTTCACTTACTTTCAACTATAAATATTCATCTAAAACTTACCATGCATACATAGAACAATCACTGCCATCTAATTAAATTAAAAAAATTAAAAAATAAAACTAAAAACTAAATGATCAAAGCTAATAAGTAAAAATTAAAGTTAAAAAGTTAAAAGTAAAAATCATATAACTGAGCAAGCAAGCAAGTTTATTCCTCATCATTCTTTCCCCATTTTATTTTGTCCCCTTCCAGGAGGGAAGTGGCAATAAGCTCAAGCTGCTACTTAAGCTCAGATGCCTTATACTTGTGCTTGGCCGCACCCTAGATGCCTTGGTGAAGAGGGTACAGCGGGTGGTTGGCTTGGTGGGGGGGGGACACGGTTGGAGAGATCTTGGAGCTTGGAGATTGTTTTCTCTTGCTCATGCTGCAGGAGAGAGAAGAACTTATTAAACTTTGGATGAAGCCCAAAATTGGCTTTAAGATGCTTGTGATAAGCCTCTAATGCCAAAGTAGTCTTCAGCTCCCTGTTGACAGCTGCCCGGTACACATTCCAGCTGGCCTTGGCGCAGGCCTTGCCTTGCCTCTGTGTGACAACCTTCCCAATCCACTGGGGCTTGAAGTACTCAAGGAAAGGCTTGAACTCTGGGTGCTTCACTATGTAGGGAGCCTTTGAGAGCACCTCAAACCCCTGCACAGTATGCTCTGGCTTTTAAAAAGCCAAGGCACTAAATTGTGCCAGCACAAATCTGCAGGTGTCTGAAGTATCCCTCCAGCTCAACCTACTAAGCTTGGTGTGGGCCTGCACATTATGAGCAACTACTTGGCAGAAGTGGAAGTGGCACCCCTGCACCTCCCTGCTGAACAGCTGCTCAAATGCATTGAACTGAGCAGGCTCAAAGTCCATAATGCACACACAAGGCTCAAGAGCTCTTAGCCTTGCCTTTTCCTCCAAGTCCAGGGTTGCCTGGTCCTTGTCAGAGGCAGGTGGGTTGGCGCGGGTGTGGGGGGAGTCTTCTTGGATTTTTCATCATTGGCAGGAGGAAGGAAGGCAAGTTCTTGGCAGAGGATGGAGAAAAAACAGGTATAGATGGCCTCAGTGGCCCCAGGAAGAAGAAAGAATGCAAGTGGAATCACCCGGATGTCAATCTGGGCATGGACCATCCAGAGCTGCTTGAACATCCGGGGGCAAGTGGTGAAGGTACCATCAACTAGCCAGGTTGACGCCCTTTTCAACTCCATCAGGTTCTGCTGAGTTGAGTAGCAGATTATGTGGTACTTGATGGCAGGCCTGTTGTCATTGAGCAGGAAGGGCTCCCCACTTGGAAGCTACTTAAGCTCATGAGTGAGTGTGAGCTCCGAGAGAATGTCAGAGGCCTTGGGGGGAGGGGGATTGGCAGCAATACACTTATAACTGATGAATTTGACCAACTGATCCTGTGTTGGTACCAACTTAAGATTGTTGGGTTTGAGATGTTGCAAAGCGTTTATGGCCAGATCAGAAGCCCAGAGATGAGAGGATGTGGGTATTACTTGAACAAGGTACCATTTTAACATCCAAGTGATTAGATGATTGGGGGGCTTGCAAGTGTGCTCCCCCTTCTCCACTGTTACTTGCTCCCAGCCCTCAGTGTTCAAACGGGCCCCACAAGTCTTATCCTCACAGACAAAGTGCTTGCTATTGGTCTGCTGCTTTTGGTTGTTGCAATTGAAGATGTAGTTTTCAGCAACGTAACCAGGGCCGCCCTTTACAGACATTATTGGGAAGTAATGGGGGAGGAGCTTGGGAACTTTAAACTCTCTGTCCACATTACAGATATTGTGGATGGCCAGTGGATCCCAAGCCACATGACCAGAAGCTTTAAACTTCTTGAAGTAATCCTCCAGCTCATCTTGGGGGTCAGATGAGGAAGGAGGGGAAGAGCCATTGGGAGGGGGAGGGGAAGAATTCTTTGAGGCCTGCTTGTATGCCTTCTTTTTCTTACCAGAAGAAGAGGTGGGCTCCTTGGCAGCCTTTGACTTCTTGGTATGCTGCTCCTTGGTGGGCTTGGAGTTGGCCTCTGAGTGGTAAAAGGAGTGGTTGGTAAGATCACCATCAGATTTATTGGGGGAGGAATTTTTAGGGGAAGGTGAAGGGGATGTGGAAGATGAGAATGAAGGGGGGAGGAGATGGAGTGGGAGGAGATGGGGCCGGAGACTTTGCCTTTGCAGGCTTCTTAGCACGCTTAGGAGTGAAGGCAGTTTCTTTGGAGCCCCTGGAGGCTTGGCGCTTGGGCTGTTGGCTGTTCTTGTTTGATTTTGTCTAAAGAAGAGTTTAGCATTGTAAATAATAGAAGTATGAAAGATATGAAACATAGAGGTAACCAAAAGCAAAAGTTAAATGAAAAATATGCAAATAAAGTTTTATTTATCAATAAAAAAACATAAAAAAGTAAATAGAAGCAAAATAGAAACTCAAAGTATAGATATAAAGGTTAAAACATAGAAAATAAGTGAATTTATTATGAAGCACCAAATATGTTAGGTTCAGAATAACATCTTAGTGTTAAATCAATGTAAAAGTTTAATTCAAAATCAAAAAGAATATATGAAAATTATATGGAGAGAAGCAGAAAAATTAGTAGATTATAATAGCAAAAAAAATAAAAAATTAGTATGTGGAATTTTTTTATTGAGAGTTGAAAATTCAAAACATAGTAAAGTGTCAAGTTTGGCACTGTTGATTAGCCAGAAAAAGCTGAATTCTTACTGTTGAGTATGCCAGAGTCAAGCAGAAACATCAAAATTACTATGTTTTTACATATAAAACCCGCTTAAATTTAAAACAGGTTTGAAAGTTAACCCAAAAGCAAGGCAGTTTCATATGCTCAAAAATTAAAAAAATACAACATAAGTTAAAAAAGTAAATAAATGGGAATGTGTTTATTAGTGTTTAAGTTATGCTGGGAGAAGCTGGGAGTGAATTATTTACCATAGTGTTGGTTAAAACTTTAAGAAGCTCTCTGTACTAATCCCCAAGTTAAAGTGTTGAGTGGCGCTCATAGTGCATCACATATTAATTTAGCCTTAATTCCGAGCCTTTGATTAGTTAAATCCAAAACCAATTGTGTGTCAAGTGGATAGAGTCAAGCAAAGAAAGTGTCAAGTTTCAGTTTTTATAAATTACATATGAAATCTCTTAATAAATTGGGCTTAATTTATGTGGCATCACTTAATCCAAAAACCCAGGAATGACATAATGTAAAACAAGTGGGGTATTTGATTGATATCTATACCACTAAATCCAGTATAGTGGTGCTTGGGAGCCTAATAAACAACTATGGACACTAATAATAAAAATATAATAGTAAATAATAAATTTTATATAAGCACATATGTATTTTATTAATAAAATCAAAATTTGGCTTAAAAAGTGTCAAACTGGTCACTTTTTGTTTTAGAGTGTCAAACACAGGTTTTTTCATTTCAATTAGTAAATTTACTTATAAATTGCCCCTTAAATTGGTATTTTAGCTAACTGATTTATTAAACAGAGTTGAGTTCAAGTAAATTTAACCTTGGTTTTTGGTTTTGAACCCCTAAATTACTAGTAAAAATTAGCTTAAAATTGGTTAAGCCAAAAATACTAATAGATTCACATATGCGGCACTCAACTCCCTGGTACTTGATAAATTGTCAAATACCAGGAAGTCAAGTTTAAGGGAGTTGAACTTACCACAGTTGCCTTTATATTAGAGAGCCATTAACGCTTAGTACAAATGGGTCATTATTTTAGGGATTAGGCCATTTTCTAATACTCATGCTGTCCAAGTCGCAGCATAACACAGTTTGATTTTGAAAAAATCAAATTATAACTGTTTATATTTAAAACAGTTATAACTCAACAAAAATTTAATATTTTTCCTTACTGTAAACTATCAAAATGAAGCTAAGAATCTTATCTTTTCATTGATGTTAAAATATTAATATATATATAATATTGAATATTAAAGCAAAAGCCATTTAAAAGAGCATATGTCAGATTTTATTATATTATTTTGATAATGAAATAAAATAGATTTATTAAAGCTTAAAAAAGTTAATTTTCCATTAATTAATATATGCTTTTTATTTAAAGAAATTAAAGATAGAATCAAGAGCATTATTTTCACATTTTAGTTTACTTAAAAAGCTTAATTATTTAGGATTTTATGGTAGTTTGAAGTTAGGACGTTAATTTATTTGCTGTTTAGATGAATTTTGAAGTTCAAGTGAACTGCAAACCTCAAAAAAAGCACTTTTAAATATAATTCTTTAATATTTTATCATTTTAAAAATATGCAGACCAGTTATTATTAAGTTAATACATCATTTTAATTGATTTGCATAGATTACAAAGAGGATATGATGTAATTTGATGCTTAGCTGATACACATATATTACTTGTGCATGAAAACTGGGGATTTCATTTATTCTAGAAATATAAATTCAAGTTGAAATTGTAAATAAAGCTGTCACATCATTTCTTTCAGAATGGTGTCATAAGGCTTGGTATATAAGAGCTAAAGCACCACCTAAGGTTTACTTCAAACCATCTTCACAAAAAGATATAACTCCTGCAACCAGCACTCATTTGCAAGGCATCTCTACAAAGCATCTCTTTATCAGCAATCACAAATCCAATATTATGGAATCTGTTAACTTTACTTATGCCATGAAGCCATTTTCCTCACTGGGATCATCAACAAAAAGAGAAAGAATTGCTATGCTAAAGAAAACATTCCTCTTTGTTTCTGGAGGCAATCTTAATTCCTTCATCAATCACTTCCTCACTCAAACTGAGTTTGGAAAAACAGAGTTCATTCCTTTAATTCAAAATCAGAAACTAAATGGGATAATTGACAACTTAAAGGATCTTCTGAAATCTGCTCCTCAAAAGCATCTCCCAGCCTTGAGATCACTGGTTACTTCCAGTTACTCTTTAAAAGAGCTTACTGATATGGGATTTAATATAACCAAAAGTGAGTTTGAATAATCAAATAAAATAAATAAAAATAAAAAGGTAAGCTTAAACAAAAAAAGCCAAAAAGATAATAACTATTCAGTAAAAAAAGAAACAATCAAAAAATAATTAAAAAACTACTGGAAAATTCTTTTGAAACAAGCCAGTTTACAAAAAAAGCACCAGAAAAAACTTATAAAGACATTGAAAAAGAAATGAATGAATATTCAACTGAAATAAAATATTCTCTATTAAAAACAAAAAAATATATGAAAAGATGAAAATAAAAAATGAAATTTCAATATCACTTTCAACTTATTATAAATTAATACCAAAAATATAATAAAGAGTAAAAAACAAACTGAAATGTGTAATATTTGTAACTTAAAATCATCCTTTGAAAAAAGAAAAGAAGAATGTGAAAGTAAAAACTTATTATTGCCAGAATCTATAAACAGTGACTTAAAAGCTATTAATCAGCACCAAGACTTTTATGCTCATCAAAATAGGGAATATAAGAAAGATATCAATGAATTAGATAATGAATCATGTATTTTAGTCATAGATTTTAAGGAGAATTTAAAAGTTGGTGGTGGTCCAATTGAAACCAATAACTGTTTTTATTCTAAAAGACCTATTTCTTTATTGGGGTTTGCATTGGTATTTAAAGAAAACAATAAAGTTAAATATGAATACCATGATTTTTTATCTCAAATATTGTCTCGTGATTCTTTGTTTTCAGGTGAATGTCTAATAAGTCTTCTTAAATCAGATAAGTTTAAAAAAATAAATAATATCAAAGTATGGACTGATAATAGAAATCATTTTAAATCCTATGAATTCTTATATTATCTATTTAAAGAGGCACCACAATACATTAAAGGGTCTATTAAATACAATAGATTTGTAGAATGTCATGGGAAAAGTATTGTTGATGGTCACTTTGGTGTAATATCAAAAACATTAAAAGAGAAATAAAATCAGCTTTATATTAAGAATATAAATGATATTAAAAATATTTTTGAGCAAGAAGAAAAAAGAAAAGAATTATATAAATCAGCGCTATCAGGCTCAAATATTTCTCAAAAGTCATTATTTTATATTTATGAGAGAAAAGTTAGGCCTATAAGGAGAGAGCTCAAAGTTAAAAATCTGCACATTAATCTTTCATATTTGATGAAAGATGGGAAGTTATATACTTCACCTTTGGCATTTGAAAGTTTCTCAGAATATTCTGAGATAACTTATCATTTGAAATCACGTGATGATACCAGAGAAACAAAAATATCAGAAGATGCTAGTGGTGCATTAGGGCAAGTTCATGAAGTAGGGCAGCTTACTAGAGGGTGTATTTTAAATAGAGTTATCAGTCTTTCAAAAACAACAACCTTTTTTGAAACAAACTAAGAATATTTATGATGAGCCAAAGATAGGGTAATGGCATTTATAACTTTGGGGCTGCTATTACTCTCCCATGCAACTCATCATAAATATTTTTAGCTTGTAGTATCTAGTAGCACTTAAGATATTTCCAGCAATATTATAAGGTGAAATTTTCAATTCTAAAATTGATAAATTATTTTTTTAAAAAAATATCTAAGCCCAAGATCAATTAAAGATATGACATTGATTGTATTTTAATCTTTCTGATAATTTTAATATGAATATTGTAATTAAGTTATAAAATAATCAGTCAAGCGCTTAGGCATAACAAGAAAAATATTGACTCATATGTTTAATATGTGAATTGGTGATAAAATACACCCAAGCAAGGTGTGTCAAAACTCAAACCAAAAACAAAACACAATAGCAACTCACTACGTAAACAAAATCACTCACTCTGTGTGCAATGGATTGTAATCATGAATGATACCAAGGTATCTAAAATAAGACACAAGATCTGAAACAAATTTTAAAAATATTGTGCTGGGTGTTTGAATTTGGAAGTAAAATCTAGGAAAATGAGTTTTTTTTGAGTATTCTAAAATGGGCGTTGTAAAACCAAAAACAACTAATTAAGAAATAAAAAATCTATAATTGGGAAATTGGGTGGGAAAAACTCTAATTAAATATCCATATTCAGATAGAAGAAAAAAATAAAATTAGGGAGTAAATTAATTAAGATTAATTTAATATTTTATTAAATTTTAAAATGGAAGGAACACAACAACAGAGTACCAATACACCCATTGTGCGCCGCAGTTGCGGTTGCCCCCACGGGTCAAAGAATAGAGTTAGTGCAACCCAAGTGCCTACCCAAGGAGGAGAAGAGAGAGGAGAGTTCCATAGTGAAGCTGCACTGACACAGCTGTTTCAAGGAGCACAAGCTGCTAGGGTGCAGAGCATAAACCCTTGGGTCCCAAAGCTGACCCGGAAGCCCACCAAGGTCAATACTACAAATAAAGTTATAAACAAGGAGGTATAACTTACTTCATATGTGTTTGATGTTGTGTACCAGCAAGAGTTAGTCCCGTCAGCCATGCTGGAGAAGGTGAAGCCTGTACTTGATACTAGCTACAAGCCCTACGTCAGTGATGGCAATCAGGAGGATGACAAGGAGCCCAAGTTCTATCAAACCAATGAGGGAAAGATGGTGTTAAAAAAGGTTACAGCCTTCTATACCAAGGTATCTATGCCCTGTGTTGTGCCCAATGCCAACAAGTCAATCCCCACTGCTAAAAAGCCTACCCAGAAGTGCATCCCTGACATCAAACACATTATCCTGCTTAAGCTAATGCGGGAATCAGGTGATTACAAGGCAGCCGCGGCCCTTGTTGGAGTGGATTCCAAGTACGCCAGCAAGACCTTCCAAAAATTTATCAATACTGGTTTTGCTCTTGCCGCAGAGAAATCCTTGCATGTTTCTACCATGCTCACCAAGGAGCACAAATGGGCAATCCACCAGTGGATCACCTGAGACTGCCATCTTGAACTGGCTAATATACAGGCCATGGTCAAATCTACTTTTGGGATTGAGGCCTCAATTTCCTTTTACTACCATCTGGTAAAGAGAATGCAATTTTATTGGAAAAAGCTTGGGGTATCCCACTACAACAGAAACAGCCCAGCCAATGTCAAGACCCAGAAAAAATATGCAGAGACGTACACTGCCCTCAAAGCCAAGGGGCCGGTAAAATTTTACAATGTTGACAAATCAGTATTTGCCTTGTCAATGTGCAATGGGTATGGCTGGGTCCCCAAAGGCTCCAATGACGGGATGGCTCAGCATGCTGCAGTCTGCGCCACAGCCTACTCAATGATGGCTCTCCTCAGTCCAAAGGGGGTTGAGCTCTACCAAATGATATTGGGTTTGCATAATAGCAGGACCTGTATATTATTTCTTTGATTGGTCCAGGAGCACCTGAGGCGCACAAGCCCAGGCTTTACCAATGTTATTGTGTTGGACAATGTTAGTCTCCACAAAGTGGCTGACATTCTTGAAGAATTTCCATCAATTGACACCAGCATTGCTGTGGGCCCCCAGCAATTGGCCACAGCAAATTTACGCCTTCTTTTCCTCCCCGCCTATTTTCCCTTCCTAAATCCCATTGAGGTAGTCTTTGGGTGGCTCAAGCAAGTTGTCAAGCAAGGAACCCCAACTGGGACCAAGGACCTCTTTAATTTGTTGCAGGACAAGATCCACACCCTCCCAGCTGAGACTGTGGCCAAATTCTATGGCCACGCTGATTTGTTCATCCCTGCGTGCCTAGCCAAACAGCCAATCAATTAAAGGCTTAGTGTGTCCAATTTTTTATATTCTCTTATTTACTATTCAAGATTTATTAATTTATATTTTGATGTTTCCTCGTCCACAATCACATTTAGAAGGACCATCAATAGATGTAAGTAATTTATTTATTTTATTATATATTATTTTATTATGCCATCTGAAGTAATCCCAAACGCTTGATACTGGATTACGCAAATAGATTTATACCACTTTGTCAAATAAATATAAAATAGTCTTATAAAAATTAAACGTAAAATGTACAGATTAGAATTTATCTTATTAACAGACTATTTTATGCTTTTATGAAACCCATTTCCACAATATATTTTGCAAAACTGGTTTGCTGAAATAAGAATTAGAAATTTTTATTATAATAAAAATAATATGAATTGTAATGATTTTTATTAGAAGAGATAATTTATTGCAAACACCTGTAGTGGGTTCTTTGGTATGTACCCGCCCTGCAATGGAGGTGGCGCACAACCTCCACCACCACACCGTGGACAGTGGATAAGCCCTTATTAAAAAACTGTCTCCTGCTGGTGAAGGGGAGCAGGGTAAGGTAAAAACTAAGCAGTAGCTTTTTGGTTGGGGCTGCAAACCCGTAAATCCCTGCCAGGATCAGGGCGTCTTGGGCTACATGGTCCACCAAGTCATATCCAGGGGGGCCTTCTTCCTGTCAAGTGCAAGCCAGGCCTTGTTGATTCCCAGAAGGACCCTGTCTAGATCCTCTATGCTGGCGCTCATCCCAAAGAAGAAAAGATAGCCAAGGTAAACCACCAAGTGAAGCCTTTGCCCAGCAAAGACTTCCATGAACTCACACAATTAATTATAGACTGCACTGATCTTCTTATTGTGCGTGGTCTTTGCAAAGGTAAGATCTATTGCCAAGGGGAGCCCTGTTTTATCTGCACTCCAGGATAGCCCAAAGTCTGCAAGGAGGATCTTAGTTTTCTTGATGGCTGTTGCATCTACAACAGCCAATTTGCCCACCGCACACCCAAAGTTGTCCAGAAGATAAGATAGGGTATGCTCCAACAGGAAGCAGAAGCAAGCAGCCGCATGAGTCCAGCCCATCTCTGGTACATTCTTGAATGGGAGCATTGCCAGAACGTCCCAAACAAGCTCAATGGAGTTTACACAGTAAACTTTACTGAGGTTAACCGGGTCCAGGCGGACCAGTTGGGCATCCTTGTAGGCAGTAACTGCCCACTTGGATGCTCCCTCTCCATGCGTCAGCCCAACCAATGCCTCCCTGGACATTGGAAAGGACCTGTGGATGAGGTCCTCCAGCTCCTGCACAACAGAGGGGACAGATACAGTTGCTTGGTCACATGAGTGGCATAATTTGCATAAAAGGTGGCCAGGATAAAGGGGACCAGGACTTGGCGGAGTTTACCGTCTATGTTTTCTAAGAAAAAAAGGTAATTATTTTGAAAATTTGTTAATTTTGTTTTTTAGGCTACCTTCTTGTGTTTCTTCCTTGCCCGCAGCCTTGGCCAGCTTGGCCATTATTGGGGCAATCAATTGCGCTGGCAATTCAGTATCCTCTGCCCTGGCGCACTTGGCAGGTTTGAGATGTTCATATATCTCCAGGTTGTCAACCTAAACAGACAGCGCAGAAAGATTGTATACCTTGAACTGGAGGCCCTTGACCACCGTCTTCTGGATGTTGAGAAGATGCTCAATAGTCTTTTCTGGGGTGTCTGGAATTTTTTCATTAGTGCCTTTGCAGACACCTTGTTGATTTTGTCCCCAGTAAGGACAGCGGACTTAACTTTGGCTTTGACCTTGCGGTCAATGTCCTTGATTTTGGCAATTGCCAAGTCAAGGCCTTTGAGTAGTTTTTCAAGTTCTCTCAATTGATTTTTTATAACCTTTTCATATGTTTTATAGCTTTTGACCCAATAAATTCTGTATTATTTTGATACTGTTGCCTCTTTGTTTATTCCTTTTTGTTTTCCCATCTACTACATTATCCCAACTTTTTACCCATTTTGTATATGTTTTACACTCATCTCAATATGTGTTGTTTGCTTTGTGTTGGCATTATTTCCTTGATTACCATATTATTTTTGGCGCTTGACATAGCCCCTTGTGAAAATATTAGCAACAACTTGGTGATCAGCTAAATTTGAATCAGAAAACTATAGTGTTAACTGTTTTTAGATAAAGTTGTTACTGATCCAAATTCAAAACCTTAATGATAAACTTTAAGCCAATCAGGAGTCAAGTGATAAAGTGATTGTTGTGACATAAAGAGTCATTCAATAATTCTTTGGTGCATGTGCGCTAATTAATATGATTGGCTGGATGTTTTGCCATTGTACCCCATTGCTGCTGTGGCAAGTTGTTAGTGGACTAGTGCCCAATCAGCTACTGGGTTAGCACTAGTCCACCAACAACTTGCCACAGCGGCAATGGCGTACAATGGCAAAGCATCCAGCCAATCATATTAATTAGCGCACATGCACCAAAGAATTATTGAATGACCCTTTATGTCACAACAATCACTTTATCACTTGGCTCCTGATTGGCTTAAAGTTTATCATTAAGGTTTTGAATTTGGATCAGTAACAACTTTATCTAAACAAAATTAACCTATAATTTTCTAAATCAAATTTTGACAACCACCAAATTGTTATTAATATTTCCATAAGGGGCTGTGTAAAGAGCTAAAAAAATAGCTGTGTTCTGGATGGGTTGATAGGTGACTGTGGCATGGGGTGGGAGGCGCTTGTCCTTCCATGATTGGTTACCCATATTCACATGGAAAACCATTTGCGCAAACAAGTCTGCCACCATCTGACAACCAAAGAGAGACTTGTGGCCAAGGACCCCAAGATAAAGATCATTAAAAGCCTGAGGGCAGCACTTCTGTACTGTGTCTCCAATGTTGAATAAAACAACATCACCCAGATGGATGTCTGCATGGCCGGCGGGGTAGACTGAGGCCTGGTGCCCGCGTCCATGGATGGCCTTGAGGGCAGTGGAGCTACCCTCCATCTGGTGGCTCAAGAAAACCCAGTGCTTAGAATATGAGCCATCCCAGGAGTCAAGTAATCCACTGAGAATGTGGCTGTATGAGTAGCCATCAATGAAATCTGGGTTTGTTCAATAGTAGACAAAACCCTTTGCTGAAACAGCCAGAAATGCACCAATGAACAACCCCTTCTTGACCTTCTTCCTTCTATTCTTGGCAGCAGCTTTTCCTTGCTTGCTAAAATCATCAAAAGCTATTGATAGCTTGTAATAGGAGATTATCATGACATCATCAGTTAGACTAGTCAGGCATTGGACTAGGGTTGATTCAATGGCAGTGTCATACGGGAAATCCTCAGTGCCATCCCATTGGTTGCCAGCAAAATTGATAAGAACCCATATAGAAGCCATCTTCCCATACATCTAGAGCTGCACCATGCGCTCAGAGACCCATATGTTATGCTGCGCAAGCTGCTTCTGGACCTGGGTCAAGGGAAGCTTGGGATCCCACTGGAGGAGGCCAAGCATGATTGGGTATGCCTCAGATATTTGTGACTCAGGGGCCTTCTTGGGCTTCTTGGCTGTCCCAATCAGATTCCCCTTATTCATCAGGTTATTGAATTCCTGCATGACAGTAGCTCAGGTAAATTGCAACTGGGCGGCAATCTGTTCCCAGGCCAGACCCTGTAGATTCAGTGCCACAATTTCCTGAAGAATTTGGGTGGTGATGATTTGTTCCTTAGGGCGCTGGGCCAGGGGAGCTGAAGCCTGATTGGCTGTAGGGGGGCAGGTTGGCTGGTGGCAGGAAGTTGTTCCAAATCAAGGTTGTCATCCTGATTGGTTGGTTGGTGAGCAGCTTGTGCAGGGGTGAGTATGGGAGCAGGGGCAGAGCTAGACACTAAGTGACTCTCAAACAAATCAAAGCCATAGTGTTTGGTGGTCAGGTACAGGTCAGCTTCCTTGTTACCTGCCTCAAAGGCTTGGGTGTAAACAGGTGCCTCCACCTTCTGAGCCTTGCCTCCATTGAAGCTGGCTTGGCTGCTGGCGCTGTCAAAGATATTGCTTGTAAAAAACATTGTAAAAAACCTAGGATAAAATCACTAAAAGTAGAAATTTTAAAATTTAATGATTTTTTATTATTGTAATCTTGAGTCCATATTTGGAAGGTTCTCAAAACCTTTTCATACAAATCTGGAGCATTAAAAAATGGTATCAAAACTTCAGGCTCAACACGCCAGTAAGGTTCCAACCAAGCAGGTTTGTGACCTGCAATCTAATTATCCGGTCACTTGAAGCCAGAATAGGAAGTCAACTCAAATTACCAAATCCAACAACATGAACAGATGATGATCCTTTATGCTGCATACCTTGGTTTGGCGCTTGACTCATTACCAGAATCAAGCCACCCCCTTCTTCTATCCAGCTGTGTGATCATCAATCATGTTCCTGTTATCCTTGATTCACATGAACTATATAATCACTATCTCACAATAAAGATTATAATCTATCTTCTAAATTTTTTTCCCTGTGTAACTCTGCTAAAACAGCACAGTTAAAACAATGGATAAAATGCCTATGTCCTAAATTGGATAGCTGTTTATTGGCTTTTAAACTGTTATTTTTCTATTTTAGGCTGCTCATACTACACATCTTGTGTGAGTTCATTTTGTTTTGTGCTTGTGTAATCTTGCTTCTAGATTGCTCAAGTTTTGTTTCATTTTAATTCTTCTGTCAGTGCCTCATATGAATCCTGATTGGATTATAATATACTCTGGAACAGCATCCATCTATTTCACTTGTTGCGTCAGTTCATTTTGTTTGTGATTTGAACTACACTGCTTTATGTTTGATATAATTTTGTATAATGGGCTAGTGAAATTTTGTTTTTTGTTTGAAAGTTCATTTATTAACTGAAATTTTATAAATTAATTGAATCCTGAATCTTGAGCAACTTGGATTTTGTTTAGATCTGAAATCATTTTGTTTAAATCTGAGGTATTTTTGGTTGTTGCTATAGTTTTTAAAACTACTGTAAATAAAATAATTCAACTGAAAATGAATAATTTTTTCAAATATCAAAGCTAGAGCTAAGAAATATTTACTACCTGCAGGGTGCTTGCCGTGAATTAGGGAAGTATACAAAATAGGCGCAAATATCAACTTCAAAGAGATGAATGGAATTTGCAGGGATATCAAATTAAACTTTGATGAATACATTCATGAAAGTATTCAACAATTCCCATTTGCAAACATCAATGAATATGAAAAACCTAATAAAAACCAACTTTCAAATAGGAAGTGAATATATTAAAACTGAAATTTTTAATGAATTATTCAAAGCATTATCAAATAAAGTTGGGGACACAGTCCTTGTGAATAATTTCAAGCCTTTATTTATTTTGTTCACCAAGGCATGGGGGAGGATACAAGTTGGGTGCCCTCTGGAACCATCTTCAAATTCAGCAACACATCCTATATCAACAGATTAGTTCAAGTGTACAAGAAATTGTGCATGTTCTTCAAAAAATATACCCCACAAAGGATTCACGTCACTATATACCTAGGAATACTACTTCATTGCATATTAAAACCAAATGTCAAAAATTTAGAGGATGTACATATACAACTTAATATATGCCAATTAGTACTAGAACTCTAGAAGACACCACAGAGTATAGGACAGTCAAGCACGTCCTGCATGACTCCTTTGCAATGGCATTATTGTATGAGTACTACATTCCTCCCAAAAAGAATCTGCTGATCAATTTGCTTACCTGTCTCCCTTTTATTAAGCATTTGGCAACCACCAGGGTACAGGGCGCCACCCCTCTAGCAATTGCATCCAGGGTTGTCCATCACGTACAGAAGAGTATGTGGATCCAGTTAGACGCTTTAGCCAAAAATTTGATTTTGGGGCATAATTCCCTGGAATAATTGCATTCTATTTGTAAGTTGCATATCCCTAATAAATTTTATTCTCTTGCAATTTAACTTTTTTTAAATATTTATATAAATAGTAAAATTTAAATATTAAAATTTTAATACTGTAAATTCAGAACCTAAACATAAAAATGCAGGATTGTCAAATCCTTGGTCCAAATTTCAAATCACTTTTTGGGCAACTCAGCTGAGTGAAAATAAAATTTTTAATAAAATCAAACATTTAATTTTAATTTTTTTGATTGATTTATATTTGCAAATTTCAAATCCCTTGATTAGATAAATCAACTAACAAAATAAAAAACACAGCAAACAAATGCGGGATACATGAATCAGAAACGCAGGATTCTAATGTACAATTTAAGATTTCATGTATTTCAAACAAATCACAGACATCATGGAAAACTTAACAAATCTGAAATTGCAGGATTGTCAAATCCAAGAACCAAGTTTCAAATCATAATTGCAGTGAATTCAAAATAAGTATAATTTATGGGTGTCTCAAAAAGGATGATAAAGAATCTAGAGTGGATTTTTGCTAATTCTTTTAGGAATCATAGGCATTCTCAAAAAGCACCCTATTCCATTTTAGGACAGCTAAAATTTAGATGCTTGATTACAGTTGATTACAAAAAATGCTAATAAAATAGAAGTATATATTACAATCTATTTTTATCATGTTGCCTTTTCCTTGGTGTATTGATAGTTCATTTGCTGTTGACAATGTGTTGCATTTAATTGGATAGTTTCACCTCCAGTTGCCTTGGTGATAGGAAATCAAATTGCCTCCCCGAGACCAACTGTGGTTGCAGAGGCAAAATAATTTCCTATTGCCTTGGTAACTGGAGGTGAAACTATTCAATTAAATGAAGGTACATTATCAACAGCAAATGAACTATCAACACACCAAGGAAAAGGCAACTTGATAATAAAAGATTGTAATATATAACTCTATTTTATTATTAGCATTTTCTAAAATCAACTGTAATCAAGCATCCTTGATAGCAATCCATTAACACATAGTATAGTGATACAGTGATGTTTCACTTTGAAGTTTTTTCTTTCCCACCTCTCCTTTCTTCCTTGAAAAGAAGTTTGTTTGGCCCCTGGCTACGCCAGGGGCCAAAAAACTTTTAAAAAATTTCTGTGTCATCAGGAGGGTGGCTCATATAACATTATATGTGTCAAGTTTATACTTCTGGGAAGTATAATAAACAGTAAAAGGGGAAGATTTAAGAAGAGAATGATACTTTATTGAATATGAATATAAAATAATATATAGTATCATGGTAAGCCACATACTGTCCATGTACGTCATGGGGGGTCATGAGGCTTATCTGAGTAATGTTCCTCTTTAGTCATAAGGCTTAATCAAGCTGTGTTCCATTTAGGACCTGGATTGAGTGATCCTGTCATAGATGATTAAAACTGATAATGGTGCCACCAGTTTATTGACTGTCTGGTGAATCATTTGGTGAGCCATTTGGGATCTACTTAGGGCGTTAATTCCCCAAGAGGGAGTAATTGAAGATATTGTAATATCTCCCCCTGGAGTACTGGAAGGTGAAGCCTTGGGAATTTTCTTAAGAGTGTTGGGGATGCGCGCTTAGTATTGATCCAGTTTGGCGTTGGGAAAAGGGCTTCTGGAATTTTGTTGGGCTGTTCTTGCTTTTCACAGGCGGAGGCAGGTGTGGTGCATACGTTTCAGTTCAGTCCAAGCTCCAATCCCTTTGATGAGATAGGTGTTGTTGGGCTTGAATTCCATGACAATGCCTGGTTCACGTAATACTGGGTCCAGCTTATGTTGATCATGATTGACAACCTAGATTTTTTCCCTGACTTGGAATCTCTCTTGTTGTAATGGGATTGTTCCCCTTTCAACCCTTTGGTGTTCTGTCTCCTCTTGGTCTTTTCTGGTGCGTTGTACACTAGGGTCGCTGTTGTCTGGCACCTTTTTGGACAGAGGTAATTGTGTTCCTGCAGCTGTACTCTTGAGAGCGGGCTTTTTTCCATAGACAAATTCATAAGGGATTTTTCCCGTATTACGGTTAAACCTTGTTCTACATACCATGAGCGCAGTTGGAAGCATGTCAACCCAGGCCTTTGGATTGTTAGCAGATAACTTACTGAGGGCTTCCACTAGAAAGTTGTTTAGTTGCTCTACTCTTTCATTTGCTTGTGGGTATTAGGGGCTGGCTATGGTGTGTTTTATTCTGTTCTTGGAAGGTAAATGTTGGTTTCAATGGCCTTAAGTTTGGTGCCACATCTGTGATTAGGAGGCCAGGTTTACCAAACTTGGCTATGATTTCTTTCCTAATGAATTGTCTCACATTGTTGCCCTTGTGCTCTTTAGTGGCTTGCGCCACAGGCCATCTGGTTGCATAGTCAATAGCTGTTGATGTACTTTTTGCCCTTGTTTTTGCCAGGCATTGGTCCCACAATATTCAATGACCATACCTTGAAGGGTTGTGTGATGGATACGGGTACTACTGACTTAGATAGTGCTTTGATTTGGGCATACTTCTCACAGACTTTGCATTGTTTCAGTACCTCTCTAATATCATCTAGCATGTTGGGCCACTATTAGAGTGTCTTGAGGTATTTGTGTAATTTTCTACTGCGGGTGTGTCCAAGGTCTCTGTGATATCAGAGGATGGTGTCAATCTTTTGAGTTGACAGGATATAAGCTACAGTGTCACCATTTGGAAGTATTTGGTGCAGAGTACCATATAAATTTTGAACAGATGTATTCTTGAGGACATTCTCTTGGATTTTCATTAGCATGCCAGGCGGCAATCCTTCCTGGAGATTTCCCATTATTAACATGGGCCAGTTGGGGTCACCATCAGCGCAGAGGACATGTTTGCTGTATAGCCTTGACAGGGCATCTGCAATAAGCATATCTTTGCCTGGTTTATATTTGATTTGCATGGGGTATCTCTTTATGAGACTCATTCATTTGGCTTATCTCCTTGACAAGTGTTGTTGTGTTTTAAAGAATATCAGCAACTTATGGTCAGTGAGTACCTTGAACGTTTGGGCTCCTTCCAGATAACATTGCCACTTAATGAGGCAGTGTATGATGGTAACCAATTTATTATTGTGTATGAGGTATCTTTGT
Source organism: Entomophthora muscae (assembly GCA_014839935.2). Lineage (NCBI taxonomy): Eukaryota > Fungi > Entomophthoromycota > Entomophthoromycetes > Entomophthorales > Entomophthoraceae > Entomophthora > Entomophthora muscae. The sequence goes on along the minus strand of QTSX02000037.1, from coordinate 247,254 downwards.
TCACCATCAGATAGTTTCCTTGATTCATATGTCACAGGGAGGAAGTCTTTTTCTGCTGTTTGGATACAGAGTACTCCTCCTATGGCAAAGTCAGAAGTATTGGTTTCTAGTTCATAGATTCCCTCACAATTTGGATATTGGAGGATATGGGTGGTGACCATGTGTTCCTTCAGTTGGAAGAAGTGTTGATCACATAGTGGTGTCCAGAAAAACTTAGTTGTTTTGCCCGTGATGGGAGATAGGGGGGCTGTTAGGGTGCCCCAGTTGGGGATAAACCTTCTTATGTAGGCTACCATTCCAAGAAAGGTGTGGAGTCACTCTTAATTCTTGGTGCTGGCATCTCAGTTATGGAGTGTATCTTGTCTAGATCTGGTTTGATTCTGTCCTTTCTGATAATGTGCCCACAAAATAGAAGTTCTGTTGAGAAGAATTTGCACTTTGACGGGTTTGCAACCAGTTGGTTTTCTTCAAGGGTATAGAGGACCAGGCAGACGTCTTTCCAGTGTTGCTCCAGGTTGGTGCTGTAAATAATGATGCTGTCCAGGTAGATGATTGCCTGTTTTCTGATGTGTTCCTTGAAAACTTTGTTCATGAAGGTCACAAAGGTACTGGGAGCATTTGTCATGCCAAAGTTGAGAACAACACATTCAAAGGATTCATATTTAGTTCTAAATGCAGTCTTTGGGATTTCTTCAGATTTCACGCAAATTTGGTGGTAACCTGCTGTCAAGTCAATTTTCATGAAGACTTGGGACCCCCAGGGCGTAAAAAAGATCATAAATAAGGGGCAGGGGATGCCTGTTCTTAATTGTGACCTCATTGAGAGCCCTGTATTCTGTGATCAGACAGAGTCCTCCATTTTTCTTTGCTATAAAGAAAATAGTGCTACCAAGAGGCAATTTTGAAGGTCAAATGAGGCCTTTCTCAAGGGCTTTGTCAAGATAGGCTTTTAAAGCATTGTCTTCTTGGGGTGTGAAATGGTAGATGGGGTGTGCCTTTGGTATACTTCCTTTAAGGTCAATTTCATGTTGTATGCCGCGGTCAGGAGGTAATCCTGGCAGTGTTTCTTGGAAGACAGCAGGGAACTTGTTAACTATCTGGTCTTGGATGTAGTTGTTTTCATGTCAAGTCTCCGTATTTTTAAAGTGGATGACCATATATGTAAAGGTACTCCAATTGATTTTGCTAGGGTTGACTTTTTTTTCTGTCTCCATGATTTTTAAAAATACATGGTCCCTCATAAGCGTGTCAAGGTGAGTTGGATAAACATGGTGGTGTATTTCTCCTTGTTGTATGGTGAGGGTAGCACTGTCCCAGTCAATGTGAGGTTTGGTCTTTCTCATCCAGTCCAAACCAAATACAACATCATTTTGGTGATTGGTATGATTGGACTGCTGAGTTGGTTTGTATGTCTCCAATTTGGGCATGGAAAGGTTTAGCCTCTTGAGTCACTGGTGTGCTTCTGTTGTCTGCCATGATAACTCTCCTTATCTTGCTTTGAGTGGTTGACATTTTCATGAGATATCAAATTTTTTGTCAACTAGGGACTGGTCTGCTCCAGTGTTAAATAGTGTGGTGCCCTGATATCTGAAAAAACAGAAAGGATAAGTGAAGAGTTTATCTCCAGTTTAGGCGGCAAACAGTAGAGGGCTGCTGGAGGGTACTTGGATCATGGTGATTGAATCCACATCCTGGTCTCTGTACAAGTCTTGTAGGTTGGGAGAGGGCGGCTCTCCTAAGCACTCCCCTGAGTGTTTCCCTCCTTTTTGGTATCTTTGGTGCTTGCCTGGTTGGCTTGTGCAGTTTGATTCCTAGTTCAAGGATGGGTGTTGTTGGCTTGGTTGCCTTGCTTATTGGTTCAAGAATCCTTCTTGGCTGAAGGACTCTCTTTGCGCTTGTTGGTTGTATGTAGATTGTCAGATTTTTGGGCCACGTGTTTGCCTTCCAATAATACTTCTTCAAGGCTCTTGCAGCAAGTCATATCAAACTGACGTCTAATGTGTGTGTGGAGATCATTATACAAGTCCAAGCGTGATCCAGGTTCAGTAAAGCTGATGGTGTTGAGTGCGCAGTCATGTAGGTCTTTGTATGCAGCAATGTATTCCTCAATTGTTCCTGTCATCTTGAAGGTTTAAAGTTCTTCATGATTACTACGTCAGAATCTTTAATGGAGAACCTTTCAAGGAATGCGCTCTTGAATAGTTCCCAGTCTCACTTTTGGCCAGGTGTTGGGCTATTCATCTGCTTACAAAACATGATGTGGTTCCTGTAATGTGGAGGGCAATTTCACTGACCCAGAGTCTTTTGGGGTATCCCACTTGCTCAAATTTGCTTTGTGTACTGTTAATCCAGATAGAGGCATTTTCCCGGCATAGTCCTGCAAAGGCGCCAATTTCAGCTGAGTGCAGGCGTTGGAATACAATATTGGGTATTTCAGGCTGCTGTGGTGCTGTTGTGATTGGTACTGTGGGTAACAATCTGAAGGCTTTGAGAGTGTTGTATTGTTCAATGGGTACAAGGATGTTGTTGTAGATAAAAAAACCTGCAGGAACGTTTTGTCCTTCTTTGTAGTCTCTCCAGCTGTTAGGGAGTACCATTGCTTGGGTCTTTTTCTTAGGAGGAATTTCCCTTTTGAGTTGAGCAGGTATGGATAACCTACCTGTGCTACCACTGTTGAGTTTTCTACTTATGGGAAGTATAATAAACAGAAAACGGAAGATTTAAGAAGATAATGATACTTTATTGAATATGAATATAGAATAATATATAGTATCATGATAAGCCACATACCGTCTATGTATGTCATGGGGGGTCATGGGGCTTATCTGAGTAATGTTCCTCTTTAGTCACAAGGCTTAATCAAGTTGTGTTCTATTTAGGACCTGGATTGAGTGATCCCCATCATAGATGGTTAAAACTGATAATGGTGCCACCAGTTTATTGACTGTCTGGTGAACCATTTGGTGAACCATTTGGTGAGCCATTTGGTGAGCCATTTGGTGATCTACTTAGGGCGTCAATTCCCCAAGAAGGAGTAATTGAAGATGTTGCAACATATGGTTTTGTGGCTGCTATATTAGTGATTTATAGTGCAGAATATTGCATCATTTCCAGTTTAGACAACTTTACATTTAACTTAATTTCATGTCTAAACATGGGTATCAAGATTGAATTTTTCATTTAATTTTATGCAGAGTAGGGCTTCTTAATTTGGACTGATTTGTCCTAGTTTCTTACTTTACATTCAATTTGGATTAAAGTTCCTGCAATTAATATTTGAATTTACTAACGGCATTCAAAAATTATTTGAAATTTGGTTCTTGAATTTGACAATCCTGCAACTCCAAAAAACATAATAAACTTAATGAAACTGGTTGATGGATTTGAATACTTCAAATCTGAATTCAGTTAATTAATTTTTTCCATTGGAAATATGCAGTTTGACTTGAACTTTGCATAGTGTCTATGAGTTCCTGCATTTTTTAAAAATCCAAATAAAAATACAAAAAATTCAATTTAATTAAAAAAGGCTATACCGCAAAAGTGATTCAAAATTTGGACCAAGGATTTGAAAATCCTGCATTTTTATGTTTAGGTTCTGAATTTACAGTAAAATAGATATGTAGATAAATTTTATCTATTAAGAATGGGAATAAGGGGATTATATAGTCACCCATTCAATCTTCAGGATGCACAGAGGGCAACATGAACAGTCATGTGAACATTCAGGAAAGGTTTTATTGATCTTAGTATATCATGTGAGGAATCTACAGAGATCAGGTGTGTAGAGGATCCAGGATTATTCAATAAGACTTACCATACTTGTTTTGTTGAGACTCTTACTGCTGGAACCCTATTGTGTTCTGAGGCGCAGCACAGACACACAACAGGGAATTCTAACCTTAGGATTGGATTTTTACTAAGTCTTGGTTAGTTGCAGGGAAGGCTATTGATTTACCTTGTGGCCCTGATTGAATATCCTCTACTAGTTGCAGCTAAAGAGGTGCAAAAGTACTGGGAGACACAAAGACAAAAAAGTGAATAGAACTTAATTTTTATTGGTAAATAAGAAATGTAATATATAGTGGTTTACAATACCACAAAACAATACCAGGACAGTAGGATCACTTGCCACAAGCATGAGTGGGGAAAGTGAGTTTTGCAGAATCAGGAAACTGAACAATTGAATTTCCCAGTTTGGAAACAGACCCATTTCTAAGGGCAAAATTGAAAGAGAGAAATTTGTCTTTGAAATAACCACACAAAGGAAAAATCAAAACAGTGTGAATAGTGGAATTCACAATAACCCCTCTTGCAAAAAAGCTTCAGTGAGCTTTTCTCTAGAGAGGCAATTTTCTGGGTTAGAATCTTTTTTCCCTCTTTTCATCTTGTCATTATTTCCACAGTCTTTTCTTCTTGGAGTTTGAGTCCTTTAATTTCTCTATTAGCCACATTCTTCATTTGTTGAAAAATCTTTTCAAACCCCAACAACAAGTTCTATGAGTCCCAAGCATAGAATCAATTTCCTTGAGCAAGTGCTCCTTCCTTGGCAAAATACTCCAAATAAAGTTTCTCAAAAGCAGACTTGACTTCAACTGATGACTCCTTTGAAAACGTCTTTGCCACCTCAAGGTCCTCCCAGGCATTCTCCAGGAATATTTTGGAAATCTATTTACAAGAAAAAGTTTCTACTCTAAGAACTCCAAGCTTTGCCTTTTCAAAAGATAACTATGAAGACATAAATGGAAAAGTAAGATGAAAGGAAAGTTTTGGATTTAAACTTAGATATATTTATTTAATTTTTATCTGTTTTCACTTATATACCATGCAGGCATATTTGGCTGAAAACCCCTCTGGTTCAAGAATAACCCCTGGATTTCTATCATGTGGCCTATGAAACAACAGTGTTATACAATCAAGATATTTTTCTGCAAGATCTTCACACTCTTAACTTATAAGAAGGTGTCTAATACATTCCATAATCACCTAATGCCTTTCATTGAAGTGTATTGTTTCAGCTTGAAGCTTTCCAAGCTTACTGCACCAAAACCTGGAGAAATCTATGTATTCCTGATCCAAACTATTGGTGTTCCAACTGGGAACCAGCTGATCTATTCTAAATACCCAGGAATTGTTGCCTTTGTTTAGACAATTTACTTCTGTTAATTGAACTTATCAATTAACTTAATTAACCTTTGCAGTTAATTAATTCACACCAAAGACCATGTGTCATTGTGAATTAATCAGACTAATTGCATGCCATATAATCACTTTTATTAACACTTATATGGTGTATAAGTGCCTATTATATGTGTATTATTACTAGTCCACATAGTAATAGCCATACATTATACAGCAGATAGCCTTAGATTCAATACTGGATCAAGTCAGCTATTATACAACGTATAATAACTAACTCAAACCACCATTTTTGCAACTTAACTTGGTGTACTTGTTAATCTCAACATAAACTTATTGCTAAATTAAATGAGGTCAAGGTACAAATCCCTATCAGGGGTTTCCTTTTTTATTACCCTAAGTATTAATCAACCTCCATGGTTAATTGGTCAGTTTGAGACACCTAGTCTCAATATTCTGAATTGCTCAGATTATTCATTCTGGCCCTATAATTAAATCCTCATTAATCATATTCAAGGGCATCAATCAATTAACCTTCCCAGTTAATCAATTGGTTTGAGACACCTAGTCTCATAATCTAAACCGTTCATATTATTCATTACAGACCTCAATTAGTACAGCCTAATTGGTTCCTGGGTATCAATTAACCTCCATGGTTAATTAGACAGTTTGAGACACCTAGTCTCATAATCTGATTTGTTCAGATATTCATTTTGGCCCTTAATTAGTACAGCCTAATTGATTCCTGGGTAATCCATTACTACACTGGAAAGTCTTACCAAGGCCAATCCTATTGTTTTGAATTTCAACCTATGAAATTCATCACAATTCAACTTCTTTGTGAAACCAGAGCCCATCATGACTGTAGTACAGTCACAATAGGCATACTCAAAAATCACCCTATTTCATTTTAGGACAGCTAAAATTTAGATCCTACTATTCATCAACTTACCATATTTAATAATAAAATTGACTAAGATGAACACTTCTTTTTTGAGTTTAATTTTAAAAAAAATCATTATGCCATCTTTTAATAACAACCAAATAAAAAAGCTGTTCCCTGGCCTTGAAAAAATTATGCAGGGCTATGCTGGGTCTTCCAATAGTGAAGCCTCTGTCTATGGTCACCCTAAACTGCAGGCCCCTCCCCAAGCACTAACCAGGAGTGTTTTCTTTCTCCTATGTCCTCAAGCATGGCCCTGTTTGCCCATCATGCACCAACAGCTGCTAACCCAAATCATGTATCAACACTAGCATCCAGAATTGGCTAATTTAGCCAAGGGGTCACCCAGGGAAGCTGGAATCCAGAAATAACCAATCAGATGGCACTGTCTGGTTCCAAAGACAGACTCATCCAACCTCCAGCCATTTATCTTAAGACACAGAAGAAAATTGATCACCCCAGAAGTTGTTCTCAAAATGGTTGAAAAGCAAGGGATTCTTATTTCCCTTGATGAAATAGCAGCTGCAATGGGGTTTGAAAAGTCCACTGTGACTGGAACCCTGAGAGCCCACACCAACTGTGGGCCCCTCTCAAGAAGACCCCAACTGGTGCCTGTATCTCAATTGAAGGTGAAAAAGACCACCCCCTTATGATGGCTATCATGGAACATGAACTGTAGATGCCCCTGCTCCAGAAATGTCTTTAACTGGAACTACAAGGCATTTTCACAAATAAAAGAACAGTCGATCTGTGGATGCACAGAGTTGTGGTTGCTGCTAGAATCTTGTCCAATCAGGCTTTCAGTGGTCCCAGTTTTGTGGATACTGACCCAAACAATTCAACCATTATTAAGTTTATAAAAGGGAGGGAAATAAGGACACACAATGACTGCATCTTATTGTATGACAAAATTTCTGCAAGTATCCAAGCTTATGGAGAAAAGTGTATCCAATACAACATTTACAAGCACGGCCTAATTTTGAATCAATTTGTTAGGGGTTTGCTGGCAGTTTACCCATTGGGTGATAATTGTTACTCAGAAATATCAAACACTGCAGATATTTATGCCTACCAGACAGAGCTCAAGGACATGCTGGAGGAGTGGGCTACCCAAATAGCCGTGTACATAGTTGTAATGAGTGCAGAGATGGAGCTACGGGAATGGGCAACCCAAGAAATCAGGGCTGCGGGGCATACCTGTTGGTCCTACATCATCAATCACACCAACATGCATCTTGCAGATGTATGTCTCTGTAATTTTGGTTCTGCCCTCAGGCGCTTAAAGCCTGTCACCTACAACAAACTGTGCACCCAAATTGATAAAGATTATGAGCTTTTCCCTTCTGTGTCTGTCCAGGACTTGTCTGATCTCATCATATTCTATGCAAGTGATGGCAATAAGTCCAGAAAGGGCTCCTGCCTCCCCCACACTCATCCATTTGGTTTGTCAAGCCTGCATATATGACAGGAGAAGAATTCAAACAATTGAAGCAATCAGCTCTTTCTGCCTCTTACCAGTCAACAAACCCTGCCTCCCCAACTCCCCCATCAAGACCAAGCCACCCGCCTTCCAACCCTGACTCACAAACTATCACCCATTCCCTCCCCACTACCTCTGATGCTGTTCCTTTTACATGCGCAGACAATGGCAACATACAATTTGCCCATTCCCTCCCCCTACTCATTTCTTTGATGAGTAAAAAAACCTTTTATTTGTGACAAATGATTAAAATTGATATTATTTCTTCCAATTCATAATTAATAATATAATCCTTTATATTATTGATATTTGTTGTGTTCTGAGGCGCAGCACAGACACACAACAGGAAATCCTAACCTTAGGATTGGATTTGTAGTAAGTCTCAGTTAGATGACAGGGAAGGCAAATGTGTTTACCTTGCAGCCCTGTAAGAATAATCTCTACTAGTTGTGGCTAGAGAGAGGCGCGGAAGTAAAAAGACACAAAGCACAAAAATGTGAATAGAACTTAATTTTTATTGGTGAATATAAAATGGGATATATAGTGGTTAGGAATACCACAAAACACTACCAGGACAGTAGGATCACTTGCCACCAGCATGAGTGGGGCAAGTGAGTTGCGTAGGATTAAGAAACCAAACAATCAAACTTCCTGATTCAGTTATTAACTCATTTTGAGAGGCAAAAGCAAAAGCAAGAGATTTGTCCTCAAAATGGCCCACCAAAGGCAAAATTGAAACATGGTGAATAGCAGTATTCACAACAAGGTTCATTTAATAATTCTTTGATGCATGTGCGCTAATTAATATGATTGGCTGGATCTTTTGCTATTGTGCGCCATTGCAACTGTAGAAAGTTGTTGGTGGACTAGTGCCCAATCAGCTGCTGGGTTAGCACTAGTCCATCAACATCTTGCCGCAGTGGCAATGGCGCTCAATGGAAAAGCAACCAGCTAATCAGACTAATTAGCACACATGCATCAAAGAATTATTGAATGATCCTTTATGTCACAACAATCACTTTATCACTTGGTTCCTGATTGGCTTAAAGTTTATCATTAAGGTCTTGAATTTGGATCAGTAACAACTTTATTGAAAAACAGTTAACCTATAATTTTCTAATTCAAATTTAGCTGATCACCAAATTGTTGTCAATATTTTCACAAGGGGCTATGCAAAGCGCCAAAAAATATGGTAATTAAGGAAGAATGCCAACACAAAGCAAACAACACATATTGTCACAGTAGATTCCATAATGCTGGGTATTGTCTGTCCAAGTAAGAAGGCTCAGAAGGCAGAAAAACCTGTATCAAAATTGACCAAGTTAACAGATTTAAACCAAACAGTTGATTGAAAATGGGTTACGGCTGCTCCAGTCCGCCAGCTGAAACCAGCTCCCCCTTGCAAACTGACATTGATAAATTGACGTAATATGAGGGTCACCCAATATGAGCTTGTTAATCAGTATGGTTGTCAGAAACTAGTCACACAAGGATTCTTTGCAACCTGGACCAGATACTTACTTTGCAATGTGGAAGGAATAGGAGGCCAAGACTCAGGTGGTATTGCTTAGTCAATTTTTCTGATATATATTGAATAGTTTTCCCTGTTTCAACTCTAAGAGTTGAGTCCTTCTAAATTTACTCAATAAAAATCACTTATCCCAAGTTCTAAATTTTAAATTTTTAAATGCATCCTGTGATCAGGTTGTTGCGGTATATCCTGTATAATCTGATTCTGAACCAAATCATTTCAGGAAGATGGGGCCCAGCATCTGGAACTTTGTTGTTGGCGCTTCTAAATGTCAATTCCATGCCAGCCAATTTTGTAGCTCCTTCCCCCATTCTTGAAACTGAAAATTGTGTCCCTTCTCAATGCTCAGAATTCTACGCTGAAGATGCATTGATGCTTTCCCAGGTCATTTATCTTGGTTTACTCTGGTTAGGACTACTGGTTCTACTTAATCCTGGAGTTACAATTGGAAATTTCACAAAAAATATCTGAAGCTGCGTTGGTGGTTAATAATCAATTCTATTTGGATTTGGGTGGTAATTCCCCATCATTTATAAACAGCTTCATATTATCCAGTGATTTCCGTCACACATATTGAGTTGAGCGTATAACATATACACAATGGGTAAAAAGATGGGATAATATAGTAAATGGGAAAATAAAAAGGAATAAACAAAGAGGCAACAGTATCAAATTAATACAGATTTTATTGGGGTGAAAGCTATAAAAACATATGAAATGGTTAGTAAAAAATTAATGAGAGAATTAGAGAAGCTTTTGAATGATCTCAACTTAGCAATTGCTAGAATTAAAGAGATTGACTGCAAGGTCAAAGCAAGAGTTAAGTCTGCTGTCCTTGAAGGGAAAAAAATCAACAAGGTGTCTGCAAAGGCACTCATGTCCAAGATTCCAGACACCCCCAAAACAACAATTAAACAGATTTTAAATGTCCAGAAGCACATCATGGAAGGCCTTTAATTCAAGTCCTTTTCCCTCTCTGCACCGTCCATCTGGGTCAACAACCCTGAGATGTATGAACATCTCAAACCTGCAAAGCGCGCACAAACTGTGGACACTGAATTGTCAGCACAATTACTTGCACCAAGAATGGGGAAGCCTGCTGAAGCTGCTGGCAAGGAGGAAACCTGTGAAGGTAATCTAAAAAATATAAAATTAATAGCAACTTCAAAATACTTACCTTTTTTAGATAACATTGATGGTGAATTCCACCAGGTCCTGGTTCCTTTTGTCCCATCCACGTTCTATTCAAATTTTGTCACTCACGTGGCAAAACAACTCTATCTGTCCCCCCTGTCTTGAAGGAGCTCAAAGACAGGGTCCACAGTTCCTTTCTGATGTTGTGGGAGGCGTTAGCAGAACTTATGCATGTCAAGGGGGCATCCAAGTGGGCAGTTACTATCTACAATGATGCCTAAATGGTCTGCATTGAAACAGTATCCCTCAGTGAAGTTTACTGTGTAAACTCCATTGATCTTGTTTGGGACGTCCTGGCAATGCTCCCATTCAAGAATGTACTGGAGATGGGCCAGGTCCATGCGGCTGCTTGCTCCTGCTACCCCTTGGAGCACACAATTTCTTACCTATGGACAACTTTTAGCGTGCAGTGGGAAAATTGGCTGTTGCAGATGCAACAGCCATCAAGAAGACAAAAATCCTCCTTGCCAACTTTGGGTTGGCCTGGAGTGCCAACAAAATGGGGGCCCCTGCAGCCATGGAGCTGATTTTTGCAAAGACCAAGCATGAAAAGAAGATCAGTGCAGTTTTCAATAAATTATGTGAGTTTACGGAAGCCTTTGCTGAGCAAAGGCTTCATCTGGTGGTTTACCTTGGGTATCTCTTCTACTTTGGAATGGGCGCCAGTGTGGAGGATCTTGACGGGGTCTTCCTAGGAATCAACAAGGCCAGGCTCTCCCTGGACGGGAAGAAGGTCCCTCCCAGGTATAACTTGGTGGATCACGTCATCCAGGATGCCCTGGTCCTGGCTGGTATCTACGGGTTTACAACCCTTCCAGAGGAGCTGCTCCTCCATTTTGCAGCTGACCCTACTCCCATTCACCAGCAGGCAGGAGTATTTTAACCAGGGTGTATCCACCGTCCACAGTATGGCAGTAGAGGTTGTGCGCCACCTCCATTGCGGGGTGGTTACATACAGAAGAACTCACTACAGGTGCTCTTAATAAATTCTCTCTTTCAATAAATTTTATTACAATTCATATTAATTTTATTATGATAAAATAATCTGATTCTTATTTTAGCAAACAAGATTTGCAAAATATATCCTAGAGAAGGTCTTAGTTAACACATAGTAATATATGTCAATAAAATCTACTTCTAATTTGTATATGTTACATTTATCTTTTTTAATTTGATCTTTATATTTATTTGCCAAAAGTGATATTAATGTGTTTGCGTAATCCAGTATCAAGCGTTTGGGATACCCTTAGATGTTACAATAAAAAATGATTATAAATAAATAAATTACTAACCTTCATTGATGGTCCTGCTTATTGTGATTGCGGCTTGGAAACATCTAAATATAAAATGATAATTAATAAATCTTGAATAGTAAATTAGAGAATATATAAAATTGGACAAGCTAAACCTTTAATTGATTAGCTATTTGACAAGGCAAGCAGGAATGAACAAATCAGCATGGCCATAGAATTTGGCCACAGTCTCAGCTGGGAGGGTGTGGATCCTGGCCTGCATCAAATCAAACAGGTCCTTGGTCCCAGTTGGGTCCTTTTCTTGACAACTTGCTTGAGCCACCCAAAAACTTCCTTGGTGGGATTTAGGAAGGGCAAATAGGCTGGGAAGAAGATAAGGCGCATATTTGCTGTGGCCAATTGCTGGGGGCCCACAGCAATGCTGGTGTTAATCATTGGGAATTTGTCAAGAATATCAGCCACTTTATGGAGACCAACGTTGTCTAACACAATGACATTGGTGAAGCCAGGGCTCTTGCACCTCAGGTACTCCTGGAACAATTGGAGAATTATAGGAAGGTCTGGCTATTGTGAGATCCCAAAATCATTTGGTATAGCTCAACCCCCTTTGGATCAAGGAGAGCCACCATTGAATAGGCTGTGGCGCAGACTGCAGCACGCTGAGCCATCCTATCATTTGGCTTTTGGGGACATAGCCATATGCATTTTGCATAGACAAGGCAAATGTCAATTTGTCAATAAAGTAAAATTTGGTCATCCCCTTGGATTTGAGGGAAGTGTACGCCTCTGCATATTTTTTCTGGGTCTTGACATTGGCTGGGCTGTTTCTGTTGTAGTGGGATACCCCAAGCTTTTTCCAATAAAATTGCATTCTCTTCACCAGATGGTAGTAAAAGGAAATTGAGGCCTCAATCCCACAAGTAGATTTGACCATTGCCTGTATATTTGCCTGTTCAAGATGGCAATCTCAGGTGATCCACTGGCAGATTGCCCATTTGTGCTCCTTGGTGAGCATGGTAGAAACACGCAAGGATTTCTCTGCGGCAAGGACACAACCAGTATTGATAAATTTTTGGAAGGTCTTGCTGGTGTACTTGGGATCCACTCCAACAAGGGCTGCGGCCGCCTTGTAATCACCCAATTCCCACATTAGCTTAAGCAGGATAATGTGTTTGATGTCAGGGATGCACTTCTGGGTGGGCTTTTAGCAGTGGGGATTGACTTGTTAGCATTGGGCATAACACAGGGCATAGGTACCTTGGTATAGAAGGCTGCAACCTTTTTTAACACCATCTTTTCCTCATTGGTTTGATAGAACTTGGGCTCCTTGTCATCCTCCTGATTGCCATCACTGACGTAGGGCTTGTAGCTAGTATCAAGTACAGGCTTCACCTTCTCCAGCATGGCTGACGGGACCAACTCTTGCCAGTACACAACGTCAAACACATATGAAGTAAGTTATACCTCCTTGTTTCTAACTTTCTTTGTAGTGGTGACCTTGGTGGGCTTCTGGGTCAGCTTTGGGACCCAAGGGTTTATGCTCTGCACCCTAGCACCTTGTGCTCCTTGAAATGGCTGTGTCAGTGCAGCTTCACTGTGGAACTCTCCTCTCCCTTCTCCTCCTTGAGTAGGCACTTGGGTTGCACTAATTCTATTCTTTGACCCGCGGGGGCAACCACAACCGCAGTGCACAACAGGTGCATTGGTACTCTGGTGTTGTGTTTATTTCATTTTTAAATTTAATAAAATATTAAATAATTTTCTATTAAGTTACTCCCTAATTTTATTTTTTGCTTTTATCTGAATATGGATAATCAATTAATATTTTTTCCCACTCAATATTGTTGAAACCACAGGCTTGACCCGCCAGCAAGGTTCCAACCAAGCAGGTTTGTGACCTGCAATCCAATTATATGGTCACTCAAAGCCAGACTAGGAAGTCAACTCAAATTACCAAATCCAACAACATGAACAGATGATGATCCTCTACGGTGAATACCTTGTTTTGGCGCTTGACTCATTATCAGGATCAAGCCACCCCCTTCTTCCATCCAACCGTTTGATCACCAATCATGTTCCTGTTATCCATTGACTCTCATGAACTATATAATCACTATCTCCCAATAAAGATTATTATCTATCTTCTAAATATTTTCCCCTTGTAACTCTGCTAAAACAGCACAGTTACAACAATATCCCAGTTATAGATTTTTTATTTCTTAATTAGTTGTTTCTGTTTTACAATGCCCATTTTAGAATACCCAAAATAATTTCCACCCATTTCCCCAGATTTTACATCAAATTAAGCATCCGACACAATATTTTTAAAATTTGTGCTTCAGATCTTGTGTCTTATTTTAGATACCTTGGTATCATTCATGATTACAATCCATTGCACACACTGAGTGAGTGATTTTGTTAACATAGTGAGTTGCTATTATGTTTTGTTTTTGGTTTGAGTTTTGACTCACCTTGCTTGGGTGTATTTTGTCATCAATTCACATAGTGAACACATGTACACCAAAAGTCAACTCACACCATTTTGTTTGTGAATCAATGTATTTTGGATAGTATTTTGAATAGTCTTGCTTGGCGCATGAGCAATTCTTTGCTGAGTTGTCCCATTTTGCCCATTAACGCCATAGATCCCTATAATAGAGTGTATATTTTAACCTGATAGTCATAATTTGCTTAAATTTGAAATTATTTTGTTTAAATCTGAGGTATTTTTTATTGTTGCCATAGCTTTTAAAACTACTGTATATGGTCCCAATTGAAACAATAGCAGAAAACTTAACTTTGGGGTATATTTCCCCAGAATAATCACATACCCCTTGCAATTTGCATCTCCTTGATAAACAATATTCTCTTGAACTTTAATTTTTTACTTTTATAATTTTTTGATTTAATTTTTAAAATATAATAGTAATATATAATTAGGTAGTATATAATAATGGAGTAGTTATAATAAATCAAACACTTTTAATAGTAAATATGATTTATATTTTTTTATTTAGTTGATTGTCAATTATGGGTTCATATATTACATAATTAAACAACAAGAACTGAATTTATCTGCAACAAGCGGCCTGCTTCATTTATGTTCTAAACAAGTGATTGTTTAGAGCTCAAATTACCTTTCCCTTGTAATATGATTTGATAAATATATTTGATAAATATATTTGATAAATATATTTGATAAATATATTTGATATGCTTGACCCACATTATAAGTACTAATTAGTAAGCAATACATGAAAATCATTGGTGGTTGTGTTGTGTGGCTATAGTGGCATTGAAATAACAAGGATCAGATGATGACATGCAAGGTCCAATTTGTGGCTTAAAAAAGCCAAAGTACCATCAACAATTCACAATTATTTAAATAAACTAATTTATTTCTATTTTTTAATTTATTAATTTGTTAGCGCAAAAGCCAATAATAATATTCAGAACATTATAATAAAAATATTTGTCCTCATACCTAGTATAATTGATTTTACTTACCTTTTCTATGTATTCTTAAATGTCCATAATACATTCAAATGTCACATTATTATATATAAATAACAATTATTGACTCCTAATAAAAAAAAATTAAAACTAAATAAAACCCAGAGCACCCATTTATCTGATTGGCTCAGAGGCCAGGGCTTTGGGAGGAAGGATTCTGAGTGCTCATAGAAAGCCGCCACCACATTGAGTGGCATTGCAAATTAGCTGATCTCAAGAATGTTGAAGAGATCCTCAGTGTCCTGAGGGAGGCCTTCTTTCATCTTATTATTGATCCAACCAAACATCTTCTTGATTGGATTCAGAAATGAAGAATAGGGAAGGAGGAAGAGAAGTCTCATTGGACAATCAGCAAGCCAGTGGCTGGAGGTGTGGCTAATTTTATCAATTGATGGGAACTTGTACACAACCAAATCCACTTTTTTGGAGCCCAACATTATTGAGCACAACAATGTTGGTTGTGCTGCAGTAATTAATACAAACATACTCCTTGACAGTTTAGAGAAAATCAAGAAATGTCCCACTTTATGGGAGCCCTTAATCATTTTATATTGGTCCAACCCGTGGGTACCAAGAAGGGCTACAATGGAATATGTTTGGGAACAGACAGCTGCACAATGTGCTACACCATTATTGGATCCCTTCTCAACCCACTCATGCCTAGATCTGAGTGAGGAGTAAAACGTCAATTCATCTATATAGAAGAACTGTACATTGCCAGTATGCTTTAGAGCCAGATAGGTCTTGGCATAAATGTGTCAATTCTCAATGATCTTCTTGGTGTTCCTATTGTATGGAGAAATCCCCAGTACTATCCAAGAGAAGCCCAAATCAACTATGGTTTTTTAGACAAGAGTTTTGGAGAAAAAAAGCCCAAACTCTGTGGCCAGCTTTAATTGGACAGCAAGTGAGTCCAGGTGGCAATACTTGGATACCTACTGCTTGATTGCATTGATGTGCATGGGTTGAAGTAGTTTTGGCTGCTGCTTGGGCTTGACAGATTCAGCTATTCACCCAGTGATGCTGTATTTATTATTGATGTTGTCTATATATCTGGCAGTGACACTAAATCAGGACAAAATATCCTTAACTGCCATTCCTCAGTTCAAGCAGTTGAGGAGAACTTAACACTCACTATGCACCAACCAATGCCAGCCCTTGGTGGGTACCGTGGCATCTTGGTTATCAGGATCAACACATTGTTGCAACCAAGTTTCCAGACTTGCATGCCAATGTATCTTATGATACACAGGGGGTGCTAGACAAGTCACCCCTTGACATATATAACAACATGAACCAATCTGATGACAATATCAAACTTTAGGCACTTTCTCCTAATTAGGAGCGCTACCAATTCAACCTGCTGATCCCTGCATGAGTTATTCCTTGGCTCCAAACCCTACATGAAACATGCCACTATGCCACCCCTTCTGGCCTTATGAATTTCCCCATATAGTATATTAATAAAAATATTCTACAATAAACAATACAATATCTATTCTTTCTTGTCCTTTCTATTGGACTATTCTCTTCCCCAATCAAATACTGAACTCTAATTGGTTCAGCTGCAACACATGGGATGGGGACCTTTATGTAGAAGGTGGGATCACTCTTGCTTGTGGTGGAGCTGCCAATGGTATAATATATCACAGGCACAAATTGCTCTTTAGTGGTAGCCAATGGCTCATATGATGTATCAAAAATGCGGGGGCAGGAAGTGGCAACTCTTGGATCCAGAGTGCGGGGCCAGATGACAACTGGGTATATAATGAGAATGTATGTAACCTATTATTTCCAATGACCTTTGTATGTGTCATAAATGACAAACTACTGTTGACTATGCTTATAGGAAAAACTCAACTACAGGATTCAAACCCAATACCCTGTAGGCCGCCAGCCTACAGATTTTTGGGCTTGAACCAGAGCAGGATTTGACTTCAGGTAATCTCCTAAGGCTTGATGAACTAAAATTACCTGCATTGAGGCTCCCCACGTCAAAGGTTCCTGTTAACCCAACTAATGAGAGTGCAGGCCAAGCCAAAGATCCTGGAATAACTTGGGCCACCACGGCAGGGGAAGCAAAGAAACTTCCTATGGAATGTAGGCCACCCAAAGATGACAAATCCCACAGCCTGAAAGGGAAATTTGAGTTTTCTTGGTTTGAACCAGCCAATGAAATAACTTCTGCAATGGATGCCACTGAGTGGTATAAAAACCTGGTAGACGGTAGAACCAGGCCCAAAGGAATGTGTAAAAGTTTCTCCATGGCATATGGGTATACTTATACCCTAGGCCGCCAGGAATAACCCACCACTATTCTTGCAATAAAGTGACATGAACCTTTGGTTCAAACAAGTCATCCCATATTTGATTTCAGTTCTATTTCGTTTGCAGACCTACTCCTGCGGTTCTACGCCTCCCACTTATCCACCCCAAGAAACCGCAGACCATCTGTCAGGGCCCAGATTGCCCTGAACAATCAGCTGGCCTGCCTAGAGGCAAAAAACTCCACAGCTTGGAAACTGGTAAAAAGTATCTCTCAGAGCAAGAAAACCCCCCTTTTGGTTAAAAAATGGCCTGGGATTTGAGAGGCACACAAGCCTCAAATTTTTGGCTTTGACTCTACTATCAAATTTTGGGCTCTCAACTATCAAGAAATGGCACATTGAGTGCGCAACTGTTTGATTGTGCAATTAGGGGCTTGATTGCTTTAAGGATCTATAAATAACTGTGGCATCTTGGCATGCTGCAGTTCAAGAAAGGATCATGTTATACCAACCAATGGGCACTCATCCCCTGGCCCAAGTATGCAAATTCTAGTGAAAATATTAAGTTCAACTGAAATTGATGCCTTCATTTCTCTGGTGGCACAAAAGGCCATAAAACTACCAGTAAGTATAAGTAGTGAGGAGGAGAAGCCCTCCTTGTTGTAACTGTGCTGTTTTAGAAGAGTTACACAGGGAAAAATATTTAGAAGCTAGATAATAATCTTTATTGGGAGATAGTGATTATATAGCTCATGTGAATCAATGGATAGCAGGAACATGATTGTAATTTCCCCTCAGTATTTGAACTGAATGTTTCTTCCAGAGAAAATTGCTCCAACAACTTTACTTCCCATTATCAATTCACAATAAAGTTCATATTCTCAAATTTACTGATTAGTAGATAAATTGTGTTCTCTTCCAAACATAAAAATTCTCTTTCTTGTATGTATTTTCTGTTTATTCCTTGCATCCTGTTAAGCCAATGTGAACTTTGAGACTCTGGAACCAACTCTAACTGAGAAATATGAAGACTTTATTTAGTAATGTTTTGGACCTCATTGACATCATGTCCCCTAGGTTGAGAACACAAATTTCCCTCCAATTGTGCATCACCAGACTCCTTGGTTAGTTCTGGGATCTACCAGTGGGTACTACCTCTTGAACCACTTTACTTCCTTTTTGGGAAGATTCCAATTACTAGGCCATCTACTCCACATGTTCATGACAGGGGTTCCCTTAAGAACCACTCTGGTTAAGTTTGACCTGGGTGCTCTTCTCTATTCTCTTGGGGAAAAGTTCCCAAATGAGTGGATCCCTGAAAAAAACAATAGTTTAAAATTTAAACTGATCCTCTAAATCCATTCAAAATATAGAGCTTATCTGTAGCTTTAAATAAGCTATTGGATGTTGAGATCAGCTTAGTATTTTCAGAAATATGTTTTATAGATTTTATTAGTAACAAGTGTGAATTTATTTATAAATTTGACTGTATGCCTTTGTCAGAATTTTGGGATATTGACTAACTAACAGATTCAACCAATTATTGCGGGCCAGCTGGCAATCACTCTTTGGAATGGTTTCAATAGAATGATGCAGGCTGTGGGTTGCAGGATCAATTAATCAACAACCAAATCATGTCCTGGCATTAAAATTTTCATTTATTCCTAATTAATAGTGAAACATGCAGATATTGTGCAATTAATTAGTCCACCTCAACAACCACCTCAAACATGCTTCTCATATATAATTACTATTCTAAACTTTAATTATATTCTAGAACAAGGGCCATCATATGGGCCATCATCTGAAACACTTCTAGAAGAGCCCAAAATAGACTGGGCCATTAAGCCAAACACTCTAAGATAAAAGGCTTTTAGCCTATTGTATTAGAGTAGCTCTGATTGAGGAATAATCATCTCCACCAACTAGTAGCCAGTCTGGCTACCTAGCCACCTGGAACATGGTCCAGGTTCACAGCTACTCTGCTCATATTGAGGGATAGTTGCACAGCCTCAGAAAGGATACTGAGCTGTGGAAGCCATCAAGCAAGCTTCTGTCACAAACCACACCCACCCAAGGTTGGGCCCAAGATAACCCGGATAAACGTGGGGGCTGGCCCAGCCTCACTATCAGTCATCTAATAAAGAGTTGATATTTCAAATCCTTTCCTAGTTTGATTCCAATTAAGTGGAGAGAAAAAGATCATACTGTCACCATACAGTATTAAACCCTATAGTAAAATATAGAGACAACAACTTATGAACCTATATCCAGAAGTAAGAACTGTCTCAAATCCTTTGGGCCTTGGGCCCTGTCAGACTTGCTACTTCTGATGACAACAAAATATTCCAGGCCAAAGGTTATACCAAAGTCATAGGTTCTCTGTACTTTCCTAATGTTAGAAGACTTAAGATCTCATCTGGCTGATGATAAAATACCATGGTCCACAATTTTCTGACAGCCTTTGATTATGACATGAGCCCAATTTCAGCACTTTACTCTATATATCACATTTAGGGAAGCTAGAGATATCATATTCAGTGCCATTGTGATCAGGATTATCTAGAATTTTATCTAGGTACTCTAAATTTTATAAAATTGTTTTGTTGAGAATTAATAATATTTTTCCAGCTTACTCCACTTAAATCCTTATTAGAATGATGCAATGGTAAGCAAGGTTAATTCTGAAAAACTCTGCATTCAATTAGATCATGTGATACATCTGCTGACTCTGAAATATTGTGCATCTAATTGGATAAAGTGATGCATTAGAGTGAAATACTCTATTGTTTCACTTGGAAATAAATAAATTTGAAATGTGAAAGCCAACCATCTTTTAATTAAAACAATATTTATACTTGTAATTTTATACTGGATTTCTTTGAAATGATCTAGCTCATTTTTCATCAGTTGATTCAATCCTCATCAGAGTTTAAACATCCAATCATATGAAATGATCTTAAACAAAAAACTGCTTCCTTTATAATTTTAATCCAAAAAATTTATAGAGTCAGGTAATCTATAAGATAAACCTCTTTGATATGGCTGTTCAAGGGTAGCTACTGCTTTCAAAATGAAGTAAATAATACAAACTTACTTAGGTTTGAGTGGACCATATTCTCAGCTCAACATAGCTTAGACCATACTTCACTAAATTGAACCTTGATGCTTTCAACAATCATATAAGGGATTGGATGTAAGGATGAGCTAAATGGAGCTTTTGGATTAACAATCAACTTTATATCTTAATATTATAGAAAAATTAATTCATTCAAATTTCTTACAACTTGAGCCCAATCAAGGTGATATTACATCCAGACAACCAGAATCAGTTATATTAATATATATAAAAGTGAGTCTGTCTGTCTGTAATGTTGCCTCAAGTGGGCTCAAGCCTTAAGGGATTTGAATCAATTGATTTTTACTTAAATTTGATTTTAAAGTTGATTGTTAAGCCACAAGCTCAATTTGGCTAATCCTTACATTCAATCCCCTACATGCATCTTTGAAAGTACACAGATTGAATTCAGTAGAGTGTGGTCTAAATTATTTTGAACCAAAATATAAGCCACTTGAACTTTAATAAAGTTGTATTTAATTCCTTGAATTTTAAATTAGTGGCTAACACCATTCAACCATATCAAAGTGGCTTATCTGTATAGATTACCTGGCTCTAGAATGGGTGGATTAAAATTAGAAAGGAACCAGCAATTGTTTGAGATGCTTTTATATGATTGGATGGTTATGCTCTATGCTGAGGATTGAATTGACAGCAAAAAGAGAGCTTGGTCAATTTAAATTGATACAGTGAAAACCAAAGGTTGTAATACCAGTGTTTTTGATTAGTTTGGACAATTAATGTTACTGTTTGCTTTAGGAGAGTGCTCTGGGTCTTTATTTGATATTTTAATGATTGATACCAAATGAGGACAAGACAAATTTATTGATAATCAAGATATTTGGTGAAAACTAGCCTATATACTAGATTGGGCAAATGGGGAAATATGCCATATAAACATGGCAGGAAGGGGTGAAGTTTGGGCTTGAGAGTGAACCGCTTATTTGCATTGGCATGTAAATAAGTCTGAGTTCAATTACATCATAACACTGCCTCTCCTAAATAAGTCTTTCAAAGACTTTAAGGCAGGATCCATTGACAATTCCTGGTACTAAAGTCCCTTCCATATTGGCAATGTGGTAGTTGTGATTGGATACAACTTACACAACAATGAAAGGTCCAGACCATTTAGTCATAAATTTCTTTGAATGACTATTTTAAAGATTGTTCTTGAATTGGAGTATGGGTTGCCCTGCTTTGAATTCAACAAAGTTTTGGAGGTTTTTGTCATGTCAATTCTTCATTTGGTTGGCTTGTCTAACTATGGCGTCTTGGGTATCACTTCTGATTTTCTGGAGGAACTCTTCTCTGACTGGTTGGGGAAGTCCTTGGATTTTGCTGGGGGTTGAGAACTTGATCCCAAATAGAACTTCATATGGAATTTGGTTTGTGGCAGAGTGGAGTCTTGAACAATAATTCCAGAGGGCGCTGGGTAATTGTGTGTCCCAAGTACTTGGTTGGGATCCCGTGCATTTCTCCAATGATTGGATTAAAGTTTTTTTAAACCTTTCCGTAAGACCATTGCATTGGGGATTATATGCTGTGACAAACTTGTGGGTTACTTGAACCTGGTTTGTGAACAATTTTATAGTCTTGTTGCGGAAGTGGGAACCTTGATTGGTCAAAATTTGTTTAGGGGGTCCATAGCACGTGAAAATTTCCTCATACAAGAATTTAGCTGTAGTGTCTGCTGTGGCTTCTTGGAGGGCTTTAGCAACGGGCCACTTTGTGAAGTATTCTGTTGCAACAATAATGTATTGGTTTCCGCTTTGTGAGACTGGTAGTGGGCCAATGTAGTCCAGTCCCCATAATTTGAACAGCTCATTGACTACTATAGGGTTAAGTGGGTTTACCTGTCCTAGTTCTTGGTCAAACTTTTGGCAGGGGATACATGCTTTCACATGTTAGATTGCTTCTGTGAACATGGTTGGCTGCCAGAAACCATGCTTGAGTCTGTTGAGGGCTGTTTGTTGTCCATAGTGCCCTGCACCTTCATGTGCTTCTTGTAGTATGTTTTTGTGTTGACTTGGTGGATGGATCCACAATAGGCTGGTTACTGCTTTCTTATACATCTTATGTCCAACTGTAGTGTATTTTGTGCATTCCATGAAGAATTGTTTTGACTTTTGTAGCTGATCTGGTATTTTGCCAAATGCTAGGAATCTAAAGATGAATTCTAGTTATTGTTTCATTTTTTCATCCATCAGCTTGCTAAGAAAGACCTCCAAGTATAAGAAAGATAGGCCATCTGCTACAGTGTTGAGCTTACTGGGTATACGGTTAATCTATAATCAATATTCCCTCAGTTCAAATAACCATCATATGCGTCAACTGTTTGGGTTTATTGTGTTTGGCTCCTGGGGACAACATCCAGGAGTACACGGCAGGAAATCTTTATAAAAAGGATTTGAGGTTCAAGGCTAGCCTTGGGTTAGCCTTCAGGCCAAAATTAAGGACATGTACCTTAATTTCCTGGAAAACAAGAAGAGAAATTCCTTTTGGCAAAAAGGACAGGAAAAAGCTTGAAAAACACTAAAGCCAATGCAAATGTGGATAAACTTGTCTTTATTAGGAGTAATGATTCTACTTTAAATACTAGACAAGGGACAGTGATCACTCAATAGGAAGACAGAGTGGCTGAGGGGGTCACGTGGGGATGAGGTCATACCAGGATCAATCACAGACAGGTACAATAATCCGGAATGGGTGGATATTGAACCAGACCCATTTACATAAGGCAAGGAATATCCAAAATTGAAGCAAACCCAGCCAAATCTTTGCAACTATCAATATTCAAAAGCCATATCAAAATAGCATTGATTGTGTGATTTACAACATCTCCCCCCTCAAGATTGGACACAGGGAGTTGATATTTGTGGAGAAATTTGGAGTGAACACAGGCAAAAGGACATCCAGAAGACAGTAGTTTTATGGTATACTCAACACCTTTTTAAAGGTGACCTCACCAGGCCCAACCAAAAGGGAATCCAGCTTATGAGCTCTACCACCTGTATGATTCTGGTAGTTTAGGACTAGATTGCCTATTTGATACTCAGGAAGGGGGGCTCTAGCAGCATTGGACAAAGAGAGCTCCAGAGCCTTGACCTTGTAAGCAGTGGAATACACTGTCTCTTAGATGTCAATGATACAATTTTTTAAGTCCTTAACATGGGCCTCAGGATTTGCAGACACATCAACTTCAATCAAAGGGGGTCCCAAGATTGAGGGGTGACGGCTTCACGCCCATACAGCATGGAAAAAGGGGACTGTCCAGTCACCCAGTGTCTACTGAGGCGGTAAGCAAAGAGGGCAGCAGGGAGGAACATATCCCAGTTGGCAGCGTCCAAAAGTGTGAGCTTCCTCATTATGGACACAAGGGTGGATTTTGCTTGTTTGACAGTCCCATTAGTTGAGGGATTATATGGCGCAGAGAACAATTGATGAGTCCCCATAGCCTCGACAATAGAAGTGATGAGGCAAGCATTGAAGTTGGTACCATTGTCAGACAGCAGGACTTGAGAGCAGCCATGTTGGTAGAAGATGTCTTGCAACAAGAAAGTAGCAGTGGTCTTGGTAGTTATATCTTTTGTTGCTCTGGCTTCTACCCATTTTTTGAAATGGTCCATGGCAACTAAAATACACCAACATCCTCACCTAGACCAAGGGAAAGGCCCAACAGCATCAATATCCACCGAGTAGAATGCATGCTTTGGAGGGATGGGATTGAACTGATGTTGGGACAGGCAAGGGTGTTGGAGTTGACAGGAATGACATGAGGCAAGGACATCAGAAATCAAGATGTGCATGTTCTCCCAATAGAAATTTTTGTACAACCAGTCATGAGTCTATGCTATGCCGCCATTTCCAGTGCTAATATGTGCTTGGAGGATAATGGCTATCCTCATGCTAGGGCAGACATAGGATAGGTAGGCGTTATTAACCTTTTTAAAGAGCTGTCTATTACAAATTACAGTATCCTTGGATAGGGTCTGTAATGCCAAGTGAATGTTTTCTGGCTCAGAGGTCCAAGATTCAGGATACCCTATTAATTTGTATAGGCAATCACAGTCAGAAGGGTGGATAACTAGTATTAGCATCCTTGACAGGCCATCAGCGTTTTGATGTTGGGCCCCAGTACGGTGTATCATAGTGAAATTGTATCCTTGTAGACGCAGAGCCCAACAAGTTAATTGACCTTCAGGCTCCTTTAACTGTTGCAGCCATTTGAGGGAGGAATGATCTGTGACCACTGTGAAGTGGGTCCCATAAATGTAATGCCAAAACTGTTTCACCACATGTAGCACCACCAAACATTCCTTCTCAGTGACGCTGTAGTTCTTCTTGTGCTTATTGAGGACCCTCAAAGAGAGGCTACAGGTCAATCCACGCATTCATTGTCAAGTTGGGCAAGGATGGCCCCCACTGCTACTCCACTAGCGTCAGTATACAAGATGAACTCTTTATCATAATCAGGATAGACTAAGATAGGAACCTCTTTAAGCTTAGCCTTCAACGCTTTGAACGCTTGATGTTGGCTGTCAGTCCATTAAAAGGGGGACGTTTTGAAGCAACTGGATGAGGGGTTCACTCAATTCAGCAAAATCAGGTATGAACTGTTGGTAGTAGCCCATCATACCAAGGAATACTTGAACCTCTTGCAGATTTGTGGGAGGTAGCATCTTTTCAATGGCTTCCACCTTTTTATTCATGGGGCGGATTCCAGTTTGAGTGACCTCATGTTCTAAGAATTCAAGATGTTCCTTAAAGAAGGAGCACTTGGAGGGTTTGAGTTTCAAGCCAGCTTTGCAAACTGTGATGAGGACAGCCTTGAGGTGTTCCAAGTGGTTGTTAAAGGAAGCGCTGAATATGGTGATGTTATCAAGGTACACAAGGACACAAGAGAGCATTAAGTCTTGTAGGATAGAGTGCATAGCCTGTTGAAATGTGGCAGGGGCATTGCAAAGTCCTTGGGGCATACAAGTGGGTTCAAAAAGGCCTTCTGAGGTGATAAGCGCGGCCTTCTCTCAATCTTCAGGGGATAAGTCAACCTGCCAGTAACTAGAGGCAAGATTCATGGCTGAAAAAAACTTGGAACCACCCAGCTGTCTGAGAGCATTATCAATTCTGGGTAGGGTGTACAAGTCCTTCTTAGTGAGAGAGTTTAGGCAACAATAGTCCATTACAATGCAATGTCCACCATCCTTCTTCTTGATAATCAGTAGCAGGGAAGCCCAAGGACTTTGAGAAGGAGCCAGTAACCCAGCGTCCAGAAGTTGCTTGAGTTCCTTAGACACTTGAGCATCCTCCACCCTACTACAGCGGTATGATTTGGCACAAAAGGGGGGCACATCCCCAGTATCAATCTGATGGATGACTCCTTTAGCTAGGCCATAGTCTGTAGATCCAGAGGCAAAGATGTTGCTAAACTGATTGAGCAGGTCCAACATGTCCTTTTTTTGAACAGGAGACAGTTGAGGGAAATCAGCAGCAGTGAACAAGGAAAGAACTTGAAAATTGTCTTCAGGTAGATTGAAATCACTAAAAGTTCCAAAGGGGTAGAGGGAGGCCACCTGTTCTTCCCCCAGTATACGAGCATGCCCTACAACCTGGCCTTGGGTCACCTGCATAGGCAGGGCTGTCAGGTTGGCAAGCAGTAATTGTACAAGCTCTTTATGGGTTTAATCTAGAATTCCAGGACACAGGCAGAGCTCTTTAAAGCTTAAGGATTCAGGTGAGTAGAGTTCCAAGAACAACTTTTCAGGTAGCTCATAAGAAATTTGAGAATTAATCACCACTTGGGAGCCCGGGGGGATGGTGATAGCTGCTGGTGCTAGAAGAGGTACCCCTTCTTCCACAGGGCAGAAAGGGAGGAGGGTTACACATGTTGGAGGAGTGAGTCCTACACTTGAGAGTGAAGATACCCGTAGGGTATTCAAGCACGCAAGTTTTAAGATGTTTTCCTGGGAGACACAGAGGTTCCTCAAAAATCTAAGAAACCTCATATCCTAAGAGCAAAAGGTATCCATCTTTTAAGTTATAATCCTGTTATATTCTTGGAGGAATTAAGTACCAACCAAGAGTTCATAGCTTTTGTTCTCAAGGACTAAAGCGGGGGAAGCAATAAGGAGTTTCCCAAACCTCATGGGTAGAGCATAGTAGGCACCAATGGCTTGAGTTTAGGCCATGCCAGCTATGCCATACAACTGCGTATAGTTTAGGTCAGGGGCAACTTAAGTTTCTTCATTAGCTTGGAAGATACCACGTTGACTGGGGAACCCGTTTCCAAGATGGCTTTGATCTTAACCTTTTGGTTTGATACTTCCACGCGGGTTTTATCTTTCCCAAAGGGGGGCAAGACTGCCAACACATCTTGCGCAGCCTCTAGCTCCTTTTCCCATTTAGCTAGCATGCACCGTAACACAGGAATCTCCTTATATACAGCCTGTAGCAGGAGAGATACAGTCACATTTTGGAAGATAGCTTTGTCTAGCTTGGCTGCTTCCTCAGAGGAATCAACCAAGACAGGAGGTTAATGGTCTTGAGCTAGGTAAGGTCAAGCCACCATAGACTTAGCTTCACTTGCAGGTACTCAGGAAGTGATGGTGGTCTTCCCAGAGCAAAGCTTGTATGGGACAGGGATAGTTTCTGGGACAGCCAAGAAAGAATAGCCATAACTATCAGAATCTTCACTATCAGAATATTCAGGCTCTGAATCACTGGAGAGATTGTGAAATAGATAAAGGATAGTTGGGCCAGAGGAAGAGGGAGCTTCTTCATCAGACGGAGGATCAGGGGGAGATGGGGGAGATTGATCAGCAGAGAGCGTCTTCATTTCTAAGCTGACCTCTCTTTTCCTGCCTATGCCTTGGGATCACAACCCTCCACTTGCGGATTAGTGCAAGCGCGCAAGTGGTTCCCAATTTAGCCACAGTTATGGCAGCCTTGCCTCTTAGCCTGTCCATCAGCACCCAGGGTCATTATGTGCGGTGTATGAGAGGTAATCCCAGAATTGCTGGCTTTATTTTCACGTATCACCGTACCTCCATGGGTCAAATGCATGTCTTGTAAGAGCGTCTTAATACTCTTTATGGAAGTGAGTGACGCCTTGTGTGCCTTAAAGTGTATGCATAGAAGCTGGTTCACCTTCAAAGCATTTAAACAAGCCGTGTATGCTTCCCAAGTAGTTAACTATCAACTAGTGATTAATTGCTGGCCTTCAATGTAGAAACAATATACAAAATCAGCCAGGGTTTCCTTGGGCTTAAAGAAAATGTGCATAAAGGCATCTTTCTTGACCTCTGAGCTGAGATCTCCTCCAAACTCCTCAATAAGGAGGTGCTTCATGTCCTCCCAAGTGACAATGGAGGGGAGCTTGGGGACTATCACTTATTGGCAAGTGGGATGGAGACAGGTGAGGATGTGTTCCTTCTTGAGCTTGTCAGTAGCCCTCACATTGCAGTTTCATAAATGGTTATAAAGGCGGCAATGGTAGAGGTTTTAGGATCAAATATCTGTTTGAAGGCCAGTTTGTAGTTCAAGTCACTAGACAAGGACAAGGACTAATTGTTTCCACCAGGGTTGAGGACGTTAATATGCAGGTTGCCTTCAAACTCGGATTCAGCAGCAGTTTGTCTAGCCCAGAGGAGTTGAAGGCTTTCCTCTAGAGTGTCCAAGGTAGAGCTGTTCTGCCCACTAATATCCCTAGCAGTGGCGGCAGCAGTCCCAAATTTATCAATCTTGATTTGTTGTACTGCCAAGGTGACAGCAATCCTATTGACACAAGTAGCCAGAGAAGTGGCCTGAGCAACCAATGGGACTTTTGTGAATACCACCATTCACCATGATTTGATTTTGCCTTTGGTGAGCCATTTTGAAGATGAATCTCTTGCCTTTGCTTTTGCCTCTCAAAATGAGTTGATGACTTAATCAGGAAGTTCAATTGTTTGGTTTCTTGATCCTGCACAACTCACTTGCCCCACTCATGCTGGTGGCAAGAGATTCTATCATCCTGGTAGTTTTTTGTGGTATTCCTAACCACTATATATCCCATTTCATATTCACCAATAAAAATTAAGTTTTATTCACATTTTTGTCTTCTATACTTCTGCGCCTCTCTCTAGCCACAACTAGTAGAGATTATTCTTCCAGGGCCGCAAGGTAAACACATTTGCCTTCCCTGTCCTCTAACCAAGACTTAGTACAAATCAAATCCTAAGGTTCAGATTTCCTGTTGTGTGTCTGTGCTGCGCCTTAGAACACAACAAAAATGGTGCTCACTACAGGGGCTATAAGCCCCTTGGTTATTCCTTTTGCATCCACGTTTTTCAGGTCCTTTGCCTCCGCCTATACAAGAGTTAACTTCACCTGAAATAACCATTCCTCCTATTGAGGAAGATATTGCCAACTAGCCTATTATTCCCACTATAATGAACCTCAGGAATGGTCCCTGCCTAGTTGCTTACCCCATGGGTACCCCTGACTTAGAACAAGTCATGTCAGTAGCCCTTGGGATAGCCTGTGAAGGAGCCATCCCTTGCCTTCAGTTGCAGTGCAGTTGGGCTGAATACTACAAATTAATTGTGGCTCCTCAATTTTCACAACATCTCCTCTCAGCGTCTGGCTCTGCTGAGCACTTACTATTGTCCTTTGTGCAGCCTGCCTTGGCCCACCATCAAATGGTGTTAGAGCTCCACGTCCAAGAAATCTTGTCTCTGCAAGCAGCGGTTAGTCATCACTGTTACCAGTTTGCTGCCTACCAATAGTGGATTCACTCCCTGTTCTCCTTGGTATCTGACAATCAGTGCAACTCTGTCACCTCTCAGACCTGTTTGGTTAATTTTATCAAACAAATGCCCCAGTCCATCCCCAAATACGTGAGATAGTGTCTACACAAGTTTCACCAGCTATAACAACCCTGGCAAACTCAAGTGGATTTCACCTTAAACGCTTGTCTCACTGACTTCAAACAACTTGTGCAACAGCTCAATGCATTCAGCATGTATTCCTTTGAGCAACTACAGAAGGTAGCAGACTTTGCTGTTAATGGTCTTAATGAACTCAGTACGGAGTTTGATCAAGAAAGAGCTGCCACCGTTGCTGCTATAGCCAAACTCCAGAGTCAGGTGAATGAATTAGTTACACCCAAGCCAGATGTTCTTCCTTCTCCCCCTTCTGATGACTTGGTAGATAGAGAGCAGAAAATATGGGATGCCATTTGAGAGCTACATGCAACTATCCACAGTCAAGGACGTCCTGCTGAAGCTCCTCAACCTGACCCCCAGGTGCTTGAATTGACTGCTCAAGTTGCAGAGCTACAGCAAGAGCTTGCCGCCTTTTGTGAAATGATGGCAACTGCTGCTGGTCCAGTTGGGATTGTCAATGAAGACAGTTGCTGCCCTGGCTTATTAGGAGCTCCTCAAATCCAGTGCGCTAGGGAACCAATTGCTATAGCTAACAAAGTGGATCAATTGAAGCAAAACCATACTGAACTGGATAGAGACGTACAAGAGATGAATGACATGATTGACTCTTTGAATGATAGGTTCACCCCTTGCCTCTCAGTGGAGACATCCCTTACCTTGAGACTGGCTGAACTCTCCACAATAGTGACCACCCAAGGTCAGCGCTTAGATACTACTGCATAACAGGCCGCTCAAGCTGTCAATACGGGTGCCCGCACTGCTGAGACCCTTACTACCCTTGAAGAAAGTGTTTGCCAATTATGGGCCAGGCAGCCCCCCTTGGAATCCAAGGCAGAGTTTTCCCCGTGTATAAACGTACTCAATAGCAACAATGGTGGCCCAACCCCCAAAGCACACTTCACGCCTACTTTTAAGCAAGTCTTTAATCCTAAAACCTCAACCATTGCATCTTTCCTAACTATCTATGAAACTGCCATGAGACAGGCTTTAGACAAAGTTAAGAAAGAACATATTCTGACCTGTCTACATCCAACTTGCCAGGAGGTGGTGGTGCCTGAGGTACCCTCCATTGAGACGTGGGAAGATATGAAGTAGCTTCTGATTGATGAGTTTGGTGGTGACCTTAGCCTGGAAGTAAAGAAGGACACCTTCATGTATATTGCTTTCAAACCATAAGAGACCTTAGCCAAGTTTGAAGACAGATTCTACATGGAAGGACAGCAACTGATCACAAGTAGACAGTTGACAGCCCATGAAGCCTATACAGCTTGCCCTCAAGGTTAACCAACTTCTGTGCCTTCACTTCAAAGCACATAAGGCTATGCTTTCCTCCATGAAGAGCATAAAGACTTTGTTGCAGGATATGCACCTTACCCACTCTGGCACAGTTGTTAGGGAAGGTTGAGCTACTTCTAACTCTGGTTCATCTTCTCATGGTCCTTGCATTCTTATCATGAACTTGCAAAATCCTCCTTGACGCCAAGTTTGCCACAAATGTGGTCAGATAGGTCATCATTCTTGAGTCTGCTCTAACCTGCGGGTTGAAGGAGCTGATCTAAAAGAGCAGGTGGGAAAAGAGCAGTCAACCTAGAGGCAGAGACGCTCTTGGTTGACAATTCTTCCCAGTCTCTATCAATCCCTCCCTCTATAGCTGACTCCAAACCTGCTGATAATGAGGCTCCTCCTATCCTCCTTGTATTTCAAAATATCTCTGATGACTCTGACCTGGATGACTTTGATACTGACAACGCTGATACATATGGGACTCTGTTCTGGCTGTTCCCAAAACCATCACAGCTCCCTATAAGTTACGCTCAGGAAAGACTACAACTACTGCTAAGCCTTTGCCTGAAGCCAAAAAAATTGTCTCTAGCCTTACCTCACTCAGGCTAAGAGGTCCCCTGTGCTAGTGGAGTTATCAGAAGAAGCTGCCAAGATTGCTGACGCTGTCTTCAAGAATGTATCTTTTTCACTCCCCCTCCAGACTATCTATAAGCAGTTCCTGGGATTAAGATGCATGATTGAGAAGTGGGATAAGGAACTAGCAGAGGCTCAAGATACCCTGGCTGTCCTTCCCCCCTTTGGTTGCACTACCACTCAAGTAGAGATATCCATTCAAAAAGTGAAGATCAAGGCCGTTCTAAATACTGGCTTGCCAGTCAATGTTGTCTCCTCCAAGCTGGTGAAGAAACTCAAACTTGCCCCTGATCTTAATTATCACCAGTCATATGGCACAGCTGGGCTGTCTATGACCTGCTCCATAGGGGTATACTCTGCTCTACCCATGCAGTTTGGCAAACTTCTTCTAGAAGTGCCAGCTGTTATCTTGGAAAATGAGATTTATGATCTCTTAGTTGGCACCCAGTTCCTTAGGGAATATAATGGGATAATCAACTTGAAAGATGGCTACCTCTCCATCCTAGGCTATGAAGTCCCCTTGATCTTCAAAGAGCCAGTTAAAGTTCCCGGGAAACGGCTCAATACATGTGCCTTGGAGTATCCCACTGGGGTTTTCAACCTCAAATATTGCACTCACTCCCCCAACATGAAATGTCCACTCATGGCTTGTCCTGCATCTGAGAGTATCCCTCTCCTAGCCATGTCTGCTGTCACCATCCCACCTGGATTGAAGGCTATCCTGGACTCCCAGATATCATATGAACTACCTGAACAAACCTTCTTGGAGTTATACTCTCCCCCCCTCATTGGGGCGCAACAAACCTTATCTCTGTCCTGGAATCCTATATGTCTCTCATAAGGACCCTGTTCAATTGTTGATAGCCAACCTGACTTCAATCCCCATGACTGTGTCTAGGGGGCAGGTTGTTGTATATGGCAAGTTATTGAGTGCTCCTGATGTCCTGTTTTTTCATCCCTTTGGCACGTTCTAGGATTTTAACCTACCTGAAGATGATCCTCAAGTCTTATCCTTTTTCACTGTGTAAGACTTCCCACAGCTATCCCTGGTTCAACACAAAGAGGTGCTAAACTTGCTAGACCAATTTTCTGACATTTTTGCTAAGAACAGTACCAACTATGGGTTAGCCAAAGGCGTTATCCATCAGATCAATACTGGTGACGCTCCTCCCTTATGTGCTATACCATATTGCTGCAGGTGTGTAGAGGACACCCAGGTATCTAAAGAGCTCAAACAACTGTTAGACACTGGGCTGCTGGCACCCTCCCAGAGTCCTTGGGCATCCCTGCTACTCATCTTAAAGAAGAAATATGGGGGTCATTGTGTTGTAATGGACTATTGCCAATTGAACTCTTTGACCAAGAAGGACTTGTACCCCTTGCCGCGTATTGATGATGCCCTCTGACGTCTTGGAGGCTCTAAATTCTTCTCCGCAATGGATCTGGCATCTGGATACTGGCAAGTTGACCTATTGCCTAAAGACGTCAGAAAGCCGCGCTCATTACCTCTGAAGGGCTTTTTGAGCCTACTTGCATGCCACAGGGACTCTGCAATGCCCTGGCCACCTTCCAAAGGGCCATGGACTCCATCCACTTTGACTTGAAGTTGTTGTGCATCCTAGTATACTTGGATGATATAACAGTTTTCAGTGCTACCTTCACCAATCACCTGGCTCATCTCAAAGAGGTGTTCATAAAGATTTGAGAAGCTGGCCTCAAACTAAAGCCTTCCAAGTGTGTTTTCTTCAAAGAGCATCTTGAATTCTTAGGCCATGAAGTAACCCAGACCAGGATTTTCCCAATGACTAAGAAGGTTGAAGCCAACAACAAAATGCTCCCGCCCACCAACCTGCAAGAGGTTCAAGTCTTTCTAGAGATGATGGGCTACTACAGACTGTTTATCCCTGACTTTGCCAATACTAGTGAACCTCTAGTCCAGCTGTTACATAATGTTCCTTTTGAATGGACTGCCAGTCAACAGCAAGCCTTTGAGACCCTTAATCAAAACTCAAAGAGGCGCCAATCCTAGTGTATCCTGACTATGATAAGGAGTTCATCCTGTACACTGACACTAGCAATCTTGATATTGGAGCTATTCTGGCCCAACTAGACAACAAGGGTGTAGACCATCCCGTGGCTTACACATCCTGCATGCTGAACAAACATGAGAAGAACTATAGTGTCACAGAGAAGGAGTGCCTTGCCGTGTTACATACAATCAAGCAGTTTTGTCACTATGTATATGATACCCACTTCACAGTTGTCACTGATCACACTTTGCTTAAGTGGTTACAACAGTTTAAGGAGCCTGAAGGGCGCCTAGCTAGATGGGCTCTGCGTCTGCAAGGATACAACTTCACTGTGCTCCATTACCCTATAATTCAACACTTAGAACATGATGGCCTCTCCAGAATGCCCATTCTTTCTTTGCACCATGCAGAGGCTGACTGGTTATACAAACTAATTGGGTACCCTTCTTCTTGTGAAAATGAGGCAGAAGAGGTACAACTGGCCTTGTACAAGCTATCCAAAGATACCCTCATATGTGACAATCAGCTCTTCAAGAAGGTACAAGACCAGTATCTGCCTTATGTACAACCCAGTCTTTGCCTTTAGTTGGTGTTGCAAGCTCATAAAGAGACTGGGCATGGAGGCATTGCCAAGACCTTTGACTGGCTTCAAAAGAATTACTTCTGGGAGAACTTTTGCCTGCTGATCCCAGATGCCATAGCTAGCTGCCACAACTGCCAGTTACAGAGGCCTTGAGCTGCTGCCCACAAGTTTAAACTAGTCCCCTGCAACATGCCTTCCACACTGTCAGCATTGACGTGGTAGGTCCTCACCCCCACTTGCGTTCCGGGTGTTGCTTTATTCTGATTGTGGTTGACCACTTCAGCAAGTGGGTAGAGGCTTGCCCCACAAAAGACATCATGGCTAAGACAACTGCTGCCTTACTGTTACAAGATGTCTTCTACTGCCATGGCTGTCCTCAAGTGTTGCTCTCTGACAATGGGACTAACTTTAATGCCAAGCGGGTGACCTCTGTTGTCAAAGCTTTGGGATCACACCAGTCCTTCTCTGCCCCTTAAAATCCTTCTACCAATGGGGCAGTTGAGCGTGCAAATTCAACACTGGTCTCTATCATGAGGAAGCTCACCTACTCTGATGCTGCCAACTGGGACATATACTTGCCTGCCCCTCTTCTCACGTACTGGCTTAGCAAACATTGTGTCACTGGATATTCCCCTTTTGCTATGTTATATGGGCAAGAGGCTACTACCCCCTTGCTCTTGGGGGGGCCTGCTTACCTCTGATAAAGCCATGAATCCTGACGGCCACATCAAGGATCTAGTCAACTGCATCATCAATATACAGGCTACTGCCTACACTTCTTCATACAAGACTAAGATGCTTAAGCTTTCTCCTGATAATGCTGGACACTCCCCCCTGACTGAATTCAATGTTAGTGACCATGTACTTTACTACCAACACAGAGTAGGTGGTTGCACACATAAGTTAGACTCTCTTTGGATTGGCCCTTTAGAAGTGACTTTTAAACAAGGGTCCAAATACACTGTAAAGCTCCTTTCCAGTGGCCGTCCTTTTGCTTGAGTGCAAGCAAAGTTCCTTAGTAAATATTACCCCCTAAGGCCAGTCTAGGGGAGGGCAATGTTGTGAATACCACTATTCACTATGTTTTGATTTTGCCTTTGGTGGGCCATTTCAAAGACAAATCTCTTGCTTTTGCTTTTGCCTCTCAAAATGAGTTGATGACTGAATCAGGAAGTTCAATTGTTTGGTTTCTTAATCCTGCGCAACTCACTTGCCCCACTCATGCTGGTGGCAAGTGATCCTACTGTCCTGGTAGTGTTTTGTGGTATTCTTAACCACTATATATCTCATTTCATATTCACCAATAAAAATCAAGTTCTATTCACATTTTTGTCTTTGTGTCTTCTGCGCCTCTCTCTAGCCACAACTAGTAGAGATTATTCTTCCAGGGCCGCAAGGTAAACACATTTGCCTTCCCTGTCCTCTAACCAAGACTTAGTACAAATCCAATCCTAAGGTTAGGATTTCCCGTTGTGTGTCTGTGCCGCATCTCAGAACATGACAGGGACAACTTGTCCATTTAGGGTCTTGGTAAAGCAGGAGAGATTTTGTACCTTTCTTTCCAATGCACCTTGCTTATCAGCTACATCATTTGTCACTTCTGCAAGTTGATCTAATGCACGTGCACATTTGACCCGGGGTTGACCTTCCAGACCAGGGCAACAAC
Source organism: Entomophthora muscae (assembly GCA_014839935.2). Lineage (NCBI taxonomy): Eukaryota > Fungi > Entomophthoromycota > Entomophthoromycetes > Entomophthorales > Entomophthoraceae > Entomophthora > Entomophthora muscae. The sequence continues at coordinate 211,699 of QTSX02000037.1, read as the reverse complement.
CATGATTGTCATGAGCAGGAGTATTAACAACTTCACCTTCTTCTTCCTCCTCAGATTCAGATAATGAATCCTCAGAGTTGGAGAGGCGCTGTCTTAAGTACTCAATTTTGCCTTGTAAGGTAGCCACCTGATCAGTGAGGGAGGCAATACAAGAGTCAGGCTATGATTTGACTAGAGAGGGCTCTGAACAGAAGCTTGACGTTGAGTGGTAGCCTTGAGTTTGGTAATTGCCTCCCATACCTTGGTTTCAAAACCAGATGGGGTCTCAACAGGAGGAGCAGGAGGTGTCACCTCAATAGACACTAACCTGCCATCCACATAATTTTGCACCTGGTATAGAGTGTTTCCTAGTGCAGCCTTATCCAGAACGTATTGATGCTGCAGATGGCGGCCCCAAGTATTGGCATGAGCTCCTATCAATTTGAGTTGCGAGTTGACATGCTCCCTGAATTGATTAAGCTCACTAACCAGAGTCTCAAGAATCCTGGAAATGGTTTAGCAGAAAGGCCTTAATTTGCTCACACCACGCTCCTTATGTTCATCCAATTCACATAGTTTGTCCTTTATGTATCCAGGGAGCAAGGTACAAAGGAAGTTCAGGGAGGAGGCTAAGTACTTCTGTGACGCCAGTGAGTTGCGCTGGTTGTTGAAAATACACACAAAGAGACTGTGGGACCATCTTGATAGGCCATATTTTGAGCATGGTTATTTGAGACAGCAGTGGCTACAGCATCTAATAGTTGATTCTGAGATCCTAAGGCAAGTTGGTGATGACTAACAGGTTGAATGAACTGGTTGACCAACACACCAATTGTATCCATGGATTCCATCAGCGCAGGGGGAGACCAAAGTCCAAAAGGAAGGAGTACAGGTCTTCAGAAGCGTACCTGGGACAGAGGCCAGGGATAGAGTGCATTGCCACAGTACCAGAATGGAGAAGGAAGCAGGCGGCAGCACAAGCTTGCTCTTAATTGAGAGAGAAAGCGGGAAGGGGGGCACGCGGGCCCAGGAGACAGAACTAATACCATAGGATTTGAGGGGGCATCAGTGATGTCTTCTTCCAGAGGGGGACTAGAAACTTTAGGTTGATTGGGTACCTCAGAAACAAAGGGAGAAGGACCAGAGAATGCACATGGGAACAGGGTAACCAAGGGGCTTGCAGCCCCTGTAGTGAGCACCATTTTGTTGTGTTTGGCTCCTGGGGATGACATCCAAGAGGACACAGCAGAAAATCTTTATAACAAAAGATTTGAGGTTCAAAGCTAGCCTTGGGTTAGCCTTCAGGGCAAAATTAAGGGCATCTACCTTAATTTCCTGGAAAACAAGAAGAGAAAGTCCTTTTAGCAGAAAGGACAGGAAAAGGCTTGAAGAATACTAAAGCCAACACAAATGTGGATAAACTTATCTTTATTAGGAGTGATAACTCTACTTAAAATAGTAGACAAGGGACAGTGATCACTCATTAGAAAGACAGAGTGGCTGAGGGGGTCGCATTGGGATGAGGTCATACCAGAATCAATTACAGACAGGTATGATAATCCAGAATGGGTGAATATTGAACCAGACTCATTTACAGAAGGCAAGTATGGTGACTGATCTAACAGGTTGTTGGGCTTAAGCAGTACTTGGATATGTGAGCCCCAGGCAAGGTGGAGTATAACAGAATATGCCTTGCCAGCATAAAACTGAGGAGATGCTGACTATGGTCAATATATGAAGATCATAGTATTAACAACAGCAGAAGAGGTTCATGATTTGGTTGGCAACAGAGCAACAGGACAGGATACAGAGCGGTGTATATTAGTCAGTCGGATACCAGATAGACAATATATACTTTGGGAAGGATCAAGTTGTTGGTTGGCAATATGACAACAGAGTTGGAACAGGGCTGGTAGAGGAATGAGTGTATGTTAATCAGTCAGAATCCAGACAGACAATGAATACTAGGGAAGGGGAAAGAGAGGATTCAGAATTGATAAGTGGTATACAGCAGACTTATGATTCCTAGGTATCTCTATATTAACAGTGCTGAAAACACAAGCTCAACATCTGTTTATAGCTTACAGGAGCTATCATGGTTGTACAGACCCAAGGTCTGCACCTCTTCAAAGGCAGTTGACAAGTAACTTATCCAAGTTAAAGGAAAAACAACAGTATTTGGTTTACAATAAAAGGTCTCTAATTTATTACATAAGTCAAATGAAGATTATATAGGCATTTGTGAGATGATAGCCAACTGAAATTTTAATCAATAATATGGAATATTGATGATCAATCAAGTTAGTTGCTACAGTTTCATGTGGAGATTACAACTGACAAGAGTGGTTGTAAGTTAGATCATCAGCGTCAGTTAGCAACTGGTTGTTACAAAGGCAATTGTGGCAAATTGGGCATAATCTGGACAGATTATGGAACAGACAGTTTAACAGATCACTTGTGATTCATCTGAGCAACAGATGCAACATTTTGAATGGTCTGGCTGACATCTTTGATCCTTAGACTTGTCTGGCTGACAGACAAAAGCCTAAAGCTTTGTATGGACGACAGAAAATGCCTATAGCATCTTATGGCCAAAAGATAAGGCCTATAGATTTCTATGGCCGACAGGAAATGCCTATATCATCTTATGGCCGACAGATAAGGCCTATAGACTCCTATGACTGACAGGAAATGCCTATAGTATCTTATGGCCAACAGATGAGGCCTATAGACTCCTATGATTGACATGTATAGCCCATAGCCTTCTGTGGCCAACAGGTATAGCCCATGGACTTCTATAACCAACAGGTATGGCCCATGGACTTCTATGGCCAACAGGTATGGCCCATGGATTTCTATGGCCAACAGATAAAGGCTAAAGCTTTATATGGAAAACAGATAAGGCCTATAGCCTAGTCTAGCCAATAGGAGCTGGTAAATAGCATCATAGCTCATAGCTATTTCACCACAGCAAGGAATATCTGAAATTGAAAGCAAACCCAGCTAAATCTTTGCAACTATCAATATTTGAAGGCCATATCAAAATAGCATTAATTTCACAATTTACAACAGGGTTCAAGTTGTTCATAATGTACTTGACTGCAAGCTTGTCTGTATGTATAGTCAGATTGTGTCCAAGTACATAGAAGAAAAATTTCCAAAGGGCCAGGACAACTGCCAAGACCTCCTTGTTGTAAATGCAGTAGAGCAATTCAGGGCCTGAGAACTTCTTTGACATATACTCAATTGGTTTATATATGCCATCCCTTAGCTGACATATAACTGTTCCTGCTGCTATCTCACAGGCGTCACAGAAGAAATGAAAGGGTTCTTTAAAGTTTGGATGAATCAACACTGATTCCAAGGATAGGGCATTTCATAAAATATTAAAGGCAGTTTCTTGGGTGGGCAACCATTTGAACTTGGTACCTTTTTTGGTGAGGGCAAAAAGGGGTACAGAAATTTGGCTGTAGTCTTTGATGAACTGCTGATAGTACCCTGTGGTACCCAGAAAGGATTGAATCTGATGGGCGTTCACTGGGCAGGGTCATTCACAAAAAGTACTTAATTTTGAAGGGTCAGGGTGCTTTCCTTCTTTGGAAATGTCATGTCCTTTTAGTGTGATTTCAGGAACTGCTAGGATGGTTTTTTTGGCATTCATACCTAGATTTGCTGATCTTATAATTTGGAAACAAGTTTCCAAATGTTCCAAGTGTTCTTTGTATGATTGAGAGAACACTGTAATATTGTCTAAGTAAACAGTCACAAATTTACCTTTGACATCTCAGAATAGCATGTCCATGGTTCTTTGGAAAGTTCTTGGTGCACCTGATAATCCAAAAGGAATTCTGGTGAACTCTTACTGACAAAATTTTAAGACAAAGGCAGTTTTTTCTCTACTATTTTTCTCCATTTTGAGTTGATAGTATCCGGAGAAAAGGTCAATGTTTGAAAACCATTTGCATCCTTCAAAGGATGACAGGACGTCTGAAATAAGAGGGAGAGGGTAATCATCTGTGACAGTCACCACGTTGACTGGGATATAGTTTACACACATTTGCAATTTTCCGTTCTTCTTTGGAACAATGACAAGCAGGGAAGACCAGGATGAACTACTTGGCACAATCAGACCTTGTTTCAGCATTCATTCAATTTAAGATTTTGTGAATTATTCACAATGCTTGGGAAGTCAATTAGCTGGTTTGGCTACAGGTCTTGCATCTCCTGTATTGATAATGTGTTTAACAATATTGGCCATGGAAATTTCTGCTTCTTCTGTGATGAATTGCGGGAGGAATTTGTTAACTAACTCTTGCAGTTTCATTAACTGGACTTTAGACAGGGCTTTGTTCTTGACTTGGGACAGGTCAAATTCACAAAGGAATGTGCCAGTGGCTGGGTTGTTGTTGATATTCTTGTATGATACTGGGAGTTTAGTTACAACTCCATTGCGTTTGATTGTCCAATGATTGAACTTGTACTGGGTTGTGATCTTTAAATCCCTCAAGGTTTCACTTCCCAGTAGCAAGCTGTATTGTTGATGGTTAAACACAGCGGCGCTGATTCTGATGGTCATGCCTTTAATCTTGAGCTGTAGGCTGTCTACCACTCCTAAACAGGGTGTGATGCTTCTGTCTGCAAGAATGTACTTCTGATCACATGTTTGAATCTCCTCCACTCCAATTTCTTCTAAGAAATGGATTGAGACTATATTGGCATATGCGCCACCGTCCAAGATGATTATAGTGGATACTCCCTCTAGGGAGCCACTGACTTGTGGGGCACCATACCCTGATAACATGGCTTTGTGCATTTGACGCTTCTGAGTTTCTGATACCGCAACATGCATTTTACTTCTTAAAGCTGGGCTTTTGTGACAGAAGTCTTCCAACAATATCTCAATCTTAGTATCAGCTAGGATCTTCTTAGCAGATAAGCCTGTTTCAACCTTAGGGTTTCTCTTCATGTCCTGTGTTTCAGTTTTTGGTGGTTTACCAATGCCGGGATTAGAAGAGTGGGACCATTCTTATCTTGGTATTTCTTAAGGGCCAATACAAAAACTTCTTCTGGGGTGAAGCTGACAGCCATGGGTTCCCAAGTTTTGTGTATGGAAGTTTGAAATGGGTTTTCTAATGCCTGGGTTTTGTCCACTTGATTAGGCCCTTCAGGCTTGTTGGTTTTCATTGGAATGTTGGGATGCTTCTCAGTTTACTTGTTGTCACTACTGACAGGAGTGGGTGGTTTCACTAGATCTATCTTAGTTGATGGATCACTGGGATGTGATTGTTGGGGATTGAAGATTTCTGGAGGGATTTCTGTGACTTTGGGTTGGACCTGGGGGAGCTAGGTGGTACTGGGGTAGTTTTGACTGTTTCAACTGCAACTACATTTGGATCTTTAAAAGTTTTAGCAACGTTAGATTCTGCGTCAATAGCTAGTTTAGTGCGTACAAACAAATCATTGATAAGTATGGCTTCCTTTTCATTTGGATGTCTAGACTAAAATTGTTGGGTCAGTTTTTGGATTGCCTCCAACGTGTTGTTTGCGTTCTTGAGGTATTGAATAACAAATTTCAACTTTTTTTGAGCCTCTGTATTGAGCATGGAAGGTCCTTTAAGCTCCTCCAATTGGGGTTTGTTTTGAGGTAGAAAGGGTTTGCATTCTACCTCATTTTTGTTTGCCTGGGCTTGAGTATGATGTAAAGCCTCTTGATAGATCTTCTTGAGAGCTTGATTTTCTTCCTAATTTGGCTGGCCATCTCTGATTTGCTTCTCAATTCCCTGTGATAAAAGATAGTCTGGATCATCAGCTTTGGTGTGGCCTTTGATGAAAGTGACTAGTTGTAATGCCTCTGCATTGGTCAACTCCAAGGGAGGGAATTCCTTGAGTGAGGGGGAGTAGCAAACAATGCTTGGGATGGGATAAAGGGTATGAATTTAATATCTTGTGTCTTGACTCTTTTGCTTTCTTGTGGGGTACCAGTATTGGAGTGTTCCACTCTTTTGGTCATAAGCAAATCTGCCAAGAAAGTCTCACAGGGTTTATTCTTTTGGAGTTTGCAATTGCAACAGGAGTGGTTTTCATTGTGGTATTGACATTTTCAGGGCAATCTTTTGCCTGATGTTCAGAAGATCTGCAATTTAAACAGAGCCCATTGTTGTATCTAGGAGCTGGTTTACCTGAAGCTAGAAATGGTTGAAGAACTTCAGTAAGTTTATCAGAAAGGCTGACATTTTCTGGTTCCTTGATTGATTTCTTGGAGAACGGGTTCCAAGCTGACACGTGCTTGGCCTTGTCATCTGGGAGATTCTCCACCTTAATTTGATGGAATTTTTTGACCAGCTCATATGCGCCCTGAAGATCTTCAATGTTGTGTTCTTCAATTGCCATATGGTACTCAATGGGGACAGCACGCTTGAAAAAGGTCAGTCCTATACCTGAATTGAAGTTGTTTTCAATATCTGTGCTGCTTCCTTTATGTCCTTTCTGGAGTTTGCGTCTAAAGGACAGTCTGGCAAGTGCGCGGTATGCGTCAATGAACTCATATACTGAGTTTTACTCTTGAATGTGGATGGTTTCAAGTTTCTTGATGATTTTGATGTGTTTATCACCAAAGTGTTTGGTAGCCATGGACTTCCATTTGTCCCAGCTGTCAAATTCTAACACTATATCATGCCATTTTGACTGCTTGTCAGTTAGGAACTGACAGACATTGAACACCATGTTGGATCTGGGGATGAGGTATTTATGGCAGAATTTCTCATATTGAGTGATCCTCCACTCAACATTATTCCCAGAGAACTTGGGAAAATTGCAGGCAGCCACAGAGCAGGCCATGAGGACACCCTCAGGTACCATCACTAATTTTCCCCTCTCTAGAGGATTCAGGGGTACCAGACATCTTGACTAGGCTTGAACTTGGACTTATACTTGAACTTGTAAACTTGAACTTGGAGTTTAGGTAGTATCACCACGTGAAAACCAAAGGTTGTAATACCAGTGTTGTGAAGTGATTGGTTGTAAACTAGCCGTCACTATACTTGCGCATTGATCCATTAAGATCAGTGAACCAAAGGATGATGGTACTCTTGCTTTGGATGATAAATAGTCCAAACAATCAACTAGGTTGTACTCCAAGTTCATATTAACTGATGATCATCTGATCATTAGTTTAATATTGGGCAAAGTAACAGAGGAAACTGGGCTGTAACTAGAGGATCCTGGCGTTCTGTGACTCTCATTAACCCTTTCTATTACTATATAACTCTCTCCTTGATTGATTAAATAAAGATCAAATTACATAAACTTATACTTATTATACACATTAGGCTGAAGGATTTATCTAAGCTTAATCTTTAGCAACACATAAGGTAGTATTTGAGTTAAGTGTTAGTAGCTATCAACCTCCTGCTGGCTGAAGTTACAACAACCAGTGTTTTCAATTAGTTTGGACAATTACTGTTACTGGTTGCTTTAGGAGAGTGCTCTGGGTCTTTAATTGATATTTCAATGATTGATGCCAAATAAGGACAAGATGAATTTATTGATAATCAAGATATTTGGGGAAAGCTAGCTTATATACTAGATTGGGCAAATGGGGAAATATGCCATATAAACATGGCAGGAAGGGGTGAAGTTTGGGCTTGAGAGTGAACCGCTGTAATGAATTTAGTGTGAAGTGTGTTTAATCTGATGAATGAGAGGATAATTGTTTTAGACAAATCATGTGAATCCTGGAAATACCAATAGTGTAAGATCAACCCCAATTGTTCATTTTTGATGATCTTTGTGATTAAAAAATTGCATCAATGTTAGGTTATAAATATTGGCAAGCTTCTCTCATATCACTATCATTTTAATAAACAAATTATCTTAAGTGAAACAACGCATTTTGATTGTGTTTAGTTAAAACCAGTTGGTCTCCCCAATTAGGTTTATGCCGCTTATTTGCATTGGCATGTAAATAAGTCTGAGTTCAATTACATCATAACAACAGTTTAAATTATAAATATAAATATCAGTTTAAAGAAGGAGATGGTTGGCTTGGACATTTCGAAATTCTTATTCTTCAATTGAGATAATAGAACATTCCAATTTGATGTCACCTGATCCAAGTGGCTCCATATTGTTTCAGAGTAAACCTTGCTTGCCACAGCTTCATCCCAAAAGGACATGAGTGGAGTAAACAGGATATGATAAAATAAGATTCAATATAATGATTTTCATGAAATTTAGAGGACGTAGATCAATTTTTCAGATGATTCCGATCAAAATGGTACCAAACATGATAGCTCTAGCTGCTCTAGATGCTGAGATATATAGTTAAGTGCTGGAATCAGGTTCACGTCATAATCATAGGCTCAGACTCGATTTGAAATTATCTAAATTTACTTTTAATGCACACTAAAAAACTAAAATCAATGTATCTCAGTGAAACTAAGCCAATTTTGATGTCCAATAACTTATTTTAAAGCTGCAGATCAGCTCTACATTTTTAAAGCCATTGAAAATCAATTACTAAATTTCAAAATAATTAGTTTAGCCTTACTAAACTTAATAGTGATACTATAATTATTTAGATTTAGTTTTATTTATACTTAGAGTATACAATTTTAATTTTAAATTTAAATAAATATAATTAAAACTAAATTTTAATAAAGCAATTAAGTGAAATTTTAATTAAACATGTGATAAGTACTCCAAGCCTAAAAACACAATAATATATATTTAATTGATTTATTAAATTCAACTTTAATTCTGTCCTTGGACAGGGCAACAATCTAGTATATTAATAGCTATGTTCATTCAGGAGTTCAGCTGCTCCTGTTGCAAGCTTCATATAGTTAAAATTATCATCAAGGTCCATATAGCTTATCAGGGTCATGGATTAATCAATTAGGGTTTCAGTACATCTCATGGGCAGGAGCTGTGTGTAAGGTCTCATGGTCTGGGGAAGATGATCATAAACTAAAGCCTTTAACCCAGTGATGTTTATATTAGTCAAATACAAAAATATGGGCAAGTTTTGCAATAGTAACTGAACTAAGGCTCCTAAGAGCTTATCCTAGGTAAAATCAGGACTAAGACAATTTATTAACCCCAAGAAGATAAAATAGTGCCCAGTCTTAATAACAGACAATTTAGTTAAAAAGTCAATCTCTAAGTCTGAGAAATAGTCTGCACTAGAAGGAGGATTAAAGCTATCAACAATTAAATTGTGGGTGCTACTATAAAAACTGCCTAACTGGTGAAGGATAAAGTCAAAAGAAATCATGAAACCAATATTTAAACTAAGACTAAATATTTGAAGGAGAACACAAGCCACAAAACCTAAAAAGTACCTTTTTGGGGTGCAAGTCAAACAATCTCAACTTATTGTTGAAGATGGAGAACCAAGCCTTTTTATTAAGCTCAGGAAAATGAGGTACAACTTAGAATAAAGAGCTTAACCTGAGAAGTTTAATGGTATTTGATAAAGGAAAAAGATCTAGAGAGTTACAACATGGCTTGGGTTTAACTTAAAAAGTTAAATTTCAGAACAGGAGACTCCAGGAGAAGAAGAAGCAGTTACAACAATGCCTGGGATGTAAAAGCAAGCAAAAAGCAAAGGAAAAACAAGTCCAAAGCTTTGAGAGGACGTAATCAAGAGTATAGTGAAAGATAAGCATTTTGGAGCCATCTTTCTAACTACAGTGTATAGGTCCAGGGTTTGAAACTGGTAGCAGAAGTAAGGAATGTTTGAAAATAATATAACCAGTATTTAGGTCATAACTAGGCTTTAACAAAGCCTAATTTAAAACCCAAGGATAGAAAAAGAAGGAGAAAAGAAGGAGATCATGAATAAAGTGAATGAGGACAGTCCTGAGAAGAACTTACAAGCTATAAAAAGCAAATAACTATATGAACAGAATAGCAGCTATAAAAAAGGTGAATCCTGACACTGTGAGCTGGATAAACCCACTTTACAGGATGTGAAATGATATAAGCTCTTCAAAGGGCAAATATGCAATGTGATGGTTCCACTTTGCTTGAGCATGCATATCTATCTGGCCTTAAGGTTGATCCAAAGTTTAATTAACAGACCTGGTTAAAGAGTGTCTATAGATTTTCCAAGGATCAGATCTACTTTAGAGGCTGTCTCAGGCTATCCTGCTGACCCAAGTCCAGACTTTTATGTAGGGTTCCATGTGATATATGAAATTTCAAAGAGCTAGGAAAGTTTACTTGTTACAGATTGGTCTTTGCAGCGCTTAGCCAAGTTGAGAATTTGTAGCCTGTGAGACTAGGAATGGTTCTAGATGAATAGAAAATCTGGTAACACTCTGGGAAAAAAGCACTTTAAGGCTGGCAAAGGTCTCATAAAGAAGATGTAGCATTGTACTGGGGCTCAAAGCCTATTCCTGAGAATCAGCTTTAGCATGGCTTGAATCAAATATTTACTGGGATTATATATATTAAGGCAAGTGGCTATGATTGGGGCTGCAGCAGATTGAAAATGTGATGATTACAGCATTTGCTGTAATAATTGCATCCAAGCTATCACAGTTTTTGATTTCCCTAGATTAGGGGGATATGAAATTTAAAAATGGTTAAAGATGGCTTTCTTTTTTCCAGAAAGCCAGGTTTGATATATATATTTAGCAATTTTTTATTTATGAATTTAATTTAATTTGAATTCAATTCTAATATCTTTTATAATTTTGAAATTTGAAAGAAATAAAATAATTTTTATTTTAAAAAAGTCTGAAAAAATATCCTCCTGTGGATGTGTACATAATTGGTTCTGGAAAATTGTACCCAAGACAATTTTCTGGAATTGTTTCCAGATTTGAGAGGTATGACTGCTTTTTTATAAAGCAGCCCTTGTTTCGGATCCACTACAGCCCTAGCTATGATATAGTAATTTTGGATCTCTTGTGTGCAGATATAGGTGTTAACCTTGTCTATGAAGTAACAGCTAATACTGGTATAGTTGGGGTTCTCAAGGCAGTTAAAAACAGAAATGATTGGGAAATTAAAGAAAGGGTTTACTTTTATTATTGAGGGAAACATTGATTATTACATTAAAAAGATAATGATGATATAGGGTAAGCTTTTGGTAAGGGGAGTAAATGGATGAATCTAAATAAAAATCTAAAATTTAAACTTTTTTGGTTTAAAATCAATAGAAACTTTAAGAAGGTTCATGGGTAGACAGGTTTAAATCATATCTGGAAGAGAGAGAAGCAGTGATAGGAAAGACAAGGAGGATTTAATACTTAATCAATCCCATGGAGAATCGCAAGGTGCGTTGTCACTGCAGATGGTATCCTTGGCTATAAGAGGAATGTTGTATGTTTGATTTCTTGGGGTCTTCAATCTGGGTAGGTCCACAGCCTCAGGCTTTAGTTGGCTGGCCAGTATGACAATGCCAATCACTAGGACGATCACTATTAAGCCCGTGAGGCAGATAGCCCAGGCGCGAGTAAGTTCGTACTTCTTCAAAAAGACAAGGGTGTTAAATAGAGCAAATACATTGTAAACACTAGAGAAGACGGGGCCAACCAGTACGTTGTCGGCGAGCTTTAGGCCTCCATTGAGACAGAACAGCTGGAGTGCGCCAGTAATGTCAACGCCAAGTACGATCAGAGCGGAAAAGCCATCACTGGACCATTGCCCAGAATGCATTGCCTGGAAAATTGTTGCGCATGACTTGGCAAATATAATCGTCTCTGAAGCACAAAGACCTCCAAGCACCGAAACGAGGTGGCGAGGTTGCGCTTGCGAATTTCGTCTTTGACTCTTATTGCTTTGGGGGCCAGGAAGAGATAGACAAACATCCCTACAATAAGGATGGCATTGAGGGATATAATACACACCAAAAACGCTGTAGTGTTAAACAGAGCTTTAAGCTCTTGAAAAATGACAGCCACTTTATCCTCTCGGGTGGGAGCCAAGGCAGTTACTGCAAGCAGACTGAGAATTGCGAATATAATAATAGCAGTGCCAACCATATCCTTGCGAGTAATGCGGGAACCCACCAGGTATCGGGCAAAGATCACGTTGAAGACGAGAGACGAAGTCGTAAGAGGTGCCACGCAGTGGGCATTGATAAGCTGGAGACCGACAATATTCCCAATAACTGAACTGCCGATGTAAATGTACAGCCCCAAGTGCCAGTATTTTCTGTAGCATTCCTTCCGGGGCTTTGCGGAAGCGTTGTTTTTGCAATGGTCGCGGCGTTGGATGTTGTAGCCAAGGGCATCAAGGCATGATGACACCAATAGTACAACCACTCCCAGGAAAGCTTTAAATTCAGGACTCATAAAGTTTCAAAGGTCCCTTGGCTGGATATAAACCCAGCAGCCAGTCAATATTCTACCGAAGAAACTATTATCCAAACTCCATAAATTAGGTGTAAACCTTTTTCTTCAGAGAATATTTATTAATAACCATGCTTTGGCAAAGGTTCCGAAGACATTTAAAATCAAATACAAAATCTAAACAGGATGGATAGTGTTGTAACTGCGCTGTTTTAGCAGAGTTACAAGGGGAAAAATATTTAGAAACTGGATAATAATCTTTATTATGAGATAGTGATTATATAGTCATGGTGAATCAATGGGTAGCAGGAACATGATTGTTGATCACACGGTTGGATGGAAGAAGGGGGTGGCTTGATCCTGGTAATGAGTCAAGCGCCAAAACAAGGTATCCACCATAAAGGATCATCATCTGTTCATATTGTTGGATTTGGTAATTTGAGTTGACTTCCTAGTCTGGCTTTGAGTGACCGGGTAATTGGATTGCTGGTCACAAACCTGCTTGGTTGGAACCTTGTTGGTGGGTCAAGCCTGCGGTTTTGACACCCCCTCCGACTGAAGGTTGGCCTCCTCTGGGGGCAGGTCATCAGGGAGGTTGTCAGGAGCCCGGGCGCTATATTGGACTAATTGTTGTTCCGTGGCGGGCAGGGCAGTTTCTCATTGTTTTTGTCTTGCTTTGCAGGGTTGCAGGTGATCATGGTGTAGGGTCTTGTCTTGCTTACATTTTCCAAGCCCTTGTGCAAGGTAAGTGTTATTGTTGTTTACCTTTAGAATGATTTCCGACCCTACTTTCTTGGGTTGTAGTTTGCTCTTGTCAATGTTCATGACCCAAACTTTGTCCCCAACTTCATGTCTGTTGCAGATGGGAACAAAGGTTTTTTGTAGACGTTTATTATCCTTCACTGTTTGTTTGCTGTTAGCCTCTACAACATGAGGGTCTGAGCGTGGGGAGAATTCACTTGGAATTTCCAGTTTAGGTTCTGTCAATGCTTGAATGATATTTGGCTGTGTGCTGTATACCAGCTCAAACGGGCTTTTTACAGTGGATCTGTTCACTTGGGTTTGACACATGAGTTACACAGTTGGTAGCTACTTATACCAGTCTTCAGGTCTCCCAGCAGTGAGTTTGGCTAAGGCTTGCACAAGGCTACCATTAAGCCGCTCTACACATCCATTGGCCTGTGGGTGGTATGGTGTTGTTACAGTGTGTTTGACCCCATTTTTGCAAGGTACACATTGGTGGTTTTGGAGGTTAATTCTTTCCCTCCATCAGTTATCAGGAGTTCTGTTTTTCCAAACTTGCTGATTATCTCTTTGCCAATAAATTTTCTTACATTGTTGCTAGTGTGTGCCTTTACTGCTTGAGCTACTGGCCATCTTGTAGCAAAGTCAATGACATTGATGATGTATTTCTTGTCATTGTGTTTTCCTGACATGGGGCCAACAATGTCAAGAGCCCATACTTTGAAAGGTAGCTGTGTGCAGATGGGAAGTACTGACTTTGGCAGGGTTTTGCTTTTGGAAAAAAATTTGCATACCTCACATTGGTCTAGAAATTCTTGAACATTGTAATATAAGGTTGGCCACCAGGCCTTATGCTTAAGGAACTCATATAGATTTTGGCTCTTGGTATGTCCAAGGTCTCTGTGATAGCGTAGGATGGTGTCTACTTGCTGATGCATGGGGATGTAGGGAATGGTTGTGCCATCAGACATTTTTCTGTGTAGGGCCCCATATACGTCAGCAAATAGGTGTTCATTTTTGATAACTGTTTCCTTTGTTATGTTGGTTGTGCCGGGGGGGAACCTTTGTCTTTTGTTTGTAGTACTAAGAGAGGCCAGTCTGGGTTGAGCCATTTTTCACCTCTTAAGGCACAGACATACAGGCAGGAAAGGGCGTCTGCCATGGCAAGCTCGGCCCCAGGTTTGTACTGGATGAGCATGTTAAACCTCTCCAATAGCTCCATCTGTCAGGATTCACCTTTTAGCTGCTATTCTGTTTTTTATATTTATTTGTCTCAATTGGCTTATAAGTATCATCTGTTTTTTCCTCTGTCATTTATTTATAATCCCCTATTCTTCCTCTTCATTTTCCATATTTAAGTTTCAAATTTGGCTCTGTATAAGCCTTATTATGATATAAAGTTTGGTTAATACTATTTTCAGATTTCCTTACCTCTTGCCACCCAGTTTTAAACCCTGACCTACACAAGAAAGATTAGAAGTTTGGCTCCAAAAGTCTTACTTTCACTATACACTTTTCTTAAGCTTTGGACTGGTTTTTCCCAACTTTTTGCTTGCTCTTACCTTAGGAGCTTTGCCCTAACCGTCTTCTTCTCCTTCCGGTCCCCTTTATCTAGAATTTAACCATCATAAGTTAAATTTCAAATATTGATGTCTTCAACCTCTTTTTTTATCAAGAGTTTCTCTAACCAAAAATGGTTGAACTCTCCATTTCAATTTCTGCATTTCATAAACAAAGCAAAATAAAAGGCTTGGTTTTTTCCAGTCTCAACACTAAGTTGAGATTGTTTGACTTGCACCCCAAAAAGGTACTTGTTAGGGTTTGTGGCTTGTGTTTCTTTTCAATTTTTAGTTTTAATTTTACTCTTGGTCTCATGATTCCTTTTGACTTCCTTCTTCACCAGTTAGGTAGTTTTTATAGTAGCACACACAATTTAATTGTTGATAGCTTTAATCCTCCCACTAGTGCAGAACAATTCCCAGACTTAGAGATTGACTTTTTGACCAGATCATCTGTCATTAATACTGGACTCTATTTTATCTTCTTAGGGTTAATATACCACCTTAGTCCATACTTCACCTTGTATAAGCTTTTAGGAGCCTTAGTTTAGTTGCTATTGCAAACCTTGCCCACCTTTTTGTATTTAACTAATATAAAAATCACTGGGTTAAAGGTTTTAGTTTATAATCATCTTCCCCAGGCCATGAGACCTTACACCATCCAGCAGGCTTGGTGGCGCAATAGATTCACTTGAGTTTTGAAATATATGAGCAACTTGTGTTCAGTTAATGCTGTAAATTCTTCCTGCCATTCTAGGTAACAGTGCCATTTGACTAGACAGTGCACAATAGCCAACAGTTCTTTGTTGTGGATAGGGTATTGACACTTGCCATCTGTCAATTTTTGTGATTCATAAGCTACAGGAAGAAAGTCACTGTCATTATTATTAATTTGTAGTACTCCCCCAATGGATGCATCTGAGGCGTTGGTTTCCATTTGGTATTCTCCATCACATTTGGGGTATTGCAGGATGGGAGCTGTTGTGAGTTTCTCCTTGAGACGTCTAAAACAGAGGTTGTGTTGGGGGTCCACAAAAACTTAGATTTGGCCCTGTTATGGTGGATAAGGGGGCAGTCAAAACGCTACAGTCAGGTATGAAGCAGTGTACATAGGCCACCATCCCCAAGAAGGTGCAGAGTTCCAACTTATCTTTGGGTTGTGGCATCTTGCAGATGGCCTGTATCTTTTGACTGTTGGGTTTGATGCTGTCCTTTGAGACTATGTGTCCCAGGAAGGGCAGTTGCTTGTGGAAGAACTGGCACTTGGAGGGCTTGGCTAACAGTTTGTGTTGTTCCAAGGTAGCAAAGACTTCCTCTAGGTCTTTGTTGTTTTGTTCCACCAAAGGGCTGTAGACAATAATGTTGTCTAGGTACACTAGGGTGTGCTTGTCTACGTGGGGCGCAAAATACTTTGTTCATGAAGGTTATGAAGGTGGACGGGGCATTTTTCATGCCAAAGTTAAGCATCACACATTTGTAGGAGCTGTATTTAGTGCGGAAGGATGTTTTGAGTATGTCTTCCTCCTTGATGCAAATCTGGTTGTAGCCTGCTGTCAGATCAATCTTGGAGAAGACTGTGGCTCCTCCTAAGGCATTATAGAGGTTGTCAATCAATGGTAGTGGATAACAATTCTTGATGGTAACTTTGTTTAGGGCTCAGTAGTCTGTGACCAGAAGTAGGGTACCGTCCTTCTTAGCCACAAAAAATACGGCGGCCCTGAAGGGAGATTGTGAGGGGCAGATAAGTCCTTTTTCCCATGCCTCCTTGAGGTAGGCGCATAAGGCGTTGTCTTCATTTGGGGTCAGCCTGTAGATAGGGCGCGCCTTGGATACAGCCCCTTGAGTTGGATGGAGTGCTGAATGTGCTTCTCAGGGGGCAGCCCAGGCAGCGCCTCCTTGAAGATTTCTGGATGATGGGCCACAATTTTGCTGTCCTGAGGTGTGGAGGTATCCTGGTGATCTTTGAAGTGTATGATCTTGTACTGGCAGGAGTCCCAGTCAATTGCCTTCAGGATTTCATTTTTTTCCAGGGTCTCTGTGATGCGTACAAAGACATAGTTGCTTAGGAGTTGGTTCACAGAGTCAGGGTAGATCTTTTGATTGACGCCTTCACGCTTGATGGTCAACACTGAGGTTTCCCAGTCTATGTGAGGATTGTTCTTCTGTAACCAGTCTAGCCCCAGCACAATATCAAAATTTGGGAAGTCTTTGACGGGACCTTGGATGGTGGAGTGAAGGTTCTCAAGCATGATGGAGAAGGGGGCAGTTTTCTTTGTATTGCAACTGAACCAATGAGGATTCAGTATTTTAAATTTGGGAAGACAATAGTCCAATAGAAATGACAGAATAATAAGAATAAGGTGCTGTTTATTGTAGAACATTGTGATTAATATACCATATGGGGAAAGCCATAAGGCCACAAGGGGTTGGCATAGTGGGAAGTTCCATGTAAGGTTCAAAGCCAAGGAATAACTTGTGTGGGGATCAGCAAGTTGAATTGGTAACACTCCTAATTAGGATGAAGTATCCAACATTTGATATTGTCATTATATTAATCCATGTTGTTAGATATGCCAAGGGGTGGCTCATTGTGCGCCCCCTGTGTATTGTAAGATATGTTAGCAGGCAGGTCTGAAAACTTGGTTGCAACACCCCCCCTTGCCCCCTGCTTGTTGTCAGACACCAAGAACAGAGTCTGCAGAAGGTCTGGGAAGGTCCGCACAAACATCCTTTGTGTGGGGATGGCGCAGCAGAGGCGCAAGCAATCATGGTGAAGTTTATTGGTATTTCCTTGGGCATCTTTGAGTTGATAGATATGATTGTCATAGACAGCAGCTATCTTGAAGGGCCCTAGGTGGTTGGGCTCCAACTTGGCAGAATTGGGGTTGAGGGTGTAGACGGGGTCACCTACAGTGTACCTGGCTTTGAGGTACTTTGTCCCTCCTTCAATTTTCTTGTGTTCAATTTCCCAGGCTTTGGCACGCCATTGGTCTAGAAAGGGGGTTGTTACTAGGGGAGGCTTTTTGGGAACTCTGGACCTTAGCTTTCCCTGTTCAACCCCCTTCAGACTGTCAGGTGTCCCAAAGACCAGGGTGCTGGGGCTGAACCCCGTGCCCCTGTTGATTCTTGCTTGTAGGATAAGTAGAGCAGTAGGCAGGTGTTCAGTCCATGCGGTGTTGGGGTGCTCTTGTGAGAGCTTGGCAATCAGTTGAACCAGTGAGCCATTTAACCATTCCACACACCCATTGGCTTATGGATGGTAGGGGGTTGTAACTATATGTTGGAGTTTGTTCTTGGAAAAGTATGCCTTCATGACATGTCCAACAAGTTTGGGGCTGCCATCTGTGATGAGAGGTTTGGGTTGCCCAAAGCAGGCCACAATTTCCTTGCCAATTAAGCAGGTAATGATGGTGGTGGTGTGGTTAGTTGTTGCCCAAGCCACTGGCCAGCAAGTGAAATAATTGATTGCAGTGATAATGTACTTCTTCCCCAGTCTGTCTTTGGGGAGTGGCCCCACAATGTCAAGAGCCCACTGCTCAAAGGGTTCCATGGCCTTGATGGGCAGGACAGACTTGGGGGTGCAGGTTTGGACGTATTCTTATTGCACAGCACGCACGTTTTGAGGAGATCCAAGATGTTTTGACGCATACATGGCCACCAAAAATTATGTTTCATGATTTCAAAGAGGTTACGTCCTCTGATGTGACCCAGAGTTTGGTGGTAGTGCAATATTGTGTCACCTTGTTGTGTGGTAGGAATGTAAGGCGTCTTTTCACCTGTCTCTTCCTGACGGCAGACGTTACCAGCATTGGTGGTGAACTGACTTTTGTTGTCCTTCAGCTTGGAGATGGTTACCAAGTTAAGGCCCCCGTAGCAAGTTGCCTCAGGGCGAGGTAAAGCATGGGCCAACCTGGATCCAAACCATTATCCCTAGTGATGGACACTATGTCAAGTCGTAAAAGGGTGTCGGCTGTGACAAGTTCCTTCCCAGGCTTGTACTCAATGCATAACTGGTAAGGGGAAAGACGCTCAACCCATCCTGCTTGGCAGCGTGTCAAGTGGGACTGTGTGTTGAAGTACTGAAGTGACTTGTGGTCTGTCATAACGCAGGGTGAGAAGGTTGCACCTTCCAGGTAACAATGCCAATTCTCAACGCAGTGCACAATTGCCACCAACTTTTTATGAATGGAATAGCGTTTTTCTGAGTTGGTAAGTTTCCTGGACTCATATGCCACGGGGAGAAGGACGCCATTGTCAGTTTCTACCTTTAGCACGCCCCCTATGGCCCTGTCAGAGGCATTGGTCTCAAGTTTGTACTGACAGTTTCAATTGGGAAACTTCAGTACTGGTGCTGTTGTGAGTCTTTGCTTCAAAATTTCAAAGACTCAATCACTGACAGGGGTCCAGTGAAAGGGCTGTTTGGTGTTGAGGAGCTCAGTGAGAGATCCAATTAGTTCTCTGCAGTTGGGAATGAACTTGTGCACGTAGGTAACCATGCCTAAGAATGTCTGCACCTGGCCCACATCAGTGGGGGGCAGCATGTTGGTGATTGCCTTAATTTTGGCATGGTTGGGCTTTATCCCTTGGTCCAGGATGGTGTGCCCAAGGAATAGCAGCTCTGACTTGAGGAACTTGCATTTGGAGGGTTTAGCTTTGAGCTGATTTTTCTGAAGGGTGTCGAGGACAGCACAGAGGTGTTGGAGGTGTGTGGTTTGATCTTGACTGAAGACAATAATGTTGTCAAGGTACACAACCATACATTTTCCAATCAGTTCCTCAAATGCTTTGTTCATCAACATGGCAAAGGTGGAAGGAGTTTTGGATATTCCAAAGTTCATGACCCGACACTCAAACAACCTGTAGCACGTGCGGAAGGCAGTTTTTGCCTCATCCCCTGGTGCAATGAGGACCTGGTTGTACCCCACGGTGAGATCAATCTTGCTAAAGACCTTTGCACCTGCAAGTGTATCAAACAGGTTGTCAATCAGCAGCAGGGGGTACTTATTCTTAACAGTCACCTTATTTAGGGCGCAGTAGTCTGTGACCAGGCAAAGGGATCCATCCTTCTTGGCTACAAAGAAGACAGCCGCCCCGTATGGAGAGATCAAGGGGAAAATGAAGCCCTTATCAAGCGCGTCCACAAGGTGCTGGTGGAGTGTCTCATCTTCTTTTGGTGTAAGACAGTATAATGGTTGTGCTTTAGATAACAATCCTTGAAGTTGTACAGCGTGCTGGATCTCCCAGGGAGGAAGTAGTTGTTCAAGTGTCTCACTGAACATGTCCTTGTACTCCTCAAGGAGTGCAGCAAGCGCTGGAGGTAGTGAGGAGGTCAAGGGAGGAACTGCAGGTGGTTCAGCATGGATAATTTTGACTGAACATTGGTTGAAGTCTAGTTTCCCCCCTTGAAGTTGTATGATCCTGTCTTGGTTATCCTAACAAACACAGTATTATGGAGTAACTTGCTCATTTCCACAGGGTAGATCTGACATCCCACCCCATTTCTATTGAGGGTGATAACAGAGATATCCCAGTTGATGTAGGGACAATTGTGCCAAAGCCAGTTGAGGCCAGCAATTACGTTGTGGCTGAGCCCTGCCATGATTAGCCCAGAGAGCTTAACCTGGATGTTTCCCATTCTCACAGAGAAGGGTACCGTCTCATGGGTAATTGCAACTCTACAGGAGTCAGCTAATTGTACTGCTTTGAACCTGCTAGGCACTTGGTCCAGTTGTTGAGAGTCAGCAAACTCCTGGTCCACCATAGTGTGGTTGGCCCTGATATCTACCAGTAATTTGTGGGTGTTCCCACGGAAACAGAAGGGATAGGATAAGTGGGTTACTTTATTAGAGGAGTGGCTTGCTTGTAGTACGGGGTTGTCACTGTGGACTTGGAAGACGTCCAGGGTTTCAACTTCATGGATATTGTAGTCACAGGGGTTCTTTGCAAGCAAGGATTGAGAGGACAGGTCAGGTGGGGTTGCAGGGCCTGTTGTTGCTACAACCCCCAGGCTTTTCCCTGATCCTTGATCTGCGCTAGCTGAAGCTCCCCCCTTGCGGGGGTGTTTAGTCCCATTATCCTGCTGACGGGGCTGGCGGCGGCCAACCTGATTGTTGGCCATTTTCAGGTGTTGTACAAGGTTGGGATGGAGCGTCACTGGTATGGCAGAAGCCCATTGAAGCTTGGTTATTAGCCTCTACAATGGCCTTATAGCAGTCATCAATTGAGGTGCAGCAACCTACGGGGACCCACTTGCATATATGGGGTTTTAACCCATTGATGATGAGAGTGAGTAGAATTGCATTTCTGTCAGTCACAGTTTCAGGGGCAGCAGCAAGAGCTTGTTGCCAGGCAGCAAGGTAGTCAGGAACAGACCCAGTTTGTTTGATTGCTAGAATAGGAGTCCCCATGACAATAGGGGAGAAGGTTTTGCTGTACCAGGACTTTGCAGCGTCTCAGAATGCCGCCCAGGTAACGTTAAGTTCTTGACTGGCCCAGTTAGTGAACCACACAGCAGCAGGCCCTGTGAGGCATCCAGACGCAGTGGCAACCCACATGGGATCAGAAATCTGACAGATACAGTGGCAGGTTTCAGTAGATTAGAGCCAACTGACAATGTTGGCCCCCTCAACTCCCACCGCAAAGGATTCTAGCTGAAGGTTGAGCATGTGTTGGGACAGGTCTGACTGGGGCGGGGTGATGCTGCCTGAGGTAGAGCCTTTTGTACACGCTTGTGAGGACTAACTGGTCTTTATAGATGACATATCCATTGGGGATGCCCCCCCTGGGGATTGGCAGGTAAGTTTCTTGTTGGGAAGTAGCCATACGGCCCGTACTCTGTCCTTTCTTAGGGGGAATTTTGTTTTAGGTAAGTTGTCAACCTACTGCTGCTACCACTGTTGCAAATGAACCAATGAGAATTCAGTATTTGGAATTGGGGAAGACAACAGTCCAATAGAAAGGACATAATAATAAGAATAAGGTGTTGTTTATTGTAGAACATTGTGATTAATATACCATATGGGGAAAGCCACAAGGCCACAAGGGGGTGGCATAGTGGGAAGTTCCATGTAAGGTTCAAAGCCAAGGAGTAACTTGTGCAGGGATTAGCAAGTCAAATTGGTAACGCTCCTAATTAAGATGAAGTACCCGCCATTTGATATTGTCATCAGATTAATCCATGTTGTTAGATACATCAAGGGGCGGCTCATCAAGTGCCCCCTGTGTATTGTAAGATACATTAGCAGGCAAGTCTGGAAACTTGGTTGCAACATTTGTCACAGAAATGTGGTGTTTGTCAGCCAGGATCATGTTTTTAATCTGCAAAGGATTAGTGGCCAGCTTGAACTTGTCCACAAAGCTACTGTTGACTAGGGTTCAATCTGCACCCAAATCCAGGAGTGCTGAGCCTGTGTAACTGCAAAAGCGGAAAGGATAGGACATCAATTTATTGGGATGTCTGACAGTGGTGTACAGTACCAGGTCCTCTGAGGGTACTTGGATCATTGGGCATTGGTCCATGTCCTTGGGTCAATACTCATCATTGGGTGATACAGAAGTTGCGTGAGGAGAGCTTGGCTTACTTAGTGTTTTCCCCGGGCTTTTCCCTTGTCTTGGTTGCCTTGTGTGGTGGTGATACAGAAATGGGTACGGTTCAACTGGTCATTTTTTCTGTTTCCATGTCCATTTGAGCCTGTGGGCTTGTGTTTGGCGTTATTCCTGTTGCCTCCAGGGGATGGTTGAGTGGTGCGCCCGCCTGGATGGGAGTCCTTGGGTCTTTCTCGTTTCCCAGTTTGTGCCTTATGAAGTGTGTTAGAGGTTTGCTACGCTTTCTTTGCTTCATGGTACAAGCTTTTCAGGTTGGTCACCTGGTCCAGGTTTACATGCCTCATCACATGC
Organism: Entomophthora muscae; assembly: GCA_014839935.2. Taxonomy (NCBI): domain Eukaryota; kingdom Fungi; phylum Entomophthoromycota; class Entomophthoromycetes; order Entomophthorales; family Entomophthoraceae; genus Entomophthora; species Entomophthora muscae. Next base: position 189,219 of record QTSX02000037.1, on the reverse strand, counting down.
AACTTGAAGGGGTTGTAGTACATGAGGTGTGTGGCTGGGGTATCAAAGGCCATATCAGATGCTGTGTGAAGTCGGAGTTCCTTGTAGGTGCGGGTGAGTTCCTTCATGGTGCCTGTCTGGGTTAGGTTCTTTACTTGGTGTATTATCATGAGCACTGTATCCTTGAGCACAAATCTTGCCAGGAAGTCTTGCTTAAAGGTATCCCAGTTCTTGTCGGTGTGCTCCTTGTGCCAGCTGTTGCACTAGGTGCCAGCATTATAGGTCAGGAAAATAGAGATTTCTGCAATCCAAAATTGCTGTGGGCATTCCATCTGGGCCAGCTTGCTCTGGGCAGACTGAATCCATGTGGCAGTGTTGTTGTTGTTGGCCCCGGTGAAAGGTTCCAAGGTGGCGCTCCATAGTCTTTGAGCTACGTAGGCTGGCATGGCGCCTTCATCAGTTGTAGCAGAATCAAGGAGGGAGCCTGAAAGAAACCTTGTGCAGACATGGCTTTGAAGGCTGGTAGTGGAATCACTGTGTTCTGGTACAGGACAAAGCCATCAGGTATCTTGGCACCAGGAGTGTACAGAGTCCAGTCAGGCGGGAGGCCAGACATAATTCTGTTGAAGATTTGTTGGCCGCGGTGTGTGCAGGCAACAGGTGAAATTTTTCAAGATAAGGTAGGATGGAGAGCCTACCTGTGCTACCAATGTTGTAACTGTGCTGTTTTAGCAGAGTTACAAGGGGAAAAATATTTAGAAACTAGATAATAATCTTTATTATGAGATATTTATTATATAGTCATGGTGAATCAATGGGTAACAGGAACATGATTGTTGATCACACGGTTGGATGGAAGAAGGGGATGGCTTGATCCTGGTAATGAGTCAAGCTCCAAAACAAGGTATCCACCATAAAGGATCATCATCTGTTCATGTTGTTGGATTTGTAATTTGAGTTGACTTCCTAGTCTGGCTTCAAGTGACCAGGTAATTGGATTGCAGGTCACAAACCCTCTTGGTTGGAACCTTGCTTGCAGGTTGAGCCTGTAGTTTTTACAATAGAACCAAGAATTAGACTTTGAACTTCAAGTCAATGCTTTAAAGCAGCACAGTTGCTCAGAATGGGTCAATTTTCTGATGGCGGCCAGCCAGACTTTAGTGCTTTTTAAAGTGACTCTTTTAATTATATGATACAATCTGTCTAAAAGAAAAGCAGGTATTGATATATATGTCCAATTTCAAAGCAGAAAGGCTCTCTCTTCAGCAGCTAGATAGATTTCAAGCAGAAATCAGAGCCATAAGTTCTTGATTCATCCAATTGGCTTCAGCCAACAAGTCAGCCTAATATTGGTCTTCCAAAAGAAGAAAGTATCCACCAACTAGTCTCCTTAATCTGAACGGCACGTCTAAGCAGAAATTTCTAACCTATATGGGCTAAAAATAAAGAATTGTTCCTATCATATTGCTCTTTTGGGCCGGAAGAGGTATCTAACTTAAACCCTCTATGCTGCAATTTAACCGTTAAATTAACTGGTTCTAAGTTAACTATCACACCTGAAATGCCATTATTGTCTTTACACACCAAACACATACCATCCCTTGATCTACTCCATATTCCCCAATATTGTCAGTTGGTTGATACTGTTTAAGTAGACTTTTTCAATAAATCAAGCGCAAGTATATTTCATGATCCATATCTTGCCATATCTGCCATGCTTGCTGTATCCCATACCTAAGTCTGAACATCAGGCAAGACTGGGCCATCACTGGAAGATATTTATTTATGTCTTTTGAATCTACGCAACTTGTGGAATCACACTTTTAAAGTGTTATCTTTAGAGCTGGGACAGTCACAGCACTTGTGTGATCACAGAGCCATATACCTGTTTTCAAGAATGTTTTATATTAGGTCACAAAACAATCAGGATGGTGTGATGAAGTTAATGGAGTTAACTTCATTTAATTGAAGTTGACGTTAAACAATGCAATACCCAGAAGTAATCAACATCATGTTCTATTCATATAAATGATGGATTTAGTTCCCTATCCAATGTGAGTTTATATTATGACTTAAACCTTGCAGCTATGCAAATACAAGGAACTTCACCTCAATTGCCAAGAATGCATTTGAGAAGCTATATAAGCTCAATCAATATTGCTTTAATAAAATGTGTTTTCATAAATCTTTCCTCTTATTCCCGTCTTGTCTTTTATTGATTGCAACTAGTGCAACTAATCAGGTTATTGATGTTTCTTTGTCAAAAGCGTTACAATGGATTTGTTTGCAACTTTTGAAGCAGGTCACAATTTGTGCCTCACTTCATTGTATAAGTCACAAAATATAAAAGGAAGGTAATTTCCAAGGGTGAAACCAATGATTTCAATTTATGCAAGGCACATAATGTAAAATTACAATGATTTTTAAGGATAAAACATGTGATATCATTTTGTGCAAAGCACAATATGTAAAATCAGAACAGGTTCAGTTCTTGGATTATATTTTTCAACTGCAATTTATTCAAGGCTTTATCTGTAATTATCTCACAACTAGGGCTGTTCTGGTTTTCACACAGGTGCTGCTATATTTAGAAGCAGCACCACAGACAAATCCCGCATCCACTCAAATTTACTGCAGTAAATTCAAAGGAAGAACAGGTGTGGGCCATGATTGGCTACATTTAAAGTAGCCAATTGCTGGAGCCACATGATCTCACTTTTCAAAGTGAGAGTAGGTGCCACCCTCTAAGCAAAACAAAGTGGCAACATCCACCAATTATGAAACAAAATATAGCCAGTGACACTATTTTTAAAAATTAGATGTGATAGCATTTGTTATCACATTTTAAATAAAGGGTGATCAGAAAGTGATCACCCAGAAATAAAAATTTAAAATCCATTTAATTACACAACAAACTCATTTGTGTATTATTTAAAGTAAATATACATAGATGCAAAATTCAATACTCTACAAAAATATATAGTTCTAAAAAAAATTTAAATAAGTAAAAACATTTCATCAGAACTCAATTTATTAGTTAATTTTGTTATTTAGATCTATTTTATAAAAATATTCTATGCAGTACCCCACTTTAAGTAAAATAGCAAGAGATACACTTACTTGTTAAGCAATAACTTCAGCATCAGAACACAAATTCAATGATGCTGTTGATCTACTTAAAATACACCAGAACCATATGTCTATTTTAACCCCAAAGAAGCTCAAAGAAACCAGAGCTATACTAGCTGATAACTTAGATATTGAAATTATTTAGATATAAGAATAAAGATCATATCTATGAATTTATGTTTTGGTAGTTATTTTAGAAATTGTGAAATGTGAAATTTAGTTAATTAGCAAATGCAAAAATAAACCTATTACTGTAAATTCAGAACCTAAACATAAAAATCCAGGTTTGTCAAATCCTTGGTCCAAATTTTAAATCACTTTTGCGGGCAACTCAGCTGAGTGAAAAGGAAAATATTAAATAAAATCAAACATTTAATTTGACTTTTTTGGTTTATTTAAATTGGCAAATTTCAAATCTCTTGAGCAGCTAACTTAACTAACTAAGGACAAAACACAGCAAACAAATTCAGGATACATGAATCAGAAACACTGGATTCTAATGTATGATTTGAGATTTCCTTTATGTCTAAAAAATCATAGACAACATGTAAAAATTAAAAAAATATGAAATTGTGGGATTGTCAAATCCAAAGACCAAGTTTCAAATCATAATTGCAAGAAATTTGAAATAAATTTAAATTATGGGCATCTCAAATAGGAAATCAAAGGATCTAGAGTGTATTTGTGATGATTTTTTAGGAATCATAGGCATTCTCAAAAATCACCCTATTCCAATTTAGGACGGCTAAAATTGAGATCATAATATTCACAAAATTAACATATTTAACAATTAAATTGACTAAAATATACACTCCTCTTTTTGAGTTTAAGTTTTTTAATAAAAATTTATTATGTCTTCTTTCAATAAAAGCCAAATAAACAAGCTATTCCCTGGCCTTGACAAAATCATGCAGGGCTACACTGGGTCTCTTAACAGTGAAGTCCCTGTCTATGGTCACTCCCAACCCGCAGGCCCCTCCGCAAGCCCCACCCAGGAGTGTGTTCTTTCTCCTGCGTCCTCAAGCATGGCCCTGTTTTCCCATCACACACAGGCAGCTGCTAACCCAAATCATATAGCAACACTAGTATCTGTAATTGACCAAGTGAGCCATGGGACCACCAATGGAAGCCAAAATCCAGAAACAGCCAATCAGATGACACTGTCTGGTTCTCAAGGCAGACACACCCTGCCTCCAGCCAATTAGCCTGCAAGACGCAGAAGAAAATTAATCACTCCAGAGATTGTTCTTGAAATGGTTGAAAAGCAAGGAATGCTTATGTCCCTTGGGGAAATTGCGGCTGCAATGGGTTTTGCAAAGTCAGCTGTGCTGCAACCCTGTAAGCCCATGCCAACTGTGGCCCCCCTACCAAGAAGACCCCAACTGGTACCCCTTCTTCAACTGAAGGTGAAAAAGCCCACCCTCTCATGATGGCTATTATGGAGCATGACCTGTGGATGCCCCTGGTCCAGGTCCATCTCCAACTGGGACTCCATGGCATTTTCACCAATAAGAAAATGGTGATTTCTGGATGCACAGAGTTGTGTTTGCTGCTAGAATCTTGTCCAATCAAGTTCTCAGTGGTCCCAGTTTGGTGAACACTGACCCATATGATACTAGAATAATCAATTTTATCAAAGGAAGAGCAATATGGGCCTGTAATGACGTCATCTTCCTATCATACACTAAGATCTTGGCCAGTATCCAAGACTTTGGAGAGAAGCGTATCCAGTCTGACGTGTACAAGCGTGGCCCAATCTTGCATTGTTTTGTCAGGATTTTATTGGCAGTTTCCCCATTGGAGGTCAATTATTACTTGGCAATATCAAACACCACAGATGGGTATGCCTATCAGACAGAGCTCAAGGCCATCCTGGAGGAGTGGGCCACACAAAACGCCATGCACACAGTTGTACTGAATGCTGAGATGGAGCAGCAGAAATGGGGAACCCAAGAAATCAGGGCTGTGGGGCATACCTGTTGGTCCTACCCCATCAACCACACCAACATGCATCTTGCAGATGTATGTCTCTACAATTTTGGTTCCGCCCTCAGGCACTTAAAGCCTGCCACCTACAACAAACTATGCACCCAAATTAATAAGGGTTATGAACTTTTCCCTTCTGTGTCTGTCCAGGACTTATTTGATCTCATCATCTTCTATGCAAGTGATAGTGGTAAGTCCAGAAAGGACCCCCGCCTCCCCCCACGCCAGTCCATCCATTTTTTCAAGCCAGTATACATGACAGAAAAAGAATTTGACCAATTTAAGCAAACCGCTCTTGCTGCCCCTTCCCATCAACAAACCCTGCCTCCCCAACCCCACATTGTCGTAAATTGTGTAATTAATGCTATTTTGATATGGCCTTTGAATATTGATAGCTGCAAAGATTTGGCTGGGTTTGCTTTCAAGTTTGGAAATTCCTTGCCTTCTGCAAATGAGCCTGGTTCAATATCCACCCATTCTGGATTATTGTACCTGTCTGTGATTGATCCTGGTATGACCTCATCCCAACGTGACCCCCTCAGCCACTCTGTCTTCCTAATGAGTGATCACCGTTCCTTGTCTACTATTTAAGTAGAATCATTACTCCTAATAAAGATAAGTTTATCCACATTTGCGTTGGCTTTAGTATTCTTCAAGCTTTTTCCTGTCCTTTCTGCCAAAAGGACTTTTATATCTTGTTTTCCAGGAAATTAAGGTATGTGCCCTTAATTTTGCCCTGAAGGCTAACCCAAGGCTAGCTTCAAACCTCAAATATTTTGTTATAAAGATTTCCTGCTGTGTCCTTCTGGATGTTGTCTCCAGGAGCCAAAAATGACAAAATGGTGCTCACTACAGGGGCTGCAAGCCCCTTGGTTACCCCATTCTCACGTGCATTCTCTGGTCCTTCTCTCTTTGTTTCTGAAGTACCCAATCAACCTAAAGTCTCTAGTTCCCCTCTAGAAGAAGACATCGCAATGCCCTCTCAAATCCTATGGTATTGGTTCTGTCTCCCGGGCCCGCATGGGCCCCCCTTCCTGCTTTCTCTCTCAACTACAAGCAAGCTCGTGCTGCCGCCTGTTTATTTCTCCATTATGGCACTGTGGCAATGCACTCTATCCCTGGCCTCTGTCCCGGGTACGCTTCTGAAGACATGTACTCCTTCCTTTTGGACTTTGGTCTCCCCCCGTGTTGATGGAATCCATGGATATAATTGGTGTGTTGGTCAACCAGTTTGTCCAACCTGCCCTAGTTCACCACCAACTTGCCTTAGGATTCCAGAATCAACTATTAGATACTGTAGCCACTGCTGTCTCAAATAATTATGCTCAAAATATGGCCTATCAAGAATGGTCCCACAGTCTCTTTGTGTGTATTTCTGACAACCAGCGCAACTCACTGGCATTACAGAAGTACTTAACCGCCTCCCTGAACTCCCTTTGTTCCTTGCTCCCTGGATACATAAAGGACCAACTATTCAAATTGGATGAACATCAGGCAGCATGGCATGAACAAATCAAGGCCTTTCTCCTAAACCATTGCCAGGATTTTGAGACTCTGGTTAGTGAGCTTAATCAATTCAGGGAGCATGTCAACTCCCAACTCAAATTGATAGGAGCCCATGCCAATACTTGGGGCCGCCATCTGCAGCATCAATACGGTCTGGATAAGGCTGCACTAGACAACACTCTATACCAGGTGCAAAATTATGTGGATGGCAGGTTAGTGTCTATTGAGGTGACTCCTCCCACTCCTTCTGTCAAGACCCCATCTGATTTTGAAACCAAAGTATGGGAGGCAATCTCTGAACTTAAGGCTACCACTTGACGTCAAGCTTCTGTTCAGAACCCCCTCCAGTCAAACCTATGCCTGACCCTTGCATTGCCTCCCTCACTGATCAGGTGGCTACCTTACAAGGTGAAATTGAGTACTTAAGACAGCGCCTCTCTACTTCTGAGGGTTCTTCATCTGAATCTGAAGATGAAGAGGAAGGTGAAGTTGTTAATACTCCTGCTCATGACAATCATGGTTTTTGCCCTGGTCTGGAAGGTTGACCCCAGGTCAACTGTGCGCATGCATTAGATCAACTTGCAATAGTGACAAATGATGTAGCTGATAGGCAAGACCCATTGAAAAAAGAGATACAAAACATTTCCTGCTTTACCAAGACCCTAAATGGACAAGTTGTCCCCTTGGTTGCTCAGGCCACTTCTCCGGCTACTCGTGTCAATGGGATTGCTGGCACCTTGGCAGTACAACAAATCAAGATTAATTAATTTTGGACTGCTGCTGCCACTGCTAGGGATATTAGTGGGCAGAAAAGCTCTACCTTGGTCACTCTAGAGGAAAGCCTTTGACTCCTGTGGGCTAGACAACCTGCTGCTGAATCCAAGTTTGAAGGCAACCCTCCCATTAATGTCCTCAACCCAGGTGAAAACTTTCAGTCCTTGTCCTCATCTAATTACCTGAACTACAAACCAACCTTTAAGCAGATATTTGATCCAAAAACCTCTACCATTGCCGCCTTTATAACCATTTATGAAACTGCAATGTGAGGGCTACTGACAAGCTCAAGAAGGAACACATCCTCACCTGTCTCCATCCCATTTGCCAATAAGTGATAGTCCCCAAGCTCCCCTCCATTGTCACTTGGGAGGACATGAAGCACCTCCTTATTGAGAAGTTTGGAGGAGATCTCAGCTCAGAGGTCAAGAAAGATGCCTTTATGCACATTTCCTTTAAGCGCAAGGAAACCCTGGCTGAGTTTGAGGATTTTTTCTACATTGAAGGCCAGCAGTTAATCACTAGTCTACAGTTAACTCCCCTGGAAGCTTACACGACTTGTTAAAATGCTTTGAAGGTGAACCAGCTTCTATGCCTACACTTTAAGGCACACAAGGCGTCACTCACTTCCATGAAGAGTATTAAGACGCTCTTACAAGACATGCATTTTGCCCATGGAGGTACGGTGGTACATGAAAATAAAGACAGCAATGCTGGGACTACCTCTTGTACACTGCACATAATGACCCTGGGTGCTGGTGGACAGGCTATGAGGAAAGTCTGCCATAACTGTGGCCAAATTGGGCACCAATTGCGTACTTGCACTAATCCTCAAGTGGAAGGTTGTGATCCTAAGAAACAGGCGGAAAAAGAGAGGTCAGCTTAGAAACAGAGACGCCCTCTGCTGTTCAATCTCCTCCGTCTCCCCCTGATCCTCTGTTGGATGAAGAACCTCCTTCTTTCTCTGGCCCAACTATCCTTCATCTATTTCACAATCTCTCCAGTGATTCAGAGCCTGAAGAATCTGATATTGAAGATTCTGATAGTTATGGCTATTCTGTCTTGGCTGTTCCAGAAACCATCCCTGTACCATAAAAGTTTGCTCTGGGAAGACCACCACCACTTCCCAAGTACCTGCAGTTGAGGCTAAGTCCATAATGGCTTGCCCTTACCTGAATAAAGCCCATTGACCTCCCGTCTTGGTTGACTCTTCCGAGGAAGCAACCAAGCTAGCCAAAGTTCTCTTTCAAAATGAGACTGTATCTCTCCTGCTACAGACTGTATAGAAGGAGATTCCTGCATTACAATGCATGCTAGCTAAATGGGAAAAGGAGCTAGAAGCTGCGCAAGATGTGTTGGCAGTCTTGCCCCCCTTTGGGAAAGATACAACCTGTGTGGAAGTATCAATCCAAAAGGTTAAGATCAAAGCCATCTTGGACATGGGTTCTCCAGTCAACATGATATCTTCAAAAATAATGAAGAAACTTAAGTTGGCCCCTGACCTCAACTACACGCAGTCATATGGCACAGCTGACATGGCACAAACACGGGCCATTAGTGCCTACTCTGCTCTACCCATGAGGTTTGGGAAACTCCTTATTGCTTCCCCCGCTTTAGTCCTTGAGAACAAAAGCTATGACCTCTTAGTTGGTACTTAATTCCTCCAAGAACATAACAGGATTGTAACTTACAAGATGGATACCTTTTGCTCTTAGGATATGAGGTTCCTTAGATTTTTGAGGAACCTCTGTGTCTCCCAGGAAAACATCTTAAAACTTGCGTGCTTGAATACCCTACGGGTATCTTCACTATCAAGTGTAGGACTCACTCCTCCAACATTTGTACCCCTTCTCCTTTCTGCCCTGTGGAAGAAGGGGTACCTCTTCTAGCACCAGCAGCTATCACCATCCCCCTGGGCTCCCAAGTGGTGATTAATTCCCAAATTTCTTATGAGCTACCTGAAAATTTGTTCTTGGAACTCTACTCACCTGAATCCTTAAGTTGTAAAGAACTCTGCCTGTGTCCTGGAATTCTAGATTAAACCCATAAAGAGCCCGTACTATGCTACTTGCCAACCTGATGGTCCTGCCCATGCAGGTGACCCAAGGCCAGGTTGTAGGGCATGGTCGTATACTGGGAGCAGAACAAGTGGCCTCCCTCTACCCCTTTGGGACTTTCAGTGATTTCAATCTACCTGAAGACAATCCTCAAGTTCTCTCTTTTTTCACCGCTGCTGATTTCCCCCAACTGTCTCCTGTTCAACAAAAAGACGTGTTTGACCTGCTAAATCAGTTCAGCAACATCTTTGCCTCTGGACCTACGGACTATGGCCTAGCTAAAGGAGTCATCCATCAGATAGATACTGGGGATGTGCCCCCCTTTTGTGCCAAACCATACCTCTGTAGTAGGGTGGAAGATGCCCAGGGGTCTAAAGAACTCTAGCAACTTCTGGACTCTGGGTTACTGGCTCCTTCCCAAAGTCCTTGGGCTTCCCTGTTATTAATCCTCAAGAAGGATGTCAGACATTGTATTGTAATGGACTATTGCTTCCTGAACTCTCTCACCAAGAAAGACTTGTACCCCTTGCCCAGAATTGACAATTTTATCAGATGGCTGGATGGTTCCAAGTTTTTCTCTGCCATGGATCTAGCTTCTGGATACTGGCAAGTTGACTTATCTCCTGAAGATCATGAAAAGCTGTGCTATCACTTCAGAAGGCCTCTTTGAACCCACTTGTATGCCCCAGGGACTCTGCAATGCCCCTGCCACATTTCAACAGGCTATGCACTCCATCCTACAAGACCTAAAGCTCTCTTGTGTCCTCGTGTACCTTGATGACATCACCATATTCAGTGCTTCCTTTAACAACCACTTGGAACACCTCAAGGCTGTCCTCATCAAGATTTGCAAAGATGGCTTGAAACTCAAACCCTTCAAGTGCTCCTTCTTTAAGGAACGTCCTGAATTCTTAGGTCATGAGGTCACTCAAACTGGAATCTGCTCCATGAATAACAAGGTGGAAGCCATTGAAAAGATGCTACCTCCCACAAATCTGCAAGAGGTTCAAGTATTCCTTGGTATGATGGGCTACTACCAACAGTTCATACCTGACTTTGCTGAACTGAGTGAACCCCTTGTCCAACTGCTTTGCAACGTCCCCTTTAAATGGACTGACAGCCAACAACAAGCATTCAAAGCGTTGAAGGCCAAGCTCAAAGATGTTCCTATCTTAGTCTATCCTGATTATGATAAAGAGTTCATCTTGTATACTGACACTAGTGGAGTAGCTGTGGGTGCCATCCTTGCCCAACTTGACAATGAAGGCGTGGATTGATCTGTAGCCTACTTGTTGAGGGTCCTCAATAAGCACAAGAAGAACTACAGCGTCACTGAAAAGGAATGTTTGGTGGTGCTGCATGCAGTGAAGCAGTTTTGGCACTAAATGTATGGGACCCACTTCACAGTGGTCACAGATCACTCCTCCCTCAAATGGCTGCAACAGCTAAAGGAACCTGAAGGTCAACTAGTGCGTTGGGCTCTGCATCTACAAGGGTATGATTTCACTGTGATTCACTGTCCAGGGGCCCAACATCAGAATGCTGATGGCCTTTCAAGAATGCCAATCCTAGCTATCCATCCTGCTGACGCTGATTGTCTATACAAGTTAATAGGGTATCCTGACTCTTAGACCACTGAGCCATAAGACATTTGCTTGGCACTACAGACCCTATCCAAGGACACTATAATTTGTGATAGAAAGCTCTTCAAAAAATTTAACAATGCCTACCTACCCTACTTTTGTCCTAGCATGAGGATATCCATTATCCTCCAAGCACATATTGACACTGGCCATGGGGGCATAGCAAAGACTCATGACTTGTTGTGCAAAAACTTCTATTGGGAAAACATGCGCCTCCTGATCCCTGATGTCCTTGCCTCCTGTCATTCCTGTCAGCTCCAATGCCCTTGTTCGTCTCAACTCCAGTTCAAACTCATCCCTCCAAAGCATGCCTTCCACATGGTGAGTATTGATGCTGTTGGGCCTTTCCCTTGGTCTAGGTTGGGATGTTGGTTTATCTTGGTTGCCATAGACCACTTTAGCAAGTGGGTTGAAGCCAGAGCAACAAAAGATATAACTTCTAAGACCACAGCTACTTTCTTGCTTCAAGACATTTTATATCAACATGGCTGCCATCAAGTCCTTCTTTCTGATAATAGTACCAACTATAATGCTTGCCTCATCACTTCTATTGTTGAAGCTATGGAGACTCACCAATTGTTCTCTGTGCCATATAGCCCCTCAACCAATGGAACTGTTGAACAAGCAAACTCCACCCTGGTGTCCATAATGAGGAAGCTCACACTCTCTGACTCTGTCAATTGGGATATGTTCCTCCCTGCTTCCCTCTTTGCTTACCAACTTAGTAGACATCAAGTGACTGGTCAGTTCATTTTGCCATGCTGTATGGACGTGAGGTTGCTACCCCCTCAATCTTGAGACCCCCCTTGATCAAATTTGATGTTTCTGCAAATCCTGAGGCCCATGTTAAAGACTTAATCAATTGTATCATTGACATCCAAGCAACAGCCTATTCCACTGCTTATAAGGTCAAGGCTTTGGAGCTCTCCCCGTCCAATGCTGCTAGAGCCCCCCTCCCTGAGTAGCAGATAGGCAATCTAGTTCTCTACTACCAGAATTGTACAGGTGGTAGAGCTCATAAGCTGGATTCCCTCTGGGTTGGGCCCTGTGAGGTCACCTTTAAGAAGGGTGTCAAGTATACCGTGAAACTACTGTCTTCTGGACGTCCTTTTGCCCGCATTCACTCCAAATTTCTCCGCAAATAACAACTCCCTGTGTTCAATCTTGAGGGGGGAGATGTTGTAAATTGCGCAATTAATGCTATTTTGATATGGCCTTCAAATATCGATAGCTGCAAAGATTTGACTGGGTTTGCTTTTGAGTTCAGAACTTACTTGCCTTCTGCAAATGGGCCTGGTTCAATATCCATCCATTCTGGATTATTTTACCTGTCTGTGATTGATCCTGGTATGACCTCATCCCAACGTGACCCCCTCAGCCACTCTGTCTTCCTAATGAGTGATCACTGTTCCTTGTCTACTAATTAAGTAGAATCATTTCTCTTAATAAAGACAAGTTTATCCACATTTGTGTTTGCTTTAATAATCTTAAAGCTTTTTTCTATCCTTTCTGCCAAAAGGACTTTTATATCTTGTTTTCCAGGTAATTAAGGTATGTGCCCTTAATTTTGCCCTGAAGGCTAACCCAAGGCTAGCTTCAAACCTCAAATCTTTTGTTATAAAGATTTCCCAACATGTCCTCCTGGATCTTGTCCCCAGGAGCTGAACACAACACCTGTCAAGCCACCTGTGTTCCAACTCTGAGTCCCAAGCCACTACTAATCCCCTCCACTATCTCTGATGCTGTTCCTTTTACAGGCTCAGATGAAGGTGATGTTCATTCTGCCCATTTCCTCCCCTTCCTGTCCTTTGATTAGTAAATAAATATTTTTGTTGTGACAACTTATAAAAATTAATATTTCTTTTTCAATATATAATCAATAATATTTTCTTTTTACATTATAAACATTTAATAATAATTGATACAATGTTGTACATTTTAAGAATAGCTTAAAATTATTAGCATACATATTTTTCATCATTATTAATTAATCAAAGACCATAAATGTAAATATTGCATTTGAATATAGCAATTAGACGTCAACACTTGATATTTTGATATTATGTGCATAACTCAATGCATTTTGTATAATAAAATTCATTGTAAACTTGGCCTTTTTCATTGTAATTTATTAAAATGGATTGTGTTTATATTAGAGAGCCATTAACACTTAGTACAAATATTGATACATAGTGCATTTTACAGCCTGTATATTACCTATTGGTAATAATTCTATAAGCTTTTTAGTTGGATTTTGTGAGGTAATTGAAATGTAATCTGTTAATAAATTACTGTTTATAAAATTATTACATTATTATTACCTCGCAAAATCCAACTGAAATTTTATAGAGTTATTACCAATAGTTGAATATACAGGCTGTAAAATGCACTATGTATCAATATTTGTACCAATTGTTAATAGCTCTCTAATATAAACACAGTCCATTTCATTAAATTATAATGGAAAAGTCCAAGCTTACAATAGATTTTATTAAACAAAATGCATTAAGTTATGCACATAATATCAAAATATCAAGAGTTGACGTCTAATTGCAATATTCTAATGTAATATTTACGTCTATTGTCTTTAATTTAGTAATGAGGATGAAAAATAATCACACGTTGAAGGTAGTACTATAAAAACCTGTTTTTGATGTAATTCAAACAAAATGTCAAATATCTATAACTTAATAAACAAATTAGAGTCAGCCCTCCAAAAGGGTTTCAAGCTTGAATACAACATAAGGGAAATTATGGTGAATCAACTGGAAAATGAAGGAAGAGCCTTGGTCCAGAAAAATGAAACTGCAAAAAATAGCCTGAGAACAATGGTCAACAAAGAACATAAAGAAATATTTTTAAATCTTCAAAAGGAAATACTCAAGCGGTTAGATTTCAAAAGTGAAAGTTACAACTTGTGGGGATTTGCAAAAACCAATAGAAAGAATACTCAAAAAATCAAACTAATTGAAGGAAATGAAATCCCACATGAAATAAACACAAATGAAGAGGAAACCAACCAAATGAAAACAGATGAAAACAAAACTCAGTCAAGAAGCAGGAGCGCTTCAAGAAATACAGAAAATTTATCAAATGAAAACCAAGAAGAAACACAAGTTGCAAGAAATATAAGAAAAATTAAGCCTATAAAAATTAATGAAGAGCAGCCAATACTCATGAAGTTTGCTGAGGTGGCGCCTGTGGCTGAGAGGGCCACAGGGAAAACAATTAGTAAGTCTTTTTATGTTTTACTTATATTTATTTTAGTTATCACTAGGAATGGGGACAAGGTTGCAGAAGTGGTGGCTTATACGCCAAGTTGGTTTTATGGGGGTTACCATTCACTGGTGGCCCCTGTAACCCAAATAAATAAAAACCAAATAAATAAAAATATTTCAACAAAATATGAATAATTTTTTTAATATTGAAGCTCAAGATAGGGAATATTCACCACCCGCAGGGTGCTCGCCATGGATAAGGGAAGCATATGAACTAGGATCAAATATCAAAATCAAATAAATGAATGAAATTTGTGGGGATATCAAACTGAACTTTGATGAATACATATACAAAAGCATTCAAAGATTCCCCTTCACAAACATCAACAAATATGAAAAGAATTTAATAAAAACCGACTTTCAAATAGGAAATGAATATTTGAAAACTGCAATTTTTAATGAAGTATTTAAGGCACTATCAAACAAAGTTGGGGATGCAGTCCTTGTGAATACTTTCAAACCTTTATTTATTTTGTTTGCCAAGGCCTGGGGTTGATAAAAGTCAGGCACCCCCCAGAACCCTCTTCAAGTTCAATCAAACATCCTATATTAATAGGTTAGTTCAAACTTTCAAAAAATTATGCATGTTCTTGGAAAAGTATACCTTGCAGAGAATCCACATCACAGCATACCTGGGAATCTTCCTACACTGCATTTTAAAAACCAACGTCAAAAAGTTGGAGGATGTACCTATTCACATGGATATTTACCACGTAACCCTTGACCGCCAGAAGACACCACGGGGATATAGGACAGTTGAGCACGTCCTATATGATTCATTTGCATTGGCAACGCTATATGGGTACTATGTGCCCCCCCAAAAAAACTAACTAATTGATTCACTCACCTGCCTGCCTTTTATCAAACAATCAACAACCACCGGGGTACAGGGCACCACCCCTCTAGCAATTGCATCCAGGGTTGTCCACCACATACAGAAGAGTATGTGGATCTAATTAGATGCTTTAGCCAAAAACTTAATTTTGGGTTATAAACCTCCCCGGAATAATTGCATTCCCTTTGCAATCAACATCCCCCAATAAATATTTTACCCTTGCAAATTAAATTTTATTTTACTTTTTATATTTTAATACTAAATTTTTTAATATTAAAATATGTAATATTAAAACTTTACTATAAAAATTTCAATATTACATATTTAAATATTAAAAAATTTAGTATCTAAAAGTTAATATTAAAATTTTAATAAACATATTACAATATTAAAATTTTTAATATATAATATTTCAATATTGAATAAATCACAATCAAATTAAAATAGTTAAATATTGAATATTTAAACTTTAATATTTTAATTTTAAGATTTATAATTAAAATTTTACTTTTAATATTAAATTTTAGTATGTAAATTATAATATTAATATATCTAAATATATTACAAGACATTAGTTAAAGTTGCAACCACTTCAAATATTAAAACTAAGTTAAAAATGTTTTTATTTACTAGCTCGTCAAATACAGGTTTATTTATCACATAGATCAATATTGAGAATTGAATTTATCCGCATAATGCGGCCTGCTCCACTATTGTTCTAAACAAATGATTGTTTAGAACTTGAATTATCTTTCCCTCATAATGTGATTTAATAAACATATTTGATATACTTGACCCACGTCCTAAGTACTAATTAGTAAGCAATACATGAAAATCATTGGTTGCCGTGTTGTGTGGTTATAGTGGCACTGAAATAACAAGGATCAGATGATGACATGCAAGGTCCAATTTAGGGCTTAAAAAAGCCAAAGTATCATCAAGGATTCACAGTTATTTAAATAAACTAATTTATTTATTTGTTAGTGCAAAAGCCAATAATAATATTCAGTTCTTATAATAAAAATATATTCCTCATACCTAGTATAATTAATTTTACTTACCTGTTCTATGTATTCTTATATGTTATTAATACATTCAAATGTCACATTATTATATATAAATAACAATTATTGAGCCCTAATAAAAACAAAATAAATAAAATTAAGACTAAATAAAACCCAGAGCGCCCATTTATTTGATTGGCTCAGAGGCCAGGGCTTTGGGAGGAAGGATTCTGAGTGCTCATAGAAAGCTGCCACCACATTGAGTGGCATTGCAAATTAGCTGATCTCAAGAATGTTGAAGAGATCCTCTTTGTCCTGAGGGAGGCCTTGTTTCACCTTATTCTTGATCCAACCAAACACCTCCTTGATTGGATTCAGAAATGGAGAATAGGGAAGAAGGAAGAGGAGTCTCATTGGGCAGTCTGCAAGGCAATGGCTGGCAGAATGACTGTTTTTGTTGATATGGGGGACTTGGATACAACCAGATCCACTTTGTGGAGCCCGACATTATCAAGCACAACAACGTTAGTTGTGCCGCTGTAATTTATCCAAAGGTACTCCTTGACAGCTCGGAGAAAATTGAGAAAGGTCCTGCTGTTATGGGAGCCTTTAACCATCTGATACTGGTCTAACCCAGGAACAAGAAGCACAACCATGGAATAGGTCTGGGAACAGACAGCTGCACAATGGGCTATGCCGTTCTTGGACCCCTTCTTGACCCACCCATGCCTAGACCTGAGTGAGGAGGAAAACAACAATTTGTTGATAGAGAAGAACTGGACATTCCCAGTCTCTTTTAGTGCCAGATATGTCTCAGCATAAATGTGTCAACCCTTGATGGTATTTTCACTGTTCTTATTGTATAGAGAAACTCCAAGCACTGTCCACAAGAAGCCCAAATCAACCATTGCTTTGTAAACAAGGGTTTTAGAAACAGAAAGCCCAAACTATGTGGCAAGCTTTGATTGTACAGCAAGTGTGTCCAGGTGGCAATCCTTGGCTACCCTTTTCTTGATTGCATCAATATGAACAGGATGAAGAAGTTTGGGCTGATGCTTAGCCTGGGTGGATTTGGCAATTTTCCCAGTGTTGCCATACTTGTTGTTGATGTTGGCAATGTATCTGGCTGTGACATCAAATTGGGATGCAATATCCCAAACTGCCATTCCCCTGTTCAAGCAGTTGAGGAGAGCTTCACACTCCCTATCTTTCAACTGACGCCGGCTCTTGGCAGGTACCACAGAATCCTGGCTAGCAGGCTTGGCACAGGGGATGGGGACCTTTGTGTAGAAGGTGGGATCATGCTTGGTTGCGCTGGTGCTGTCAATGGTGGCATATAATATAGATGCAGATGGCTCTTCAGTGGTGGCCAATGGCTCATAGGAGGTGTCAAAGACGCGGGGGCAGGAAGTAGCAACTCTTGGATCAAGAGTGCAGGGCTGGGTGACAACTGGATACACAGTGGAGGTGTATGTAACCTCCTTATTCCTGATGACCTTTGTATAAGAGACTTTGGTTGCAGGCCTTGAGAGCGGCTTCTGCCTTGGATTGAGGCTACTGTCCCTGGATTGAGATGCAGGAGGTGGTTGGCTGGGTATGACACCTTGGGAGGCCTGTGTATTGGCATGACTCCCCTTGAGTTGGGTTCTGGGTCTGTTCTTGGACCCTCTGGGACGCCCTCATGGCCAGGCTGCCCCGCAGGCTGGTGTAGAAGTGGGTTGAGAATGTGATTGACAGTCCATAAAAATAAAATAAAAAGTATATTTTAGATTAATTACGTATTTATTTGGAGTTATTGGTTTAGTTGTGGGTAGTTATTTTCTCTTGAGTTAGCCTTGAATAGTAGCAGATTTTCTATACCTGTGATTTGAAGTGTATAATATTGTATCCTTTCCAGTTTTGGATGATTTTAAAGTTTAATCACTTTTTATGTCTAAACATGGTTATCAAGATTGAATTTTTCATTTGATTTTAGTTGTGGTGGAGCTTTTTGATTTGGGTTGATGTTTCCTAGTGTGCTTAGTGTACATTAAATTTGGATTCCAGTTCCTGCAATTAATATCTGAGTTTACTAGTGGCATTCAAAAGTGATTTGAAATTTGGTTCTTGGATTTGATAATCCTGCAATTTCAAAAAACATAGTAAACTTAATGAAAATGGTTGATGGATTTGAACACTTCAAATCTGATTCCAGTTAATTCATTTTGTCCATTGGAAATATGCAGTTTGACTTGAACTTTGCATAGTGTCTATGAGTTCCCGTGTTTTCAAATATTCAAATAAATACTCAAATAATTCAATTTAATTAAAAAAGGCCATTCTGCAAAAGTGATTCAAAATTTGGACCAAGGATTTGAAAATCCTGCATTTTTTACGTTTAGGTTCTGAATTTACAGTAATTTAACTAGAAAATAATATAAAAAGTCAGATTTATTTGGTAAAGAAGTATATGAATTATTAAATAACAAGCTTAAACCAGTTTATTTAAACAACTTAAAGTAGTTAATACTAGTTTTGTCTCTGTCTTGTTAATCAAACTCACAAAACTTGTTATAAGATTTAGACAACTCTCTCTACTTGGTAAAACTTATCTGCATCAAATTCATTTTATCAAATAACTATTTTAATTTGAAATGATATGTGATGATTTTTAAAGGATATCCTTATTAATCAGAAAATTAAAGTGGGTAGGGATTGCTAAAGATCAAATCAAAAATGAAGGTTGCTGCTCCAAGGCCAACCATTGAAAGCCAAACATATCCATAAATTTGAAGAGCTGCTTTTTTGCCAAGCGCCACAAAAAGTCCCATGGGAATTGCCCATTCAAATCTTCTAATATAATAGTGGTACAGCTTCCAGGTGTCAATTGAAGCAAGCAACCCTACTCACAACAATAGTTTTTATTGAACCATAGCTCATTTTTGATAATTATAGTGAAATATCAATTGTATAAGTGAAGAAATATCTATTTCAATTGAAAGGAATCATTATCATACTTATGATTGGACACAATACAAAACAAGATAGTATTGTACTTAGTCACATCACAGTTTATGATGATTTGTTTTGTGACTTTAGAAGCTGTTCATAAAATGTGGCAGTTAAAATTTTGACCTGCTCCTAAAGTTACAACAAATCTTCATGAATTGTGATATGAAATGAAGACCACAAAATGATTTGTGACCAACCTAAAAATCACAAAATAGATTGTGACAAGTGAGGCTTGATCACTACATAAGCTGTGATAATTTTGGTTCTTTTCCCTATCCTAGTTATCTTACACTAGGTGGATAGACTGCCCAAGGACAGGTATACAGCAGTTTTAATAGCTACATTGTTTTCAAAGATAACTTGTATTTAAACAAAATTGTAAGGTCTTGCCCAAAGTGATGCAAGGTTATGAACTAGCACATGTAAGGCATTAGGATTCAGATTTAAAAGGTATAAAAAGGTGGGAACTGTCTGCAAAATAATCTTACAGAACCCTGCTAAAAACCTATATTGGGTTACAAAAGGAGTGATTGAGTTTAAGAACCCTAAGCAAAGAAGATAAAATAAGGTGTCTAATAGTGAACAATTTGTAACTAAGGGAATATCAATATTTGGATATTCTACATCAGCAAATTGGTACATATAACTACTAAAAGATTCCTTAAGGGAAAATAATGGATACAACAAGCCTAAGGCTTGTTGTTTTACAAGTTCCATTTGTTCAAGAAAAGAAAAGAAAAGGCTAAACTTTAAAACAAATTTAATAAAAATGTATAAATTTCTAAAAATTAAGATCTCAAGTTTAAATTTGATAAAGAATTGAAGGGTAGAAATCACTTAGAATTTTGGCTTAAATCCTGCTCTTCACAAGTTTTTTATTATATAGGTTTGTTTATTCTCAGTTTATAATGATAGGCAGGGAGGGAAACAGCCAAGAAAAGGAGCAACTGGAGAAAACCTGTGTAAGAACCTAGAGCAGAAGGAGAACTGCAAAACCCAACAGAAGTTGCAGATCAGCAACATGGAAACTGGAGAAGCAGCAACAACGTAAGCAGGGGTTTCAAAAAGGTGACAGAGATGAAAATATTCTAACTTTAAAGTAGAAATATACAATAAAGATAGAATAGGGAAGACAGAGCACAACAACAACAATTCAAACGCAAATAGCGTAAAATAAGGTAACTAACTTAAAGTACTTAATTATTTAACAATTTAACTCAAAATTTAAAATATTAAAAAATAAAAGAAATATTAATCAAACCAAAAAACAAATAAGTATCTAAGAAGCCTGCCCTTTGGGGCAGGGCATGACAAAAATGGACTCATATTTAAGTGAAATTTAAGTCAGGAAAGTTTCATACTGCAGATGATTTGAATATTTTTAGTAAACTGGCAAACAGCCAAACAAGAAACACAATAATACACACACAAAATATGAAACTATATCAAACATCAACTAAAATAGCCCAAACTATAAAAAAGACTTGTTATGACAAGTTAAATAGATTGAGGACATTCTAGAATATATTATAATCTGATCAGGATTCATATGAGCCACCAACAGAAGGACTAAAATGAAAAAATAGAGCAATCTAGAGGCAAGATTTCACAAACACAAAAAAAATGAAGTCACACAAGATTTATAGTATGAGCAGCCTAAAATAGAAAAATAACAGTTTAACAGCCAATCAACAGCTATCCAATTTAGGAACAGAGGCATTTTATTCATTTTCATGGCTCCTGATTTTTGTAAAATGGGTTTGAGAACTTTTCAAATATGGAATTGTTGTTACAATAAAAATAAAAATAAAGTGTAAAATATTAATTCTTCTACTTTTAGTGATTTTATCTTAGGTTTTATTAAGATGGTTTTTAATGGTAACATTTTTGGCGGCTTCAGCAAATAAGCCAGCAGCAGCCAAGGCAGCTCCTCCAAAGGCAAGGCTCAGAACGTGGAGGCACACATTTACACCCAGGTCTCTGATATGGGTAACAAGGAAGCTGACCTGTACTTGACCCCCAACCCATATGAGATTGACTTTTTTGAGAGTCACTCAGTGTCTAGCTTTGCCCCTGCCCCCTTTCCTGACCCCGCACAAGCTGCCAACCTGCCCCCCCAGCCAATCAGGCTTCAGCTCCCACAGCCCAGCGCCCCAAGCAACAAATCATCACCACCCAAATTCTCCAAAAAATTGTGGCACTCAACCTGTGTGGTCTGTCCTGGGACCAAATTGCTGATCAATTGCAATTTACCCAAGCCACTATCATGCAGGAATTCAATAACCTGATGAATAAGGGGAATATGATTGGGACAGCCAAGAAGCTCAAGAAGGCCCTCAAGTCCCAAATCACAGAGGCGTACCCAATCATGCTTGACCTCCTCTAGCGGGATCCCAAGCTTCCCTTGACCCAGGTCTGCAAACAACTTGCACACCACAACATATGGGTTTCCAAGCGCATGGTGCAGCTCTGGATGCACATAAAGGTGGCTTCAATATGGGTTGTTACCAATTTTGCTGGCAATCAATGAGATGGCACTGAGGATTCCCCATATGATCAGACAATTGAATCCACCCTGGTCTAATACCTGACAAGTTTTTCCAATGATGCCATCTTCATCTCCTACTATAAGCTATCAATAGCTTTTGAAAATTTTGGCAAACAAGGAAGAGCCACCACCCAAAAAGGAAGGAAGAAGGTCAAGAAGGGGACGTTCATTGGTGTGTTTCTGGCTGTTTCAGCCAAGGGTTTTTTCTATTATCAGACAAACCCAGATTTCACTGATGGCTACAAGTACAGCCACATCCTTGGTGGATTACTTGACTCCTGGGATGGCTCAAATTCCAAGCACTGGGTTTTCTTGAGCCACCAGATGAAGGGTAGCTCCACTGCCCGCAAGGCCATCCAGGGACGCGGGCACCAGGCCTCAGTCTACCCCGCTGGCCATGCAGACATCCATCTGGGTGATATTGTTTTCTTCAACATTGGAGACACAGTACAGAAGTGCTGCCCTCAGGCTTTTAATGATCTTTATCTTGGGGTCCTTGGCCACAAGTCTCTCTTTGGTTGTCAGATGGTGGCAGACTTGTTTGCGCAAATGGTTTTCCATGTGAATATGGGCAACCAATCATGGAAGGACAAGCGCCTCCCACCCCATGCCACAGCCACCTGTCAACCCATCCAGAACACAGCTATTTTTTAGCTCTTTACACATCCCCTTGTGAAAATATTAATAACAATTTGGTGGTTGTCAAAACTTGAGTTAGAAAATTGTAGGTTAATTGTGTTTAGATAAAGTTGTTATTGATTCAAAACCTTAATGATAAACTTTAAGCCAATCAGGAGCCAAGTGATAAAGTGATTGTTGTGACATAAAGGGTCATTCAATAATTCTTTGGTGAATGTGTGCTAATTAATATGATTGGCTGGTTGTTTTTCCATTGTGTGCCATTGCACCTGTAGCAAGTTGTTGATGGACTAGTGCCCAATTAGCTGCTGGGTTAGCACTAGTCCATCAGCAACTTACTACAGCAACAATGGCGCACAATGGAAAAACAACCAGCCAATCATACAAATTAGCACACATGCACCAAAGAGGTATTTAATGACCCTTTATGTCACAACAATCACTTTATCACTCAGCTCCTGATTGGTTTAAAGTTTATCATTAAGGTTTTGAATTTGGATCAGTAACAACTTTATCTAAACACAATTAACCTATAATTTTCTAATTAAAATTTTGACAATCACCAAATTTTTGTTAATATTTTTACAAGGGGCATTGAAAGTGCTAAAAATAATATGTTAATTAAGGAAACAATGCCAACACATATTGAGTTAAGTGTAAAACATATACACAATGGGTAAAAATGGGATAATATAATAAATGGGAAAACAAACAGGAATAAACAAAGAGGCAATAGTATCTGAATAATATAGATTTTTTTGGATTAAAGCTATAAAAACATAGGGAAAGGTTAGTAAAAAATCAATGAGAAAATTGGAGAAGCTTTTGAAGGATCTTGACTTGGCAATTTCAAAAATCAAAGACATTGTCCGCAAGGTCAAGGCAAAAGTCAAGGCTGCCGTCCTTACTGGGGACAAAATCAACAAGGTGTCTGCCAAGGCACTTATGGCCAAGAGCCAGACACCCCCAAAACAACAATTGAACACCTTTTAAATTTCCAGAAGACCATTGTGGAAGGCCTTCAATTCAAGTCCTTTTCCCTCTCCGCACCATCCATCTGGGTTGACAACCCTGAGATGTATGCACATCTCAAACCAGCCAAGCAAGCCAGAACTAAGGACCAGAATTGCCTGCCCAACTACTTGCGCTGAGAATGGCCAAGCTGGCCAGGGCTGCGGGCAAGGAAGAAACACAAGAAGGTAACCTAATAAATAATTAATAAAAATTTCAAAATACTTACCTTTTTTTAGAAAACATAGACAGTGAAATCCGCCAGTTCCTGGTCCCCTTTGTCCCCACCACGTTTTATGCCAACTATGCCAATCATGTGGCTAGGCAGCTGTTTCTGTCCCCCTGTCTTACAGGAGATTAAAGACAGAATTCATGGGTCCTTCCTAATGACAAGGGATGCGCTAGCTGGGCTGACGCATGCTGAGGGGGCATCCCAGTGGGCAGTTACTGCCTACAAGGATGCCCAACTGGTCCGCCTGGACCCAGTATTCCTCAGTGGAGCATACACTCTCTTATCTCCTTGAGAACTTTGGACGTGCAGTGGGGAAATTGCTGTTGCAGACGCAATAGCTGTTAAGAAGACAAAAATCCTCCTTGCTGACTTTGGGTTGGCCTGGAGCACTGATAAGATGGGGTTCCCTGCAGTCATGGAGCTGATCTTTGCAAAGACAAAGCATAAGAAGAAGACCAGCACAGTATACAACAAACTTTGAAAGTTTACTGAAGCCTTTTCTGGGCAAAGGCTTCACCTTGTGGTTTACCTGGGATATCTTTTCTTCTTTTGGATGGGTGAAAACTTCAAGGACCTGGACAGGGTCCTTCTCAGGATTGACAAGGCCAGGCTCCCCCTGGATGGGAAGAAGGTCCCCCCAGGTATAACTTGGTTGACCACATAATCCAAGACGCCCTGGTCCTGGCAGGAATCTATGGGTTTGCAGCCCCACCAGAGAAGCTTCTCCTGCATTCTCACCTAACAATACTCCCTTTTACCAGCCACTGTGAATATTTTAATCAGAGTGTATCCACTGTCTACGGTGTGGCAGTGAGGTTGTGCACCACTTTCATTGCCAGGTAGGTACATATCAAAGAACTCATTACAGGCGCTCCTAATATGTTCTATATTTCAATAAATTTATTTACACTTTAGATTATTTTTATTTATGATAATTTTATAAATTTTATTTTAGCAAACAAGTTTTTCAAAAAAAACCCAGGATACAGTTTTCATAAAAGCATAATAATATATGTTAATAATTTATAATTCTAATTTGTACATTTTTACATTTGATTTTTTTAATTCCATTTTTATATTTATTTGATAAGAGTGATATAAATATATTCATGTAATCAGGTATCAAGTGTTTGGGATAGCCTCAGATGCCATAATAAAAAATTAATATAAAATAAATAAATTGCTAACCTTCATTGATGGTCCCGCTGAATGTGATTGTGGGCTTAGAAGATTCTAAATATAAAATGATAATTAATAAATCTTAAATAGTAAATTAGAGAATATAAAAAAGTTGGACACATTAAGCCTTTAATTGATTGGCTGTTGAGCAAGGCACACAGGGAGAAATGAATCAGCGTGGCCATAGAATTTGGCCACAGTTTCAGCTGGGAGGGTGTGAATCCTGGCCTGCAGCAAATCAAAAAGGTCCTTGGTCCCAGTTGGTTTCCCTTGATTGACAACTTGCTTGAGCCACCCAAAGACTTCCTTGGTGGAATTTAGGAAGGGAAAATAGGCGGGGAGGAAAAGAAGGCGCAAATTTGCCGTGGCCAATTGCTGGGGGCCCACTGCAATGCTGGTGTCAATTGATAGAAATTCCTCAAGAATATCTGCCACCTTATGGAGACCAACATTATCCAGCACAATTAAATTGGTGAAGCCCAGGCTTGTGCGCCTCAGGTACTCCTGGACCAATCAGAGAAATGATAGAAAGGTCTGGCTATTGTGAGATCCCAATATCATTTGGTAGAGCTCAACCCCCTTTGGACTGAGGAGAGCCATCATTGAGTAGGCTGTGGCGCAGACTGCAGCATGCTGAGCCATCCCGTCATTGGAGCCTTTGGGGACATACCCATATGCATTATGCATAGACGTGACAAATGCCAACTTGTCATTATAGTAAAATTTGACCATCCCCTTGGCTTTTAAGGCAGTGTACGCCTCTGTGTATTTTTTCCGGACATCAATATTGGAAGGACTGTTTCTATTGTAGGGGGATACCCCAAGTTTTTTCCATGAAAAGCACATTCCCTTTACCAAATGATAATAAAAGGATATTGAGGCCTCAACCCCAAAAGAAGATTTAACCATGGCCTGTATATTTGCCAGTTCAAGATGGCAATCTTGGGTTATCCACTGGTGGATTGCCCATTTGTGCTCCTTGGTGAGCATGGTAGAAACACGCAAGGATTTCTCTGCGGCAAGGACTCAGCCAGTATCAATGAACTTGTTGAAGGTCTTTGAGGCGTACTTGGGATCCACCCCAACAAGAGCTGCAGCGCCTTGTAATCACCCAATTCTCGCATTAGCTTAAGCAGGATGATGCGTTTGATGTTGGGGATGTGCTTCTGGGTGGGCTTTTTAGCGGTGGGGATTGACTTGTTGGCATTGGGCACAACACAGGGCATGGGCACCTTGGTGTAAAACGCAGCAACTTTCTTTAACACCAGCTGTTCCTCATTGGTTTGGTAGAGCTGTGGCTCCTTGTCATCCTCCTTATTGCCATCACTGACGTAGGGCTTGTAGCTAGTATCAAGTACAGGCTTCACCTTCTCCAGCATGGCTGACAGGACCGACTCTTGCCGGTACACAATGTTGAACACATATGAAGTAAGTTCAATCTCTTTGTTTCTAACTGTTTTGGTAGTGGTGAACTTGGTGGGCTTCCAGATCAGCTTGGGGACTCAAGGGTTGATGCTCTGCACTCTAGCAGCTTGTGCTCCTTGAACTGGCTGTGTCAGTGAAGTATCACTATCAAACTCTCCTCTCCCATCTCCTTCCTGAGTAGGCAATTGGGTTGCACTAACTCTGTTCTTTGACCTGCGGGGATGACTGCAACTGCAGCGCACAACAGGTGCATTGTCATTCTGTTGTTGTACACCTTCCATTTTAAAATTTTAATAAAATACTAAATAAAACTTAATTAAGTCACTCCTTAATTTTAATTTTTGCTTTTATATGAATATGGATATTTGATTAATATTTCCCCCATATCCCCATTATAGATTTTTATTTCTTAATTAGTTGTTTTTGGTTTACAAAGCCTATTTTAGAATAACTGAGATAATTTCCACCCATTTTATCAGATTTTACGCCAAATTAAGCACCCAACACAATATTTTTAAAATCTATGTCTCAGATTGTGTGTCTTATTTTAGATACCTTGGTATCATTCTTGAGTACAATCCATTGCACACAACATTTGAGTGATTTTGTTTACATACTGAGTTGCTATTGTGTTTTGGTTTTGGGTTGAGATTTGACTCACTGCGCTTTGGTTTATTTTGTCATCAATTCACATAGTAAACATATGTACACAAAAAGTCAACTCACACCATTTTTTTGTGAATCAATGTATTTTGGATTGTATTTTGAATAGTTTTGCTTTGCGCATGAGCACTTCTTTCCTGTGTTGACCCATTTTGCTATTAACGCCAAAAATCCCTATTAACAGAGTGTATATTTTAACCTGATAGTTGGATTTTGTTCAAATCTGAAATCATTTTGTTTAAATCTGAGGTATTTTTGGTTGTTGCCATAGCTTTTAAAACTACTGTATATTACTAATTAAATTGTATGATGTGGATTTAAGCATAGTGAATCTATTTATCAAATCATATTAAAAGGAAAAGGTAATTCAAGTTCTAAAAAATCACTTGTTTAAAACATAAGTGGAGCAGGCAGTTCAATTTGGATAAATAGAGCTCTTGTTGTTTAACTACGTAATATATGAACTGGTACTTGACAATCAACTAAATAAACAAATTTATAAATCATATTTTACTATTAAACATGTCTGATTTATAATAACTACTGTATTATAATATACTACCTAACTATATATTACTATTAATATAAAAAAAATATTAAATAAAAATTAAAATAGAAGATATTTTTATTATGAAAATGCAAAAATGCAAGGGATGTGTTATTTGGGGGAATTGTACCCCAAATGCTGTCTTCTGAATAAGCCACTAAATGAGACCACATACTCTTCTGTATGTGGTGGATGATGCAAGAGCCAATTGCGAGTGAGGTGGCGCTCATCACCCCAATTGTGGCTAAGCGTTTTATAAGAGGAGGGGTTACAAGGGAGTTGATTAGCAAATGTTTTTCTGGAGAGAGGTAATAACCAAACATTGAGGCTAATACAAAACTATTGTAGAGGACGTTCTCCACGGTCTTATAGCCCTGTGGAGTCTTTTGTTTTTCTAGAGCTAGGCGGCAAATGTTGAGTTGTTGAGGGACGTCTTCTTCTTTCTTGACGTTTGTTTTCATTATGAAATAGAGGACAATGCCAAGTTATACTGCAATATGCAACCTCTGCAATGTATACAGTTCTGAAAATAAATAGAACTTTTTTTATGTAGCTATTAATTGGTTGATATATGAAGTGTTTGAGTATTTGAAATTTTTTCCTGGGGAGCTCCAGTGGTGTCTGCCCCAAGGCTTCTGCAAAAAAAATAATTAGAGGCTTCATTTTGTTCACAAGGTTTGCATCCCCAACTTTATTTGAAAATGCTTTGATGAATTAATTGAAAATTGCTGATTTGAGATATTCATTTCCTGATTGAAATTCAATCTTCTTTAGATTCTTTTCATATTCATTTATATTTAAAAATAGAAATCTTTGAACACTTTCATACATGTGTTTATCAAGATTCATTCTAAAATTCATTGGTATTTCATTCATTTGATTAAAATTGATATTTGCTCCTATTTCATATGCTTTCCTTGTCCAAGTTGAGCTTCCTTCAGGAGCTTGATATTCCCTGTTCATTGCTTCTTTCTTTGCAAATTCATTCATACTCATTTGTATTATTCTTTGAATTTCATTTTGATTTCTTTGAATTACAGAGGCTACCAATGATTGGTAACTCCCATAAACACTTTTGGGTGTGAAGGCCACAACCTCAACAACCTCTTCCCCATTTCTTGTTGTGACTAAAGTAAATGTAAGTAAAACATAAATAAACTTACTAATTCTTTCCCCTACAGCCCCCTCAGCCACAGGCGCCCCTTTGGCAAACTTCATGAGTGTTGGCTGCTCTTCATTTGTTTTCCTTGATTTGATCTTCCTTATTTTCTGTGCAACTCTTGCTTCCTCTTGATTTTCATTTGATAAATTTTCAGTGTTTCTTGAAGCACTCCTGCTTCTTGATTGTGCTTCATTTTCTTCATTTTCATCTGTTTCCATTTGATTATTTTTATTTCTTTTGTCTTAATTAGGTTCCTCTTCATTTTGTTCATTTCTGTTTACTTCATTTGAATATATATTTCCTTCAATCAGCTTAACTTTTTGATTAATTCCCCTGGCACTTTGCCAGAATTCAAAGGTATTGTATCTTGCATCTTGAAAATTCAAACTAGATAAAATTGCTCCCTGTAGATTAAGTAACACTTCTTTGTTCTTTTCATTATAATATTTTCCAATTTATTTAGAGCATCCTCCTTTGGTTGGATTAGTGACTGCCCTTGTTGCCTAGCTTTCCTGTTACTAGTTCCCTGATAGTTTTTTATTTAAACAACATTTTGCAGGTGTTCTTCTAATTCATTTATCAAGTTGTAGATATTAGAAATGTTGTTTGTTTTACATCCTAAACAATGGTTTATATAGTATTACCATCAACACATGGTCATGAAATTATAGATAATAGTACATTTTATTGAAAATTATTGCAAATAATACAAATAACTTGCAATTATACAAAAAATAGCATAATACACTAAAAAATACACCAGAATTGCATAAACTAGCCATCTGAATTAGAACATATATATTATAATTTTCAGTATGTAACTTTTTTATTTGAAACTAGTATTTTATTGATATTTCATTGAATTTTGGATGTTTTATTTAATGTTAATTATACTGGGCTGTATTGTCAGCAGTTGTTGTGCCCTGCCCCAAAGGGCAGGCTTTAATCTAATTAAGTTCAATTTCAAATTTAAGTCTGAACTAAGAATTTATTAGTGATTTTAAATCAAACAATTACCTTGTTTTTTGTTCTTGCTTTGCTTTTTCTCTTTGTTCTTGGTTTTACTTTTGCTTCTGCTTTTACGCATGGTTTTCTATTCACTTTTCTATATAATTTCTATTTAAAAATAGGGGTTTTTCTTTTACTTTACCTTGCTTATGCAACCGCCTTCTTCTTCCCCTGTTTTCACACAGATCTTTGGCTTCTGTTATCAGCAGCTTCCCCACCACCATGTGTTTTCCCCTTTGGTTATCAAACCACCTGCCATGAGCTTATCCCTTTGCTACAAAGATTTTCCCCAGGACTTGGTTTTTTTGCCTTATAAATAAAGACACTAGAAGAGTAAGCTTTTAAGCTGAAATTCTAAGTGGTTTTCCCCAATCACTATCACGGGTTTTTTTTACTTTGATTTTCATTTTCCTTTTCCCAATCTTCAATTCTAACTTCAAGATTTGCTTAGGATCTTATCTTTATTAAAGTTTAGGTTTACAATAAATTATAAATTTGTTAGGTCTCAATTTGCTTCCAGATTTATTAGAGTTTTAAATATCTAGTATAATTCAGATAAAGATAGCTAGACAACAAGCAATTAGCTTGTTATCACCATTTTTTAGTATTAGGGATAGTCTAACTAATTTTATGTTAAGATATTCTCACAGGGAATATCCCAACATAGATATACCTTTAGTTACCAACAAAACTTTATTCAATACTTTGTTCTATGTAGTTTTTTTAGGTTTAGGTAACTCAATGACACATTTTGTGTCTAACCATAAGTTTTAACAGGTCTCTTAAAGGTACTTTTAGAAACTGTACCTACTTTTCTTTATCTTTTGAACCTAAATCTGACTGCTTTGCATGGTATCATACATAATCTTGAACCTTATTGGGCAAGATCTTATAGCAATGTCAATTCAGTGCTATGCACATAACTCAATGCATTCTGTTTAATAAAATTCATTGTAAACTTGGCATTTTTCATTGTAATTTTATAATTGGACTGTGTCTATATTTGGGTGCCATTAACACTTATTACAAATATTGATACATAGTGCATTTTAAAGCTTGTATATTTAACTATTGATAATGATTCTTTAAAATTTAAATCAGATTTTGTGTATTAGTAATAATTCAATGGATTAATCAATCACTGTTTATGACTATTAATTGGTTGATTTTCTTTGCTGTGGCAATTGTGCATTTTCTGATAATTACACACTGGTATCCCATTTATTGGTTTCACATCCAATCACACAGGCAATAGGAAACATGGTTGCCACCACAGCAGCATCCAGTCTTGGAGTGGCAACCATGTTTCCTATTGCCTGTGCAATTAGATGCAAAACCAACCAATTAGATTTCAGGGCATAAATATCAGAAAATGAACAAAAGCCACAGCAAAGAAAATAAGCCAATTAATAGTCATTAACAGTGATTGATTGATCCATTAAATTATTACCAACTCATAAAATCAGACTTAAATTTTACAGAATAATTATCAATGGGTAAACATGTAAGCCTTAAAAGGCTCTATGTATCAATATTTGTAATAAGTGTTAATGGCACCCAAATATAGACACAGTCCAATTATAAAATTACAGGGAGAACTACCAAGTTTACATTGAATTTTATTAAACAAAATGCATTGAGTTATGCACATAATATTTAAATATCAAGAGTTAATGTCTAATTGCAATATTCTAATGCAATATTTACATTTGTAGGTCCTTACTTTATTATTGATAATGAAAAATATTCATGCAAATAATTATATGTCACCACATCAAATGTACAACATTGTATTAATTATGGGGGATGTCAATAATGTAAAAATAATATATTATTGATTATGAATTGGAAGAAATAATATCAACTTTAATAATTTGTCACAAAGAAAGGTTTTTTACTCATCAAAGGAAGAGTAGGAGAGGGAATGGGAAAAATGGGCAGAATGTATGTCACCTTCATCTGCACCTGTAAAAGGGATAGTATCAGAGGTAGTGGGGAGGGAATGGGTGGTGGTTTGGGAGTCAGGGTTGGAAGGCAGGTGGCTTGGTCTTAATGGGGGAGTTGGGGAGGCTTGGTTTGCTGACTGGGAAGAGGTGACTAGAGCTGATTGCTTCAATTGCTTGAATTCTTCTTCTGTCACATATGCGGGCTTGAAAAACCAAATAGATGCGCATGAGGGAGGTGGGAGTCCTTTCTGGACTTATCACTATCACTTACATAGAATATGACAAGATCTGATAAGTCCTGGGCAAATATAGAAGGGAAAAGCTCATACCCCTTCTTAATTTGGGCGCACAGTTAATTGTATGTGGCAGGCTTTAAACACCTGAGAGGTGAACCAAAATTGTAAAGACATACATCTGCAAGATGCATGTCAGCGTGGTTAGTGGGATAGGACTAACAGGTATGCCCTGCAGCCCTAATTTCTTTGGTTGCCCACTCACACTGATTCATCTCAGCACTCATTACAACTGTGTACACAGCTTGTTGGGTAGCCCACTCCTCCAGCATGTCCTTGAGCTCTGTCTGGTATGCATACCCATCTGTGATGTTTGATATTGCTGAGTAATAATTGACACCCAATGGGGAAACTGCCAGTAAAACCCTGACAAATTGATACAAAATTGGGCTGCGCTTGTAGACGTCAGATTGGATACACTTTTCTCCATAGTCTTGGATACTTGCAGAAATCTTGGCATATGACAAGAAGATGCCATCATTGTGCGTCCTCATTGCCCTCCCTTTGATAAGATTGATGAAAGCAGACTCATAGGGGTCGGTGTCCACCAAACTGGGACCAGTGAGAACTTAATTGGACAAGATTCTAGCAGCAACCACAACTCTGTGCATTCATGAATTGACTGTTATCTTATTTGTGAAAATGCCATAGAGCCCCAGTTGGAGACGTACCTTGACCAGGGGCATCCTCATGTCACGTTTCATGATGGCCATCATAAGGGGATGGGCTGTATCACCTTCAGTTGAAGTACGGGCACCAGTTGGGGTCTTCTTGGTAGGGGGGCCACAGTTGGCATGGGCTCTCAGGGTTGCAGCCACAGTGGACTTTGCAAACCCCATTGCAGCCACAATTTCCCCAAGGGACATAAGCTTCCCTCGCTTTTCAACCATTTCAAGAACAATATCTGGAGTGATTAGTTTTCTTCTGCATCTTGCAGGCTGATTGGCTGGGGGAAGGATGTGGTCATCTTGGGAACTGGTCAATGCCATCTGATTGGCTGTTTTGGGGTCCTGGGCTCTCTGGGTGACCCCATGGCTAAAATGGCTGGTTCTGGATGCCATTGCTGATAAGGGATTTGGGTTGGCAGCTGCCTGTGCATGGTGGGCAAACAGGGCCATGCTGGAAGTTGCAGGAGAAAGAACAGACTCCTGGGTGGGGCTTGCAGAGGGGCTTGCGGGTTGGGAGTGGCCATAGACAGAGGCTTCACCGTTAAGAGACCCTGTGTAGCCCTGCATGATTTTGTCAAGGTCAGGGAACAGCTCGTTGACTTGGTTGTTATTGAAAGAAGACATAATAAAATTTCATTAAAATTTTAAACTCAAGAAGAGGAATGTATATTTTAGTCAATTTTATTGGTATATATGTTAATTTTGTGAATATTATGATCTCAATTTTAGCCGTCCTAAATTGGAATAGGGTGATTTTTGAGAATGCCTATGATTCCTAAAAGAATTAGTACAAATCCACTCTAAATCCTTTAGCATCCTTTTTGAGACACCCATAAATTATATTTATTTCAAATTCCTCACAATTATGATTTGAAACTTGGTTCTTGGATTTGACAATCCCGCAATTTCAGATTTGTTAAGTTTTACATGATGTCTATGATTTGTTTGAAATACAGGAAATCTCAAATTGTACATTAGAATCCCACATTTATGATTCATGTATCCCACATTTGTTTGCTGGGTTTTGTCTTTTGTTAGTTGAGTTATCTGCTCAAGAGATTCAAAATTTGCCAATTTAAATAAATCAAAAAAAGTCAAATTAAATGTTTGATTTTATTAAATATTTTATTTTTCACTCAGCTGAGTTGCCCGCAAAAGTGATTTGAAATTTGGACCAAGGATTTGACAATCCCGCATTTTTACATTTAGGTTCTGAATTTACAGTAATATTTACATATTCTTTTGATAAAACAATGTAACTATACATATTACTTTTCTAAATAGTCAAACTTCCACTACTGTTTTAGGAACTAATTTGGGCTAGATTTAAATTTAAGCTTTACAGTTATGAACAACTTTTAAATAGATTAGTCATATGCTGAGACAAGGCAGAATGAATAAATCCATTAATAATTCATTGATAAATGGAAATTAAAAGCCCACACTCATTTTTAGAACATGCTTGGAAAGTGCTACATTGATATATTATTGAGAATGTATAGCGTTAGCCATTAATGCTTGCGCTGAGTCTCTTCCCAGCTTTTTAAATCCTAAATCAAACCAGCTTTTGAATGGATATGGTGGTTTTGAAGGAGCCTTTTTAGCTCATCCACAATTCTGGGCCCCTTTAAACTCTAATTCCTCCAGCCACAATCTAATTTATCACACGTGTCGAAATTAAAGCCCATCACAGATTGATGTTGAATCCGTGTCCGAGAATAATATCTAAAGTAAACGTCCCATGGCGCTCTTTATGATAGGTGCAAAGGGTTGAACACATTAAAGACGCGGCCACTTTACATTCCTAGGCGCCAGCTGACACATAGTGCCTTTAAGCCTATCATAGTTTATGAGCTTTATTCGATGCTGTATCCACTCGAGACATCAGCCATCGCTCCTACTCTGATGTTGAGAGTCAGCGTCAAATAACAAGCTAACCCGATCTTGCCTTTTACCCTTACAAGAATGAAAATTTTGAATATTTCCATCATCAGAAACGACAGCAAGCCAGCAACTACTTTGGCTGCCGCTTCTGAACTATCAAGCTATGGCTTTTTTCAAAGATCTAGGTACTTTTTGTTCATAGAAGATCCAGAAAAGCACGCGAAATTAGTTTCTATTTTACTACAACAGCTTTATCTCTATTAATTTACATGACATCCTTAGTGTGCAAGAATTTATTAATTTCTTTGCTGCAACTATATGCGAGAGAACACCAGCTGGGCAGCGTCAATCTGTTGAACAACAAGGTATGTTCCTACTATGCATAAGTAATAAATATCAGGCATGTTTGGTCATGTTCACTCCCGCCCAGAAGGAATTGCTTTAATGATGGTAACTGATGCTGAGTATCCTTCTCGTGTTGCTTTCACCTTGCTTACAAAAGTCGGTGACGATTTTATTGCACAAGTCCCCAAAACCCAATGGAGAAAAGATATTGGGTTCTCTTCTTTACAGAACTATCTGACACAATATCAAGATCCTCAAAAGGCTGATCCCATGATGCGTGTTCAAAAAGAGCTAGATGAAACAAAGATTGTGATGGTAAGTTTGCCTGAATTTTATGAGTTTTTTCTGAAGTAGTTTTGCTTTGACTTTCGTTGTTTTTTGATCCAATATGTTTTTGCTGATACTTTATTTAGCATAAAACGATTGAATCAGTTCTTGAGCGGGGTGAAAAACTTGATAACCTTGTCAATCGTTCTGAGCAACTCTCAGCACAATCTAAGATGTTTTATAAGTCAGCAAAAAACACAAACTCTTGCTGTGGTGTTATGTAATTTTTCCCTTTTAAATAATCCATCATGAAATCTGGGACTATTATTTAGCATAGCGTAATTTACGAGACATTCTGCTTCAGCCTACGCCTTTTTCAATCGTTCTTTCGCCATAATATAATAAAGTGCTTATTTCTTGCATCAAATGTTCATATCAAATATGCTCACAATGAAGGAAATCACCTATCCACCTCAGTTTATATTAATCCCTCATTGTGGACCCGTCAATACTCTCTGATCTGATAAGCTATCTGAAGCCATAGCCTTTCCTTTACCACTTGGATTTATCCCTGTAAAGCTGCTTAGCAAGCCTTTGTGATTAACAACATAATCAAAGCAATGAAAATTGCATTTAAATAATCAGGTCTGGTTTTTGTTTTGTCACTCACCATGAGTAGACCTTCAGGGTGGCAGACTATGGGTGGATGAGAACAGTGTGAATTGGATCCACCACCCTGAGTTCTGGCGCTACATGAAGGGTCCCCCCATGAGTAGATGGATTCAGGCCTCAGTGCACTACCCTCAAAGGGCTCCACCTCGTGTGAAATGTGCTTGCCTCAAACAGCTTCATAGTTTTTTGACTTTTTGATCAATGTAGTAAGATAGAACTAACACTTATTTAGCCCACAGATAAAAGGAAGGCTCAAAGAGATGAACCCCCAGGAAAGTTCAATTCCTGTTTTACAGTGATACCCAACAGTCAATTCATATGTCCTATTTCCTTAGGAAATCCAACAACACATACCACCTTTTCACTATTCTTTGTACTAGTAAGATAACCAAATGTTCACAGTAGAGGGCCCTGAGAATGCAACAGTTCACAACCACCTCTACCAACAGGTCTGGTTCTTCTCTGATTTAAGGTTGACCTTGATGTTGCTCATTTCAACTTTTAAGTCCTTGCATTCCAAAAAAGAATCTACTAGTAGCATGAAGTTGGTTGCCATTTTAAAGCACCATCTAACTTTCAACTCCCATTAAAGAAAAAGAACTTCTATACTACACCTCTAAGGCACCCGCCCACTTGGAAGTAATCTTCCAAGGTGGTGAATGATAGCAGAAGGATTTAGTCCAGTTACCAGTGAACCCACAGGCAAGGACACCATACCGAGGTGAAATATTTCTCCAAATAAGCGATACCGGCCTAACAGCAGGTAGAATCATCCTAGGAAGAAGTACGCCCCTAAGTAGCACAAGAGGAAAGCAGATGCCAAGGGGCGGAAGACTTGGGGCTCGGCTGGCTTGTGGACAGATTGGTAGTTCTGAGTTTCTTCTTTATGAGGTGGGTTGTGGGGCAAGGGGGTAGCGGTATACCATACTCCTGGTATTACCTGGCACCAGGAGCTATCCAAGAATTGAGCCTCAGGAGAAGTACCAGAATCTGCATGTGAACCTATTGAAATGCTGGCCAGTACAGCCGGCAACAAGATCATCCAGTAGACCCATTTATACCCAAGAGACTCCATAAAAGCAGTCTTGGGTAATCTCATGGTTAGGATTAAGAAAAGGTTTAAGTCAAACTAAAAATAGGCAATAATTCACTTGGGTGAATGTAGACTTTATTGATTGAAAAAATACTAAAATATAACTTACCAACTTTTTATAACATGGTAGTAAGAAGGAGACAATGAAATAAATAAAGGAGATGAGGAAACTTGGGGATGAATTTAGAGAATTAGACAGTTTGGAAATTCAAACTGGAGAAAATGATTACTTCCCTTATTATTGAATCCATTTTCAAATAGATTTTGGAGAAATTCCTTATCTAAATTTCTTTAACTGA
Organism: Entomophthora muscae; assembly: GCA_014839935.2. Lineage (NCBI taxonomy): Eukaryota > Fungi > Entomophthoromycota > Entomophthoromycetes > Entomophthorales > Entomophthoraceae > Entomophthora > Entomophthora muscae. Next base: position 152,156 of record QTSX02000037.1, on the reverse strand, counting down.
CAGCATGGCTTGGGTTGACTCCACAAAAGATGGGGACCAGGAGTTGGTTTGGACTGCAAGAGCAGCAGACAACTGCACAGGGTTAAAAAACAAGAGTCCAGAGCCTTGTCAACATCACCCAGAGAGCAAGAAAGACAGTTCAAAGTTGTTTTGGCTTTGTTTGATTGGCTATAATTAAATTTTGGAGATAACAATTGCTTGAGCTCAATTTCAGTATTAATCTTGCTTTCTAGATGAGTGATTAAGTCTCAGGAGTACGCAAGTTTGATCCTTGTCCCTGTATCAAATTCAATCAGACTGCCATCCTGAGGTAATAAAGAACAAATACTACTAACTAATTCTTCATTCTTAGGAGCTTCAAATGAGCAAAAACTACCATGACTATCTAAAATTGGTGGCACATCATTATTGTTGACAGGAATAAAGTGAACTGAATTCCTGACACTACCCCCATCCAAGGGAAGACCACCCCTCACCAGAAACTTCTCAAAGATCTCAGGGCAATGCTGCAGGTTCTCCTCAGGTTCCCAGGAGTTGGACTCTTCTCCATAATCCTTTCATTTGACCAGGAATTGTGACTTCCTTTTGACTTGACAAAGGTCAATTATGTCCTCAACCTCTCATTCAAAGGTGTTAGAGGCTATCTGTGGATCTGGATTTCTTCCCTCAAGAATCTTGGGATCACCATCAAAAGGAGTGAGGAGATCCATGTGGAAGACATTGTGTACGCTAAATCCCACCGGAAGCTCCAGCTTGTAGTTAAGACTAGAAAGTTTCTCCAAAACCTTAAGGCAACCAATCTTCTTGGGACCTAACTTCTTTCTAGGTATCTTCAACTTCAAGTTGCAGGCATTCAGGTAGACGTAGGCCCCCACAGGATATTCTTTCTCTGGAGCACGGTGGCAGTCAGCATACTTCTTGTATTCCTCACGGGCCTTGGTCAAAAACAAGGTCAAGTCTAAATGTTTCAGGAAGCCAGGCATAGGTAGATGCATTGGCTGGCTCAGGACAGAATATGGCCGGGCCAGAGGGTAATGCCCACCATAGGATGGGTGCTAACTTGATAATATAGGATACAGATTGCCCAAGCAAAGACCAGGGCCCTGAATTAGGCACCATAGTGTCTACCATTCCTGTCAAAGTAATGTAGAGTACTCCAAACAGTTGAGTGGACGTGGTATCAGCAGTGGTGGGGGTTCCATTGGGCGGTCAGGTCATGGGGTTAAGGGCGGAGTCATGGGGACAAAGTATGCAGACAGATAATTGTACTTGTATTTAAACAATCTTGGCGGCCTCTTGTACCACTTTCCTTTGTGCTATATTTATTTGATCTCTCTAGTCCTTGCCAAGGGATCAGAGATGAGGATGGTCTCCAAGTTGTACTCTGAGTAGGCAGGGTTGGGTGGGTATTTGGTAAAATGCACAGGTCCAAAGGGGGCTCCTGGGGGACAGTATAGTGCCTGGGGAGGGTCGGCAGGTTGGTCTCCAGAGGGGGTGGTTGCCTGATGGTCTACTTGGCCAGAGTTAAGATGGAAGATCACTAAGACTAGATAAGGTAAGATTCGTTTAAATCAAAGGTTTATAAAATTTTAGTATCAAAAATGATGATATGGTCATCACCATACTGCCAGGGCTTTTATACCATGGGTTTTTGCTTCTTTGATTTTTGCAGGGTTCAGGTTTGCAGACAAGGCACTGGCGGGGCATAGATCTTGGCTTAGAGTCTTGAGGGCAGCAGATCCAGGTTGTGCCTGCTCTGGTGAACAGAAGTGGCAATGCTTTGTTCCGCCGCTACTGTTCACCACATCACCTGAGTAGTCCAATTGTACTATCCATTCTGGGCAGAAGACTGGCAGCTGCTGGCGGTTGTTGGCAGAGTTAGCAGTAGGTTTTGTTTAACCTCCTTAAGGCAAGCTAAAACCTCTGCAGAGGTCTGGATCTTTGGTGGCGCAAGTTTGGCAGCAATCTGGTGACCATTTGAGGAATTGTCCTTAGGAGACTGAAGGGTCTTGGAGTAACTTGTCAACTCAGGTTTGCAATTTAACAAGTTGGCAGATTCCTGTCCACTTTGTGTGACTTGAGTAGTCTTTGGTGGATCAGGGTTTGATTCCAGGGTCTCTAATGTTGATTTTAAACCTCCAGTATTGACGCTTGGCAGGTTGGCAGGTTTCTGTTCCCCCTGATTGGGGTCATCTATCTCTGGTGGTCCAGGGTTTGACCCAACTGGCAGTTAGGCGGTTTCCTGTCTACTCTGGTCAACATAAGGCTTTCCCTGAGACCCAGGTTTCAATTCCCAGGGTTTTAATACAAGTATTTAAATGTCATTCATGACAGAATGTATTCTCTTCATTTGGTTTGCCAGCTTGTCTATCTGAGGATACATTGATTCTGAAGTTGTGATTGGAAAGCTCTCCAAATCAAACCCAAAATTTGCAAAGAAGGGCAACATTCCAATTGAACTGTGATAAACGGTGTTGTAACATAACTGAGCCAGGTAGCAGAAGGAACTCCAACTATCTTGCTGATAATTGACGTAGTGCCAAAGATATCCTTCCAAAACTTGATTGGCATGCTCGGTTTGTCTGTCTGTTTGCGGGTGAAAAGAAGTAGACAGGTTGACCTTGACTTCCATTTGTTCCATTAGGGCCTTCCAAAACTGGGATGTGAACTGGACCCCTCTGTCAGACGTAATGTCTGTGGGAAGGCTGTGGTTTCACACTACTCTTGAGAAGAACATATTGGCCACTTCCTTAGCAGTGCAGGAATTAAACAGTATAAATATTGCATACTTATTGAAACAGTCTACTACTACCATAATCCCTGAGTTCCTGTTGCTTAATAATAGGTCAACTATAAAATCCATAGACATGGAAGACCAAGGACGTGTTGGGATTGGAAGCAGGCAAAGAAGACCTTGGGGCTTGGAGTTTCTGGGCTTATTCCTTCCACAAGTAACACAAGAAAGAATGAATTCACAAACGTCCTTCTTTATGCCAGGCCACCAATATTGTCTGCTTAGTCTCTTCAAGGTTTTCATCAGGCCTTCATGTCCCACCAGTTGTCCTTCATGCATATGGCTCAAAGCTTGAGTTTGTAGGTTGCCTTCAGGAATGACTAAGGAGCCATTAATGTAGAAGATTCCCTGATTGTTCACCACCACTGCCTTGGGAGTTTTCTTCAGAAAATTGGTGAGCTCTTCCAGAAAGAAAAACAACATCTGGGCTTCCATAATCTCTTGGTCCAAGGCAGTGAAGGCAGATATCTCAATGATGCTGGACATGAACTGGGAGGAAGATAACACTTCCTGGTTATTGTGGTCAAGGTCTGCGGTGGGGTTGTCTTTAAGATCCTCCCATCTGCTGATTACGTCAGGGACTATGTTTAATTTAACGGGTGTATATTCTATCATAAAATCATAAGCCAAAAGGTTAATGTTCCATCTGGCCAAACAAGGAACAATCTTTTGCTTCTCAGTGAAGTACAAGAAATTCTTGTGGTCAGTGAAGATGATTGTAGGGTACTTGCTCCCTAAAAGGTATCTTTTCCAGTGCTTCAAGGAATTTACAATAGCGTACAACTCCTTCTTTGTAAATGTGGTAATTATGTTCCCAATCTAGGAGCTTGTATGAGTAGAAGGCCACAGGGTGGAATTCACCATCTTCCCTGTCGTGAATGCTGCCATTCACCATGTTTTGATTTTGCCTTTGTTGGGTTATTTCAAGGACAAATCTCTTTCTTTTGCTTTTGCCCTTTGAAATGAGGCTGGCTCCGCATTTGGAAATACAATTGTTCAGTTTCCTGATTCTGCACAACTCACTCACCCCACTCATGCCCGTGGTGAGTGATCCTACTGTCCTGGTATTGTTTTGTGGTATTTTAAACCACTATATATTCCATTTCCTATTTTCCAATAAAAGGAGGTTCTATTCACATTTTTGTCTTTGTGTCTCCACATACTTTGGCGCCTCTCTAGCCACGTCTAGTAGATATTATTCATTCAGGGCCACAAGGTAATCAAATAGCCTTCCCTGGAATTCTAACCAAGACTTAGTACAAATTCAATCCTAAGGTTAGGATTTCCTGTTGTGACTCTGTGCCGCGCCTCAGATCATGACAAAAATGGTGCTCACTACAGGGCTGAAAGCCCCTTGGTTACCCCCTTCACAACTACGTTTTCAGGACCTTTGCCTCCACCTATACAAGAGCCAACTTTGCCTGAAATTACCAGTCCTCCAATTGAAGAAGACATTGCCAACCTGCCTATTGTTCCTACTGTGCTGAACCTTGGGAGTGGTCCCTGCCTAGTGGCCTACCCATTGGGTACCCCTGACTTGGAACAAGTCATGGCAGTAGCCCTTGGGATAGCCTGTGATGGAGCCATCCCTTGCCTCCAGCTTCAATTCAATTGGGCAGAATACTACAAATTGATTGTAGCGCCAAAATTTCTCCAGCATCTCCTCTCAGCGGCTGGCTCTGCTGAACATCTATTGTCCTCCTTTGTACAATCTGCCTTAGTCCATCATCAAATGGTATTAGGGCTTCATGTTCAGGAAATTTTGTTGTTGCAAGCCGCCGTCATCCATCACTGGGATCAGTTTGCGGCCTACCAGCAGTGGATTCATTCCCTGTTTTCCTTAGTATCCAACAATCAGTGCAACTCTGTCATCTCCCAGTCTTGTTTGGTCACTTCCATCAAGAGAATGCACCAATTCATCCCCAAGTATGTCAGAGAGCGCCTTCATGAGTTCCAACAACTGGAACAGCCTTGGCGTGCCCAAGTAGACTCTACTCTAAACGCCTATCTCACCGACTTTGAACAACTTGTACAACAACTTACAAGTTCAGTGCTTATTCCTTTGACCAATTGCAGCAAGTAGCAGTCCATGCTGAAAAGAGCCTCCACAAACTTGGTGAGGACTTTGATCAAGAAAAGGCTGCTAACGTCACCACCATTGCCAAACTCCAGACTCAAGTAAATGAGCTGTCTGCTTCCAAAGCAGATGTCCTGCCTTCTCCTCCATCCAACGAGCTAGAAGATGGAGAACAGAGGCTCTGGGATGCCATTCAAGATTTAAGAGAATCTACCTGAAGTCAGGACTTTCCCCAAAAAGTCCCTCAGCCTGATCCTCAAGTACTTGCTTTGATAACTCAGGTTGCTGACTTACAACAAGAGGTTGCTACTTTGCGTGAGGCAATGGCATCTGTAGTTAGTCCACCTGAAGTTGTGGGCAAAGATGGTTGTTGACCTGGCTTGTCAAGAGCCCCCCACATTCATTGTGCTAGAGAGTTGATAGCTCTAGCCAATGAAGTGGACCTCCTGAAGCAAGATAACTCTGATCTTGATATAGACATACAAGAACTAAGTGAAGTTATTAATTCAGTAAATGACAGGTTTGCCCCTTGCCTTTTGGTGGACCTGTCTCTTACTTCCCAACTGTCTGAGATGTCCTTGGTAGTAACTGCACAGGGTCAGCACCTGGATGTTACTGAGCAGCAGACCACCCTAGCTAATAATATGGGCACCCACACTGCTGAAACCTTGACTACCTTTGAAGATAGTGATTGCCAGCTGTGGGCCAGGCAGCCCCCCCACCGAGTCCAAAGCAGAATTCTCCCCACGCATAAATGTACTCAATAGCAACAATAGTGGCCCAACTCCAGAAGCTCACTTCAAGCCTACCTTAAGCAAGTCTTTGACCCCAAAACCTCAACCATTGCAGCTTTCCTAACTATTTACAAAACTGCCATGAGAAGAGCCTCAGATGAGGTTAAGAAGGAACACATTATGACCTGTCTACACCTGACCTTCCAAGAGGTAGTTGTGCCAGAGCTGCCTACTATTGAAACCTGGGAGGATATGAAGCAGCTTCTGATTGACAAGTTTGGCAGTGACTTTAGTTTGGAAGTGAATAAGGACGTCTTCATGCACATTGCCTTCAAACCAAAGGAGATCCTAGATGATTTTGCAGATAGATTATACATGGAAGGACAACAACTGATCAAAAGCTGCCAGTTGACCGCACATGAAGCATACATGACTTGCGCTCAAGCCCTCAAGATTAACTGGCTCCTGTGTCTTCACTTCAAGGCCCATAAAGCCATTCTTTCTTCCATGAAGAGAACAAAGACACTGTTGCAGGATATGCACCTTACCCATTCTGGGGCAGTTTTGCGGGAGAATTGTGCTGCCTCTACCTCTGGTTTGTCTTCATGTGGGCTGTATATCCTTACCATGAGCTTGCAGAATCCTCCTCAACGCCAGGGTTGCCATAACTGTGGGAAAATAAGTCATCATTCCCAGATCTGCACCAATCCTTGAGTTGAAGAAGCTGATCCCAAAGAACAGGCAGGAAAAGAACAGTCAACCTAGAGACAGAGACACTCTTGGCTGACAATTCTTCCCAGTTTCCTTCAATTCCCTCTTCCATTGCTGACTCTGAGCCTGCTGACAATGAGGCACCTCCCATTCTGTGGCTATTCCACAACATATCTGATGACTCTGACAATACAATTCTTATGTAGAAGATCCTGATGCCTATGGGTACTCCGTCCTGGCCGCCCCTGAAACTATTGCAGTCCCTTATAAGCTACGTTCTGGGAAAACTACAACAACAGCCAAACCTCTGCCTGAAGCCAAAGAAGTTGTTTTTGCCCCTATCTTGCTCAAGCCAAGAGATCTCCTGTGCTTGTCAAGTCTTCTGAGGAAGCTGCTGAGGTCACTGACGCTGTGTTCAAAAATGTCTCCATCTTGCTCCCTCTCCAGATGATCTATAAGGAGTTACCAGGCCTCAGATGTATGATTGAAAAGTGGGACAAAGAACTAAAAGAAGCTCAAGAAATTCTGGCTGTCCTCCCTCCCTTTGGTTGCACCACCACTTGTGTTGAAATATCCATTCAAAGGGTGAAAATTAAGGCTGTCTTAGACACAAGGTCTCCAGTTAATGTTGTCTCCTTGAAGCTGGTCAAGAAACTCAAACTTGCACCCGACCTTAACTATCATCAATTGTATGGCACAGCTGGGCTGTCCATGACTTTTGCTATAGGTCCTTATTCTGCTCTGCCCATGCAATTTGGCAAGCTGCTCTTGGCAGCGCCTGCCATTGTCCTGGAAAACGAGAGCTATAACCTGCTAGTTGGTACTCAATTCCTTAGGGAATATAATTGGATCATCAACTTAAAGGATGGCTTCCTCTCTCTTAGGATACAAAGTCCCTCTGATCTTTGAAGAGCTAGTTAAAGTTCCCAGGAAGCACCTCAAGACATGTGCCTTGGAATATCCCACTGGTGTTTTCACTTTAAAATACTGAACCCATTACTCCAACATGAAGTGTCCTCCCATGGCTTGTCCTGCGTCTGAGGGGATTCCTCTCTTGGCCACTTCTGCTGTGACCATTCTGCCTGGGTCTCAAACTATACTAGACTCCCAAATATCATATGAACTGCCTGAACATACATTCCTAGAGTTATACTCTCTCCCCTCATTAGGGTGCAACAAACCTTACCTCTGTCCTGGAATCCTAGACATCTCCCATAAGGATCCTGTTCAATTGTTGGTAGCCAACCTGACTGCTCTCCCCATGACTGTGTCTAGGGGGCAGGTTGTCAGATATGGCAAGTTGTTGGGCGCTCCTGATGTCTTGTCTCTTCATCCCTTTGGCACGTCCCAAGATTTTAACCTACCTGAGGATGAACCCCAAGTCCTATCCTTGTTCACTGCGCAAGACTTTCCATAGCTGTCCCTGGTTCAACAGAAAGAGGTGCTAGACTTTATAGACCAATTTTCCAACATCTTTGTTAAGGAAAGTACAAACTATGGGTTAGCCAAAGGTGTTATCCATCAAATTGACACTGGCAACGCCCCCCTTTTGTGCTAAACCATATTGCCCAGCCGCGTAGAAGACGCCTAGGTGTCTAAGGAGCTCAAACAACTGTTGGAAGCTGGGCTGCTAGCTCCTTCCCAAAGTCCTTGGGCATCCCCACTACTCATCTTAAAGAAGAAAGATGGAGGTCATCATATTGTGATGGACTACTGCTGATTGAACTCCTTGACCAAGAAGGACTTGTACCCCTTGCTGTGTATTGGTGATGCTCTCCAAAGTCTTGGAGGTTCTAAGTTTTTATCTGCAATAGATCTGGCATCTGGATACTGGCATGTTGACTTATTGCCCAAGGATTGCCAAAAAGCCGCGCTCATTACATCTGAAGGGCTTTTTAAGCCTACTTGCATGCCACAGGGACTCTGCAATGCCCCAGCCACCTTCCAAAGGGCCATGGACTCCATCTTCCGCAACTTGAAGCTGTCATGCGCCCTAGTATAATTGGACAATATAACAGTTTTCAGCGCTACCTTCTCCAATCACCTGGCTCATCTCAAAGAGGTGTTCATAAAGATTTGAGAAGCTGGCCTCAAGCTAAAATCTTCCAAGTGCGCTTTATTCAAAGAATGTCTTGAATTCTTGGGCCATGAAGCAACCCAGACAGGGATTTGCCCAATGACTAAGAAGGTTGAAGCTATCAACAAAATGCTTCCGCCCATCAACCTGTGAGAGGTAAAAGTCTTTCTAGGGATGATGGGCTACTATAGACAGTTTATCCCTGACTTTGTCAATACTAGTGAACCTCTAGTCCAGCTGTTACGTAATGTCCCTTTTGAATGGACTGCTAGTCAACAGTAAGCCTTTGAGACCCTTAAGCAAAACTCAAAGAGGCGCCAATCCTAGTGTATCCTGACTATGATAAGGAGTTCATCCTGTACACTGACACTAGCAATCTTGATATTGGAGCTATTCTGGCCCAACTAGACAACAAGGGTGTAGACCATCCCGTGGCTTACACATCCTGCATGCTGAACAAACATGAGAAGAACTATAGTGTCACAGAGAAGGAGTGCCTTGCCGTGTTAAATACAATCAAGCAGTTTTGTCACTATGTATATGATACCCACTTCACAGTTGTCACTGATCACACTTTGCTTAAGTGGTTACAACAGTTTAAGGAGCCTGAAGGGCGCCTAGCTAGATGGGCTCTGCATCTGCAAGGATACAACTTCACTGTGCTCCATTACCCTATAATTCAACACTTAGAACATGATGGCCTCTCCAGAATGCCCATTCTTTCTTTGCACCATGCAGAGGCTGACTGGTTATACAAACTAATTGGGTACCCTTCTTCTTGTGAAAATGAGGCAGAAGAGGTACAACTGGCCTTGTCCAAGCTATCCAAAGATACCATCATACTCAAAAATCAGCTCTTCAAGAAGGTACAAGACCAGTATCTACCTTATGTACGGCCCAGTATTCACCTCTCATTAGTATCACAAGCTCATAAAGAGACTGTGCATGGAGGTATTGCCAAGACCTTTGACTGGCTTCAGAAGAATTACTTCTGGGCTAACCTTTGCCTGCTGATCCCAGATGTCATAGCTAGTTGCCATGACTGCCAGCTGCAGAGGTCTCAGGCAACTGTCCGCAAATTTAAACTAGTTTCCCCTCAGCATGCTTTTCATACTGTCAGCATTGACTCAGTAGGTCCTCTCCCCCAATCACGTTCTGGGTGCTGCTTTATTCTAATTTCTGTTGATCACTTCAGCAAGTGGGTAGAGGCCGGCCCTACAAAGGACAACATGGCTAAGACAGCTGCTGCCTTCCTGTTACAAGATGTTTCTACCGCCATGGCTGTCCTCAAGTGTTGCTCTCAGATAATGGGACTAACTTTAATACTAAGCTGGTAACCTCTGTTGTTGAAGCTTTGGGGACACACCAGTCTTTCTCTGCCCCCTACAATCCTTCTACCAATGGGGCAGTTGAGCGTGCAAATTCAACACTGGTCTATATCATGAGGAAGCTCACCTACTCTGACGCCGCCAACTAGGACCTATAATTACCTGCTGCTCTCTTTGTGTACTGCCTTAGCAAACATTGAGTCAGTGGATACTCCCCTTTTGCTACGTTTTATGGGCAAGAGGTCACTACCCCATTGCTCTTGGGGGCCCCCTGCTTTCCTCTGATAAGGCCATGAATCCTGAAAAACACATCAAGGATCTAGTCAACCACATAATTGATATACAGGCCACTGCCTACACTTCTGCATACAAGACCAAGATGCTTGAGCTTTAACCCAATAATGCTGGATGCTCCCCCTTGCCTGAATTTGATGTTGATGACCATGTACTTTACTACCAACACAGAGTAGGAGGACGCGCACATGAGTTGAACTCTCTGTGGATTGGCCCTTTAGAAGTGACTTTAAAGCAAGGGTCAGAGTATACTGTAAAACTCCTCTCTAGTGGTCAAACTTTTGCTCATGTGCAAGCTAAGTTCCTCTGCAAGTATCACCCCCTAAGGCCAATCTAGAGGGGGCAATTTTGTGAATGCTGCCATTCACCATGTTTCAATTTTGCCTTTGGTGGGCCAATTTAAAGACAAATCTCTTGCTTTTGCTTTTGCCTCTCAAAATGAGTTGATGACTGAATCAGGAAATACAATTGTTGGTTTCATGACTCTGTGCATCTCACTGTCCCACTCATGCTTGTGGCAAGTGATCCTACCGTCCTGGTAGTGTTTTGTGGTATTCCTAACCACTATATATTCCATTTTGTATTCACCAATAAAAATTAAGTTCTATTCACATTTTTGTCTTTGTGTCTTCCAGTACTTATGCGCCTCTCTCTAGCCACAACTAGTAGAGATTATTCTTCCAGGGCCGCAAGGTAATCACATAGCCTTCCCTGTCATCTAACTGAGAATTAGTACAAATCCAATCCTAAGGTTAGGATTTTCCGTTGTGTGTCTGTGCCGCGCCTCAGAACACAAGCAGGAGTGCCTCACTGTACTGTATGCCATCAAGCAGTCCTGCCACTACGTGCATGGCACCCATTTAACTGTGGTTACTGACCACGCTTCACTCAAATGGCTACAGCAACTCAAGGAACCTGGAGGACAACTAGCTAGATAGGCTCTCTGTTTACAAGGATATGACTTCACTGTGTTGCATCACCCCGGGATTCAACATCAGAATGCTGGCAGACTATCCAGAATGCCAATCTTTGCTCTACACCCTGCTGAAGCTGACAGGTTGTATGAGCTAATTGGATATCCTTTGTCATGGGGGAATAAGACAGAAGAAGTTTGAGTTGCCCTTTCTAAGTTACCTGAAGACATCCTCATGTGTGATAATCAGCTCTTTGAGAAAGTACAAGACCACTACTTGCCCTATGTAAGGCCTAGTCTTTGCCTTTTGTTGGTGCTTCAAGTTCATAAAGAGACAGGACCTGGAGGCGTTGCCAAGACGCATGCCTGGCTCCTGAAGAATTACTTCTGGAAAAATATTTTCTTGCTGATACCAGATGTTATTGCAAGTTGCCATGATTGCTAGCTCCAACGTCCTAAAGCTGCCGCTCATGAGTTCAAGCTAGTCCCCCCTCAACACACATTTCACACTGTCATCATTGACGCTGTAGGGTCTCTCCCTTGCTCCTGCTCAGGTTGCTGCTTTATCCTAATTGCTGTTGATCATTTTAGCAAGTGGATAGAAGCTCTCCCCACTAAATAAATAACTGCCAAGACAACCACTGCCTTTCTGCTGCAAGATGTATTCTTCCGCCATGGTTGCCCTCAGGTGTTGTTGTCTGACAATAGGACTAACTTCAACGCCAAGTTAGTGACCTCTGTTGTTGAAGCCTTGGGGTCTCATCAGTATTTCTCTGCCCCTATAATCCTTCCACAAATGGGGCAGTTGAGCGCGCCAACTCAACTCTGGTTTCTATCATGGGGAAGCTTACTTACTCTGACACCGCCAACTGGGATCTATACTTACCTGCTGCTCTCTTTGCCTATTGCCTTAGCAAGCATTGTGTCACCAGGCACTTCCCTTTTGCTATGCTGTATAGTTGTGAAGCCACTACCCTGTTGCTCCTGGGGGGCCCTACTCTCCTCTGATAAGGCCATGAACCCTGATGAGCACATCAAAGATCTAGTCAACCGCATCATCAATATACAGGCTACTGCCTACACGTCTGCCTATAAGACCAAGCTACTGGAGCTCTCCCCTGACAATGCCAGGAGATCCCCCTGCCTTAGTTTACCATTGGAGACCATGTTCTGTATTATCAACACAGAGTAGGAGGACAAGCTCATAAGCTAGACTTTTTGTGTATTGGGCACTTAGAAGTGACCTTTAAGCAAGGATTGAAGTATACAGTAAAGCTCCTCTCTAGTGGTTGACCTTTTGCTCAAGTGCATTTTAAGTTCCTCTGCAAGTATCACCCCCCTAAGGCCAATCTATAGGGGGGCAATTTTGTGAATGCCGCCATTTACCATGTTTTGATTTTGCCTTCATTGGGTCATTTTGAGGACAAATCTCTTTCTTTTGCTTTTGCCCTTCAAAATGAGGCTGGCTCCGCATTAGAAAATACAATTGTTCAGTTTCCTGATCCTGCGCAACTCATTTGCCCCACTCATGCCTGTTGTAAGTGATCTTACTGTCCTGATATTGTTTTGTGGTATTGTAAATCCTATATATTCCATTTCCTATTTCCCAATAAAAGGAAGTTCTATTCACATTTTTGTCTTTGTGTCTCCACATACTTTGGCGCCTCTCTAGCCACATCTAGTAGATATTATTCATTCAGAGCCACTTGTAATTGCATAGCCTTCCCTGCCATTCTAACCAAGACTTAGTAAAAATCCAATACTAAGGTTAGGATTTCCTGTTGTAACTCTGTGCCGCGCCTCAGATCACGACATTCCCCTTGCTAGAGAAGTACCGCGCCCAACATGTAGTTGGACGTGTCAGTCTCTAAAAAATTGGTGGTCCAAATCAGGAGCAACAGTACTGGAGCCAAAGTGAAGGCTTGCTGGAGAGTGTTGAAGGCTTCCTGGGCCGGAGTTGACCAGACAAAAGGAAGCTTACTAGAAGTAAGGGCAGTCAGAGGAAGAGCAATAGCCAAAAAGTCCTTAATGAACTTCCAACAAAAATTGGCCAGACCCAAAAATCCACGGAGCTTGGTGCATGAGGTTGATACAATCCAATTTAAAACTGCTTCAGCCTTAGAAGGGGCAATTACAAAGCCTCCTGGCTTAATGGAGTACCCCAAAAACTTGATTTCTGCAGCAAAGACCTTGCACTTTGATAGCTTACAAAACAGGTTAGCCTTGGTAAGGGTTTCCATGACTTCCTTAAGGTGCTTAAGACAACTTTCCTTGTTCAGGTATTAAATCAAAATATCATCCAAGTAAACCACCATATTAATGTCAAGGAATGGAAATAGAACCTCATTCATAAGTCCCTGGAAGGCGGCAGGGGCGTTACTGAGGCCAAAAGGCATAACTAGATATTCATTAAGGCCAAAAGGAGTTCAAATTGCGGTCTCTTATTTGTTGCCTTCTGTGATGTGGATCTAATTGTAAGCATTTCAAAGGTCAAGCTTGGATAAAATACAAGCGCCTGTAAGTTTGTCTATTAGTGTTTCAGCGTCTGGGAGTGGGTTTCAGTTCTTGATAGTGATGGAGTTTAGTTTGGCATAATCTACCACTGGAAAGAGGGTACCATCTAATTTCTTGACAAAGAAGGTATGCAAGGAACAGGAGGAGTTGGAACAATGTATGAAACCCTTGTTCAAGTTCCCATCAAGATATTTCTTCAAGGCTATGCTCTGCGCTTGGTTTGTTGGATACAGTTTTCTCCAAGATGGCACGCTTCTAGGAATCAGCTCAATTATAAGATCCAAGGACTTGTGAGATAGTAACTCATTGTAGCTGGCCTCACTGAACAAACCCTCATACTGATGCAATTCCTTTGGAAGTGAACCCTTATGATGGCCCTTGGTCTGCTCCAGACTGGAAAGGAGTTCTAATTTCATATGACCATGTGTGTTGTACTGACCAATCAGAACTGAAAAGTTGATTCCCAAGTTAGTGAACTCAATTTGGTGTGTATCCCAGTTGATATTCATCCAGGATTGTTCACACCATGGGTTAGCCAATAATAACAAGACAGGCAAGACCACAGATTATGGAATAGTCCAAACTAAAAGAGGAACCAGCTATGGAGGTTTCAATGTGGCAAGATAACAATTGACACTAATTGAGGACTTATTGGCTAACAGGACCAAGGAGGGAGTGTAGTCTTTAATGTGTAGTAGCTTCAAGATAGAGTGGTCCAGAAAAATTACCCATGGCCTCAGTGTCAAGAAATGCAAAGGTATCAAGACTTCCTTGAGAGGTCTTGATTGTTACAGGAATGAAAGCGTAAGACTTAATGGCAGTTTTATTTGGGTTGGCTGCCGCCAATACTGCTGATGGGTTCTGTTGGAAACGTTTCAGCGCAAAGCAATCCTTTGCTTGATGGCCCTTCTTTCTGCAATAGAGACAGCAACCCTTGTCCATGCAGCGTTTGCGTTCAATATCAGAGAGCTGGTAGCCCCTGCCTTCTTTAGGTACAGGCCCACAGGAAGAATATTGGGTTTGTTCTTCTTGGTCAGCAGCATCTGGCGTGAGGGGGGTTCCAAGGGGGCATTTGCTTAACCCAAGGAGCCCAGCGGAGGATTTCTTGAACAAGATTGTTGTAGTTGGTGGGAAGAATGGGGTGGGACAAAACCCTTTAAGTTCAGGGTAAAGTATTTTCTGTAGGAGGTAGCAGACTTCTTCATTACCCATCCCAATGACATTTTTAATCCAGGTGAATTCCTCAAGAAATTCCGAGGTAGCCATATTGCCCTGGTAGAAGCTAGATATTTGGTCTTGGAGTTCTTTTGTTGAGAGCTTAGGCAAAATGATGGACATAAGGTGCTCTCAAAAATTGGGAAAGCTGTGTGAAGTTCATCTCCTTTGAGGATGCTTTTGGTGTACCACTGGCGGGCCTTGCCTTTCAGCTGTTCAGCAATATGATGAACCTTCTGTTCATTGGTACAGAATTGTTTGGGGGCAGTCTCAAAGAGCAATTGCAAAAATACAAGGAGCATAAGGATTTTGTTAGAGGCTTTGTCCTCTGTCTGAGCCACTAAGATTCTGTTCAATATCACTGTTTGAACCTGACTGTTCTCTCAGGACTTAGACAAAAAAGGTTGCTTGCATAATACGGCAACTACATAGATAGTAAGGCATAAGATGGTAGTAATAAATACCAGCGCCAGAGTCTTGACTAGTCCTAGCTGGTACATGAGTTCTAAGGTCTTGATTTGGCTTGAGGTCCAAAGAGGGCCTCAAAAATGGGTTCAATCAATCTGCCAGGCACCCAACCACTTGGAAGTAATTTTCCAAGGTAGTGAATGATAGTAGAAGGATTTAGTCCAGTTACCAGTGAACTCATGGGCAAGGACACCATACTGAGGTGAAATATTTCTCCAAATAAGCAATACCGGTGTTGAGTTTATACTTCTGGAAAGTATATAAAACAGAATAAGGGGAAGATTTAAGAAGAGAATGATACTTTATTTGATATAAATATAGGCCAATATATAGTATCATGAAAAGCCACATACTGTCCATGTACGTCATGGAGGTTGTTGTGATCTGAGGAGCAGCACAGAGTCACAACAGGAAATCCTAACCTTAGGATTGGATTTGTACTAAGTCTCAGTTAGAATGACAGGGAAGACTATGTGATTACCTTGTGGCCCTGAATGAATAATATCTTCTAGACGTGGCTAGAGAGGCGCCAAAGTATGTGGAGACACAAAGACAAAAATGTGAATAGAACTTAAATTTTATTTGGTATAAAAATTGGGATTATATACTGTGTAAATTTACCACAAAACAGTACACAGACGGTAGGATCACTTGTCATCAGCATAAGTGGGGCAAGTGAGTTGTGCAGAATCAAGAAACTGAACAATTGTACTTCCCAATTTGGAGCTAGCCTCATTTCAAAGGGCAAAAACAAAAGAGAGAGATTTGCCCTCGAAATAATCCAATGAAGGCAAAATCAAAACATGGTGAATGGCAGCATTCACAAAATTGCCCCCCTCTAGATTGGCCTTAGGGGGGTGATACTTGCAGAGGGACTTAGCATGCATGTGAGCAAAAGTTTGACCACTAGAGAGGAGTTTTGCAGTATACTCTGACCCTTGCTTGAAAGTCACTTCCAAGGGCCCAATCCACAACAAGTCTAGCTTATGAGCTTGTCCTCTCACTCTATGTTGAAAGTAGAGAACATGGTCTCCAATGTTGAACTCAGGCAGGGGGATCTTTTAGCATTGTAAGGGGAGAGCTCCAGCAGCTTGGTCTTATAGGCGGACGTGTAGGCAGAGGCCTGGATATCAATGATTCAATTGACTAGATCTTTGATATGCTCATCAGGGTTCATAGCCTTATCAGAGGAGAATAGGGGGCCCCCAAAAGCAACAGGGTAGTGGCTTCACAACCATACAGCATAGCAAAAGGGGAATACCCAGTGACACAATATTTGCTAAGGCAATAGGCAAAGAGAGCAGCAGGTAAGATAGATCCCAGTTGGCGGTGTCAGAGTAAGTAAGCTTCCTCATGATAGAAACCAGAGTCAAATTTGCACGCTCAACCGCCCCATTGGTGGAAGGATTATAGGGGGCAGAGAAATACTGATGAGACCCCAAGGCTTCAACAACAGAGGTCACTAACTTGGCGTTGAAGTTAGTCCTATTTTCAGACAACAACACCTGAGGGCAACCATGGCAGAAGAATACATCTTGCAGCAGAAAGGCAGTGGTTGTCTTGGCAGTTATTTATTTAGTGGGGAGAGCTTCTATCCACTTGCTAAAATGATCAACAGCAATTAGGATAAAGCAGCAACCAGAGCGGGAGCAAGGGAGAGACCCTACAGCGTCAATGATGACAGTGTGAAATGTGTATTGAGGGGGGACTAGCTTGAACTCATGAGTGGCAGCTTTAGGACGTTGGAGCTAGCAATCATGGGAACTTGCAATAACATCTGGTATCAGCAAGAAAATATTTTTCCAGAAGTAATTCTTCAGGAGCCAGGCATGCGTCTTGGCAACGCCTCCAGGTCCTGTCTCTTTATGAACTTGAAGCACCAACAAAAGGCAAAGACTAGGCCTTACATAGGGCAAGTAGTGGTCTTGTACTTTCTCAAAGAGCTGATTATCACACATGAGGATGTCTTCAGGTAACTTAGAAAGGGCAACTCAAACTTCTTCTGTCTTATTCTCCCATGACAAAGGATATCCAATTAGCTCATACAACCTGTCAGCTTCAGCAGGTGTAGGGCAAGGATAGGCATTCTGAACAGTCTGCCAACATTCTGATGTTGAATCATGGGGTGGTGCAGCATAGTGAAGTTGTACCCTTGCAGGCGGAGGTCCCATCTAGCTAGTTGTCCTTCTAGTTCCTTGAGTTGTTGTAGCTATTTGAGCAAAGCGTAGTCAGTAACTACAGTGAAATGGGTGCCATACACATAATGGCGGAACTGCTTGACGGCATGCAGCACAGCAAGGCACTCCTTCTTGGTCACACTGTAAATTTTCTCATGCTTATTCAGGACACAAGAGGTATAAGCTACAGGGTGATCCACACCTTCATTGTTCAATTGAGCCAAGATAGCCCCAATAGCCAGGTCACTAGCTTTAGTATATAGGATAAATTCTTTATTTAGTCAGTAAAGACCAAGATTGAAGCCTCTTTGGCTTTTTGTTTGAGGGTATGAAAGGCTTGTTGTTGGCTGGTGGTCCATTCAAAAGGGACATTACGCAGCAGCTGGACCAAGGGTTTGCTAGTGTCAGCAAAATCAGGGATAAATTGCCAATAGTATCCCATCATGCCCAGAAAGACTTGGACTTCTTGCAGGTTGGTGGGCGGAAGCATTTTATCAATGGCCTCAACTTTCTTAGTCATGGGGCAAATTCCTGTCTGAGTCACCTCATGGCCCAAGAATTCAAGGTGTTTCTTAAAGAATGCGCACTTAGATGGCTTTAAATTAAGTCCAACTTTGAAAATCCTTATGTACACTTCCTTAAGATGGACCAGGTGAATGGTAAAGGTAGCAATGAAGACAGTTATATCATCTAAGTACACTAAAACACACAAGAGCTATAAATCACAGAGGATGGAGTTCATAGCTTTTTGGAAAGTAGTTGCAGTATTGCAGAGCCCTTGCAGCATTTTTTGTAGGCTCAAATAATCCTTTGGAAGTGATGAGTGCAGCCTTCTATCTATCCTCAGGGGAGATATCAACTTGCCAGTAACCAGAATCCAGATCCATGGCAGAGAACAACTTGGTGCCCCCAAGGCGGCAGAGAGCATCATCAATGCGTGGTAAGTGGTAGGAATCCTTTTTGGTCAAGGAATTCAAGCGTTGGTAATCCATCAAAATACAATGATCTCCATCCTTTTTTTTGAGTATGAGTAAGGGGAAGGCCCATGGACTTTGGGAAAGAAAAATCAGTCCATAGTCTAGAAGTTGTTTGAGCTCTTTAGACACCTGAGCATCCTCTACTCAACTGTAGTGGTAGGGTTTAGTGCAAAAGGGGGAGCATCACTGGTATCAATATGGTAAATGACGCCTTTGGCTAAACAATAATCAGTGCTATCCTTAGAAAAAAATCCAAAAACTGATCCTGTAGGTCAAGCACTCTTTCTGTTGAACTGGAGATAGCTGCAGGAAGTTTTGAGTGTTGAATAATGATAGGACTTGTGGCTCATCCTCAGGTAATTTAAAAGTCCTGGAACATACCAAAGGGATGTAGTGATAGGACGTCAGGAGCATTCAACAACCTGCCATAACCAACAACCTGCCCTCTAGACACATGTATGGGGAGAGCAGTCAAGTTGGCAACCAGCAGTTGAACAGGGTCTTTATGAGAGACATCCAAGATTCCTGGACAAAGATAGGGTTTGTTTTGTCCTAGAAAGGGAGGAGAGTATAACTCTAGGAATGTACACTTGGGCAGCTCATACAAAATTTGGGGGTCTAGGATAGCCTGAAATCCAGGAGGAATAGTCACAGCAGAATTAGCAACTAGAGGAATCCTTTCAGACGCAAGACAAGCCATAGTAGGGCACTTCATGTTGGAGGAATAGATGATATTTTAAAGTGAAAACACCGGTGGGATATTCCAAGGCACATGTCTTGAGGCGCTTCCTGGGAACTTTAACTGGCTCTTCAAAGATCAGAGGGACTTCATACCCTAAGATAGAGAGATACCCATCTTTTAAGTTGATGATCTAATTGTATTCTCTAAGGAATTGAATACCAACTAGAGATTATAACTCTCATTCTCTAAACAACGGCAGGTGCAGCCAAGAGTATCTTGTCAAACCGCATGGGAAGAGAAGAACAAGCTCCTATAGTGCAAGTAATAGATAGTACAGCTGTGCCATACAACTGATGATAGTTAAGATTGGGGGAAAGTTTAAGCTTCTTGACAAGTTTCAAGGAAACAACTTTTAACAGGAGACCCTAGCTCTAAGAAAGCCTTAATTTTCACCTTTTTGGGATGGATTTTTCCACATGAGTTGTAGTACAACCAAAGGGAGGGAGAACAGCTAGAATGTCTTGGGCTTCTTCTAGTTCTTTGTCCCGCTTTTCAATCATGCATCTTAGGCCTAGGAACTCCTTATGGACTGTCTGGAGAGGGAGCAGACAGAGACATTTTTGAACACAGCGTCAGCAACCTCAGCAGCTTCCTCAGAAGATTCAACAAGCACGGGAGACCTCTTGGCTTGAGACAGGTAAGGGCAAGAGACAACTTTCTTGGCTTCAGGAAGAGGCTTAGAAGTTGTTGTAGTTTTCTCAGAACATAGCTTATAGGGGACTGCAATAGTTTCAGGGACAGATAGGACGGAATAATCATAGGCATCAGGTTCTTCTATATCAAAATCATCCATGTCAGAGTTGTCAAAGATATTGTGGAATAGCAGAAGAATGGGAGGAGCCTCAGTGTAAGCAGGCTCAGAGTCAGCAATATAGGGGGGAATTGAAGAAGACTGGGAAGAATTATCAACCAAGAGCGTCTCTGCCTCTAGGTTGACTGTTCTTTTCCTGCCTGTTCTTTGGGATCAGCTCCTTCAACTTGAGGATTGTTGCAGACTTGTGAATGGTGACCTATCTTACCATAGTTGTGGTAACCTTGGCGTTGAGAAGGGTTTTGCGAGTTCATGGTAATAATGCAAGGACCACGGGAAGACAAGCCAGAGTTAGAAGAAGCTTGACTTTCCCTAATGACTGTCCCAGAATGGGTAAGGTGCATATCCTGCAATAGTGTCTTTATGCTCTTTATAGAAGAAAGTATGGCTTTATGGGCCTTGAAGTGAAGACACAGGAGCTGGTTAACCTTGAGGGCTAGAGTGCAAGTCATGTATGTTTCATGTGCGGTCAACTAGCAGCTTGTGATCAGTTGCTATCCCTCCAGGTAGAATCTATCTGAAATTCAGCTAGGGTCTCCTTTGGCTTGAAAGAAATGTGTATGAAGGTGTCTTTCTTCACTTCCAAACTAAGATCACCACCAAATTTGTCTATCAGAAGTTGCTTCATATCTTCCCACATTTCAATGGTGGTTAGTTCAGGCACCACCAACTCCAGGCAAGTTGGGTGTAGAAAGGTTAGAATGTGTTTCTTCTTAACCTCATCTGAGGCTCTTCTCATGGCAGTTTTGTAGATAGTTAGGAAAGCTACAATGGTTGAGGTTTTGGGGTCAAAGACCTGCTTAAAGGTAGGCTTGAAGTGAGCTTCTGGAGTTGGGCTGCTATTGTTGCTATTGAGTACATTTATGCGTGGGGAGAATTCTGCTTTGGACTCAGTGGGGGGGCTGCCTGGCCCACAGCTGGCAATCACTATCTTCAAAGGTAGTCAAGGTGTCAGCAGTGCAGGTGCCCATATTATTAGCTAGGGTGGTCTGTTGCTCTGTAACATCCAGGCGCTGGCCCTGTGCTGTTACTACCAAGGACAGCTTAGCCAGTTGGGACGTAAGAAATGGGACCACCAAAAGGCAAGGAGCAAACCTGCCATTTACTGAATTGATAACTTCACTTAGTTTTTGTACGTCTATATAAAGCTTAGAGTGATCTTGCTTCAGGAGGTCCACTTCATTGGCTAGAGCTATCACTCTCTAGCACAATGAATGCAGGGGGCTTCTGACAAGTCAGGGCATCAACCATCTTCACCAATAACTCCAGGTGGACTAACAACAGACATCATTGCCTCACGCAAAGTAGCAACCTCTTGTTGTAAATCAGCAACCTGAGTTGTCAGAGCAAGCACTTGAGGATCAGGATGAGGAGCTTCAGGAGGGCAATCCTGACTGCAGGTAGATGCTCTTAACTCTCAAATGGCATCCCAGAGCCTCTGTTCTCTATTTGCTAACTCATCAGATGAAAGAGAAGGCGGAGCATCTGATTAGAAGGTAGATAGTTCATTTACTTGAGTCAGGAGTTTGGCAATGGTAGTGGCGGTAGCAGCCCTTTCTTGATCAAATTCCTCACCAACTTTGTGGAGGCTCTTTGAAGCATGGACTGCTACTTGCTGCAATTGGTTGAAGGAATAAGCACTGAAATTGTAAGTTGTTGTACATGTTGTTCAAAGTCATTGAGATAAGTGTTTAGAGTAGAATCTACTTTTGTATGCCAGGGCTGTTCCAGCTGGTGGAACTCATGAAGACCCTCTCTGATATACTAGGGAATGGACTGGTGCATTTGTTCAATGGAGTTGACCAAGAAAGATTGAGAGGTGACAGAGTTGAACTGATTGTTGGTTAATAAGGAAAACAGGGAGTAGAATTAATACTGGTAGGCCGCAAACTGATCCCAGTGATAGTGAAGCGGCTTTTAGCGCTGAAATCTCCTGAATGTGGAACCCTATTACCATTTGATGGTGGGCTAAGGCAGGTTGTAAGAAGGAGGACAATAACTGTTCAGCAGAGCCAGCTGCTGAGAGGAGGTGCTGTGGAAATTGTGGAGCTACAATCAATTTGTAGTATTCTGCTTGGCTTAATTGAAGCTGGAGGCAAGGGATGGCTCCATCACGGGCTATCCTGAGGGCTACTTGCATGACTTGTTCCAAGTCAGGGGTACCCAAAGGGTAGGCCACTAGGCAGGGACCACTCACAAGGTTCAGCACAGTAGGGATAATAGGCAGGTTGGCAATGTATTCCTCAATAGGAGGACTGGTAATTTCAGGCAAATTTGGCTCTTGTATGGGAGGAGGCAAAGGTCATGAAAACGTTGTTGAAAAAGGGGTAATTGAGGGGCTTACAGCCCCTGTAGTGAGCACCATTTTTGTTGTGATCTGAGGCGCAGCACTGAGTCACAACGGTAAATCCTAACCTAAGGATTGGATTTGTACTAAGTCTTGATTAGAATGGCAGGGAAGGCTATGTGATTACCTTGTGGCCCTGAATGAATAATATCTGCTAGACGTGGCTAGAAAGGTGCCAAAGTACGTGGAAACACATAGACAAAAATGTGAATATAACTTAAATTTAATTAAGTATAGAAATTGGGATTATATACTGTGTAGCTTTACCACAAAACAGTACATGGTCAGTAGGATCACTGCCACAAGCATGAATGGAGCAAGTGAGTTGTGCAGAATCAGGAAACTGAACAATTGTATTTCCTAATTCAGAGCTAGCCTCATTTCAAAGGGCAAAAACAAAAGAGAGACATTTTTCCTCAAAATAAGTCAATAAAGGGGAAATCAAAACATGGTGAATGATGGCATTCACAACAGAGGTCATGGGGCTTATCTGAGTAATATTCCTCTTAAGTCACAAGGCTTGTTCAAGTTGTGTTCCTTTTAGGATCTGGATGCTTGATCCCCGTAATAGATGGTCAACAATAGGAGTGCCACCAACTTATTGACTGGTTGATGAACTGTTTGGTGGGCCATTGGTGATTTACTCAGTGCGTTAATTCTCTGAGAGGGAGTAATTGAAGATGTTGCAACACCAGCCTAACAGTGGGTTGAATTGTCCTAGGAAGAAGTACGCCCCTAAGTAGCACAAGAGGAAAGCAGATGCCAAGGGGTGGAACGCTTGGGGCTTGGCTGGCTTGTGGACAGATTGGTGATTCTGAGTTTCTTCTTTATGAGGTGGGTTATGGGACAAGGGGGTAGCGGTATACCATACTCCTGGTATTACCCAGCGCCAGGAGCTATCCAAGAATTGAGTCTCAGGAGAAGTACCAGAATCTGCACGTGAACCTATTGAAATGATGGCCAGTACAGCCAGCAACAAGATCATCCAGTAGACCCATTTATACCCAAGAGACTCCATAAAAGCAGTATTGGGTATATCAAGGGTCTGGATGTACAAGCATTCTGCCTACTGCCAACCTACTTAACATCCAACCATTACCTGATTTGGTGCCCCTCCAATATACCATTTGACATACTGAGAATGGTAACCAAGCAATTTCACATGACTTTCCAAGTATCCAGTGGCTTGAACCCATCCTGCACATGACCAATCCCTAGATTTGATCCAACTAAATCTCTGCCACAGTCAAGTCTATGTAAGTCTAAAGTATTATCCAAAAAATACACTTCTCTTCTTTCCTAATTCCATATTTGAAGCTTCCCCAAAAGGCGCTCTTTATCACTGGTAGAAGCTATGGTTTTTTGACCACACCCATGAAAGAGAAAATGACTGACCAAAACCCACCCACCTTTGCTCCTCTACTCAAACAGGCCACATTCCAGGAGACCTGGAAAACCTACTTCCGCGTTCACAACATTGATGAAGATATACCTAGTGGATGTACCAATTTGAAGGTCTGGTCATGCCCAAAGCATACACCAAGATAATTCAATGCAGTTGCTCTCTCCAACCACAAACAAACCCACAAACGCTTATCACAGACAAAGTTAGCAACACCAAATACATTGTTATTAAAAAGTTCTTTGGTAAAAACAAAGAAAATTTCATCAACTGGCTAGACCACTCAGCCGCTAAACTCCGCGCCAGCTGCATCGCTCATGAGAAATGGGTCCAGGAAGCCAGCAAGCGCCTATATGAGGCCACAGCCAACTAGTTTGCCACCTGGGTGGGTCACAAGCTGACAACCAGCTTGACAACTGGGAAGAGTTCAAAGCGGATATCACACACAATTTCCACGTCACCAAATCCCTCCAAGATATTGCAATACAGCTCAGCAATTTTCCTCAGAAGACCACTATCACAGCTTACGCCAATGAATTTAAGGAAATACATTGTAAAATACAAAACCCAGAACAAGCTGACAGCATACACACCAGAGCATCATTCATCAACAGAATGAAACCCTCTGTTGCTGCCCTCATCTGCCCAGAGGCTAACACCTCCATGCCTGCGCTCATTGTAGAAGCCAAGCGCACAGAAAAACGCGCAAACATGAAATATGCTGCACACAACGGCAATTGCTCCTCAAACGGCAATGGCAGAGAAAACTCCAATGAAAATAAACGCCAGAACATCATTCATAGCAACAGCAACTCTAATCAAAACAATGGCAATCACAGCCAAAGCGCAAACCGCTCCTGTCCCAAGAAAGAGGACACTGCCAAAGTTAACAATGCTGAAATAGCAACCTGCTATGAATCTGACCCCACATTCTCTGACCTCAAAGGTCTTGAAACAGAGGAACAGGGAAAAGATGAGGGGAAACAGGCTTAAGTGCCCCTGTCTCCCCCCAACTTGACAAGAAATTGTACCAAGGCACGAACTTTGCTGCTCGCATCCCATGTGTCCCGCAATCCTCCATTTTTATGAATGTAAAAATTAAAGATTGCTCACAACTTCTTGTCTATCCATGCACTTACAAATCACATACACATAAAATTTTATTTGACTCTGGTTCACAGCACACTATGGTTAGCAAACCTTTTTTAACCAAGTACAAAATACCAGTTGTCAAATCCAACTTCAAATACGCCAGAATGGCAGATAAACCAAAGGTTCTACTCAAAGGCAAAACAACTCCCTTCATAATTGTCCTCCAAGGCATAAAAACGTCCATCAAAGGACTTGTCATGAACAACGTAAACTACAAAATTGTAGCAGGCATGGACTGGTTCACCCAAATGAACCCCAGTGTATGTTGAAAAACAAAAACCATGACTATAAAACACAATGGAGTCAATTTCAACATTCTCAAAGAACCTAACAATCTAATCCTAAGAGACACAGTATTTGTCCAAGTCATAAATCAAGACAAATCAGAACATCTAACCAAAGATAGTACCCTTCACATAATGAGGTACACTGAATTCAATAACATGCAAACAACCAAGATCAAATGCCCAGAACTTGTGGCACTCCTAAATAAATACACTCATGTATTTAAAGAAGAACTCACAGAGTTATCCCCTGAACAAGAGGTCAAATATGGCATCAACCTATGTAAAGCCATGCCCAAACCTGAACCCCTTTACAGACTCTCTCCCATGGAGACCCAAACCCTCAAAACACACATTGAGGAAAATCTAGCAAAAGGATTCATTTGCCCATTTGAATCCTCATGGGGGGCAGCAGTGTTCTTTGTAAAGAAAAAGGAAGGCACTCTGCTTCTAGTAACTGACTACAGAGCACTAAATTCAAGCACAGTAAAGAATAAATATACTCTTCCACTTATAGAGGATCTGTTTGCAAGACTATCAGGAGCTAAATTTTTCTCCAAAATTGACCTCACTTCAGGCTACAACCAGGTTGAAGTAAAGGAAAAGAAAATACCAAAAACTGTGTTCTGTACACAATTTGGATCCTTTGAGTGTAGGGTAATGAACTTTGAGATGACTTTGATCATATTAACTCCATTTTTTGGAGCTTTAATTTGTAATTCAGTTACAGAACTCAGCAGCTAATTAAAAAGGTACCCAACCAAACCTGATGCAAGGGCAATAGCCCACCCAAGCTCCTGCATGGAGTGGCGGGGGCATTCCAGCAAGTGTTAGAAAACCCTTCTGCCAAACGCCCACGCCCTCCTGCAAGAAGACCTCCTAACCTTATATATAAAGCTAAGTTTAACCCCCAAGGAACTTAAGTCACACCTGAATAAGCTCAAACCTATCCCACTCAACCCACTCAACCGCCCTAAATAAAAGGCAATATGGAGTTTGTATTGACTACAGCCAGCTCTTTCCATACTATAATAATGAACTTATTAAGGCAATTGAGCTGTTGACAAGTACAGCAGGGTTCATTAATATTTGACCCTTTAAAGGTTACATTGATATTGGTTATGCATCTGCTGTCCAGGAAGACTTGGCAACAAATGTTTCTATCTTCCACAAGGATACCCGCTTCCAGTTATCTGCATCTGCCACTGAAAGCACCCAGTGCTAGTTTTCATGCTCTCAAATATACCTAATCGCCTTTCTTTCAAGACCCTACACCAAGAGCTGATAAATGGACTACACAACTATGGGTCTGACCCAACTATTACCTTTGACGTCCCAAAGGGCATCAAAAATCTAGCAGGCCCAACTGCAACTGCAACTGTTTTGCCCCACAAGGATCTAAACCCAAAATCTATCCCAGCTTGGGAAGCACTACCATTCTCACCTGATACACCCTTACAAGCCTGCTTTGAAGGCGCTCATAAGGGATGTACCAAGTGCCGTGATCTAAGCCACTCAAGATCAAACTGCCTAACATTGAGTAACAGCCTCCCTTCTGGATCCCCTGTTGCACCCCACACATTACTGTGGGGATCCACTATTAGCACTGAAAATATTGCTCAGGAAGAGCCAATGGAAATAGGAACGCATGAACAAAACAAGCTCCATAATGTCTCACAAGTCAATTAGAGCACCATAATCCAATCTGGTCTTCCGAGTGGTGAAATTGGGGCCCAGATCACCTCCCAAGCATCAAATGCACCAACAATGCATGAACACAAATGGCATACTCCAAACAACTTGAATGGGACACAATTTGGGACTGAAACATGCATTTCAATCAATTCAACTATGCAGGAAAAATTGTACGGCCAAAGAGAACATAATGATTTAGCCGGACCATTTGAGGTGAACCAGGCAAATTCAACAATTGATTCATCCAACTTAAACAGAACATATGAATCAAATGTATCCAATTTATCAACTGTACACACCTCAAATGCAGTCAATGCATCAAATGAATCAATATTACACCATGCAGCGCCAAACGTTCAAGTCACAAATCAGGCCTCAATCCAGGACACATGTACACCCCCACCAATGCAGTTTATCACATATAACCCGTTCAAATGCCTGGTATACTGCCTGAAAGACCAGGAGAATGGCAATAAGGTTATTAAAAATATAACACCAGAAGAATGGTTTGAAGATAGCCAACTAATTAGTGCAATTTTAATCAAACCAAAAAATCAATTTCTGCAGTATGTAAATACTCATACAATAGCGTCAAAAATTAAAAACAAAACTCTACCTCAAGAGCAGGTGGAAAGCTTAGCCAATGCCAATAAGGCTATTATAAAGTTTTCCAAGGAACTTAAAGTCCCAGAAAACACTCCAGAAGCTCTTCTTAGTTTTCTGGATGAGTCAACCTTCTTTGCTCAACAATGCCTTGACACCATGGCTGAGCTCACCACTTAATAAATCTCCAGCTGCAGCACCAACCTGCATCAAAGATCAACTGTAGCACTCACAAATGCCCAAAAAGATGCAGAAGAGGCCCTCTCTTCACTGGCACATACACTTTACGCATATGACTCCCTTACAAATGGAAGCACCATTATATCACTATTAATGTCACATCTTTCAGACCAGCCAACGCCATGGCTCAGTGCCTTTGAGCGCCTGCCAGTTGAAAATTCCTTTGAACCCAACCCCCCTCCTGAGGAGCTGTCTCCAATGAACTAACCCCTTTCCCCACAAGTTTTTCCTCCTGATTTGCAGGTTTCCTTGATCCTCCCCCTCCCCAGTTTTGATCATCCTTTTTTTTGACTCTATGGGCTTGCTATACCATGTCAGCAATGTCTGGATATACTGAATAAATGAACTTCAAGATGACCAACGCTCCTGCAACGTTTGTCACCATGATGAACCAAGCACTAAAAAGTCTCTCAAATACATTATGTTACCTTTACAATATCATCATATTCTCAAAAACAAAAGAGAAACACCTCACACATGTCCACAAGACACTTGATTGACTTGCAAAGCACAAACTTTATGCAAAACTAAGTAAGTGCTAATTTATGGAAAATGAACTCCTGTTCTACGGCCACATTGTCTCTGACAGTGGCATCAAAGTAGATCCAGACAAAATAAAAGCCATAAAGAACATACAACGCCCCATCTCCGTTAAACAAGTTAGATGCTTTCTTGGTATGGTAGCTTACCTAAGGAAATACATCAAAGACTGTGGGTAACTGACCATAAATCCTTAATATATTTCAAAACTCAGAATCCACTTGCACAGCAACAAGCCAAATGGATGTCCCTTCTGTAATAGCTTAATTTGGACATCCAATACAAAAAGGGGGCAGAGCTGGTCATGGATGATGCTCTATATAGGCTATGTCAGCTAAGAGAAGATCATCTTGACCACCTAGACCCTGAATAGCCAAACCTGTACAGAACTAAGTATAAAACCAAAGGGAAAGACCCCTCAACACACCAGATACCCTATAATACATTAGTAAGAAACAAAAAAATTCCATTTATCAAATGGCACTGTATACCAAATCATTAACAACAGACATGTTCCCTACATACCACTCACACAAAGAGTTGACACCATATTAAGACATCACAGTCTACTAGTACATACAAAGGCTAACAACCTATACCTCACATTAAAAGGGATAATATGTTGGCCCAACCTCAAACAGGATATAGTTGATGTTCTGAAAAAGTGCACAGTGTGCAAGAAATACACCAGCACAAAGGCTCCCCAGCCAACAGTCAACCCAGTACTGGACCCTGAACCATTCAAGGTTTGGGGGTTAGACGTAGTGGGCCCCTTCCCAGAAACAAAAACAAACCAACATTTCTTAATTGTAGCTATTGACTTTGCCACATGCTGGCCCATCTGCTGGGCAAAAAAGGACTATAAAGCGGAAACCATCAACTGATTCATTAACAAAGCAATCATAGCTGACCATGGCACTCCAGACTACATCATAACTGATGGAGCAACCAAGTTATCAGGTCACATAGTAAACAACAACTTAAAATCCAAAAATATTAAACATTCCACAATCTATCCATACATGCCACATGCCAATGGCAGAGTTGAATACCTAAATGGCAGCCTTATCAGGACCCTAAAAAATAATGGAGGGCAAAGCCAAAGAAATATGGCCACTATACATGAAACATGCATTACTAGTATCCCAGGTCCACACCAATCAAGGAACAGGCTATTCACCCTTTGATCTAACCTACAGGTACAAACCAGAAATAATTACCTGCAACAAGCAGCCATACATAAAGATCCCCCCAGGAAAGCCCCCCACAGTAGAGCAAGTACCAAATCTCAACACATACGCCTCAAAGCTGAAATAGCAGAAATAAAGAGGCTCAAAACACAAAAGATAACCTCCACAGAGGAACCACTTCCCATCAACTCCCCCTTCTGGGTTCTAGCTGGCAACAGAAAGAAACTAGACTCAGTACACCAAGGACCAGGAAGAATCATCAAGTACAGACCAGATCACAACACCTATCTAGTAAAATTCTAAGGTGCCAAAGCCCCAATTGCCAA
The DNA here is from genome assembly GCA_014839935.2 of Entomophthora muscae. Lineage (NCBI taxonomy): Eukaryota > Fungi > Entomophthoromycota > Entomophthoromycetes > Entomophthorales > Entomophthoraceae > Entomophthora > Entomophthora muscae. Next base: position 122,545 of record QTSX02000037.1, on the reverse strand, counting down.
GAAATACCACAGAACCCATCTTTGTCTAAGTAAAGGAGAACACTCAACCAGACTAGTTCCAACTAGTAAACAGCTCCAGGAGCATCAGGCGGCAGCTGTGAAAACAAAGCCACCTTCTGATGCACCAGAGTAACCCCTTAAGGGGGGTGTCAAGGGTCTGTATTGCAAGCATTCTAGCTATCACCAACCTACTTAACATCCAACCATCACCTGATTTGGTGCCCCTCCAATATACCATTTGACATACTGAGAATGGTAACCAAGCAATATCACATGACTGTCCAAGTATCCAGTGGCTTGAACCCATCCCGCACATGACCAATATCTAGGTTTGATCCAACTAAATCTCTGCCACAGTCAAGTCTATATAAGCCTAATGTATTATCTAATAAAATATACTTCTCTTATTTCTTAATTCCATATTTGAAGCTTCCTCAAAAAGCACTCCTTATCAGATAATCTCATGGTTAGAATTAAGAAAAGGTTTAGATCAAGCTAAAAATAGGCAATAATTTACTTGGATGAATGTAGACTTTATTGATTGAAAAATACTAAAATATAACTTAACAACTTTTTATAGCATGGTAGCAAGAAGGTGACATAATGAAATAAATAAAGGAGATGAGGAAATTTGGGGATGATTCTGGAGAATTAGACAGTTTGGAAATTCAAACTGGAGAAAATGATTACTTCCCTTATTATTGAATTCATTTTCAAATAGATTTTGGAGAAATTCCTTATCTAAATTTCCCTAACTGATAGCATGACTTGGGTTGATTCCACAAAAGATGGGGATAAGGAGTTGGTTTGGACTGCAAGAGAAGCAGACAACGGCACATGGTTAAAACAACAAGAGTCCAGAACATTTTCAATGTCACCCAGAGAGCAAAAAGACAGTTTGAAGTTGTTTTGGCTTTATTTGATTGGCTACAATTAAATTTTGGAGATAAAAATTGCTTGAGCTCAATTTCAGTATTAATCTTGCTTTCTAGATGAGTTATTAAGTCTAAGGAGTGCTGTGACTGTACAAAAGTCACTGTTAAGTATTAAGCTGAATAAATACTCAAAGATAAAAAGTTGCTCTTTTTTTGCTGTTTATTTTATGTAGATAGGTTTGGTTGTAATTCTTAAGATAGAGGTTCCTGGAAACTTAGTATCTATATTCAATAAAAGAACAGAAGGCAAGATTGGCTGAATCAATCTTGGAGACTAGGCATCTCAAAAACAAGTTAATTGACCAGGAAGGTTAATTAATAAATACATTAAAATATAATGAAGATTTAATTATATATCAGATAATTGACTTGACTGTGTCAAGAGTTATGGTTTAGTTTAACCATAAGTAACCCCCCCAAATTTGGGTTTAAAAACACTGTGGTGGTGTTTTGTTTGAGGTTCAAAGCGTTTTAACAGGTTGTTAAAACGCAAGAAAACCATTAAATGTAACAACAACTGAGTAAAGGTAATGATGCCCAGAATTCAGGTTTGATCAGCTGGGTACCAGTTGGATCATCAATAGCTGAGTTTTACATATGTAATCCACAGGGTTTTGGCACCAGAAGCTGGGGAGGCTCCATGCCAAATTGATAAATTGATAAATTAATATGAAAGGTGTAAGGTGGCTTCTTCCCATTGTAGGTTGGCTCTCATAGGTTGAGAAATATTGATGATCTTTTAGGTAAAGATCTAAGTTTAAATGACTTGTATGTCATAGACCATGTGATATAAATCTAGGTTGATTCAGTAAACAGAGAGGTTTTCAGCCAATTATGCCCAAAATGGTATATAAGCAAAAACAGCTAATTTTAAATAAAGATATATTGTTGATTTTGACGTTTTCCCCTCAGCTTCTTTTTAATTATCATGTCTTCTTTTTTACTATTTGAAAGAGAAAATTTGGGGTGCTTTGTGTCAAGGCCACTTCTACAAGAAAGGAAGTTACTACCAGCTTGCTTGAAGAGGCTTGGGCAAGTCTGGAGGTCTCTAATATTGCACCTGAGGAATTTTTGGTTGGATTGAAAGCGGCTTTTGAAGAACTATACTCCAACTATTTTGCCAGAGAAGGAACCTGGCACAAGGAAATCAAGTTTATGCATGGAACTCCCGGAACTTGCTGTTAGGGTTTGATGAAATTTTGAAACAAAGTAAAGTACAGAGCCAATTGTGAAGTTGAGGCGTTAAGAAATAGAGAGGAAAAGAGTGTCAAAATTATGGCTTGTTGGAGAGATGACAATAAAGTGTTGTCTCACAAAATTACCTCCCTGGAGGCAAAGCTCCTTGAAGTTCTGTCACAGGAAGATAAAGGGTACAAGAGTCAAGGTCAAGATAACAGTAAGTTTAATTGGTGTTGTATTTGGCTCCTGGAGACAACATCCAGGAGGACACAGTTGGAAATCTTTATAACAAAAGATTTGAGGTTTGAGGTAGCCTTGGGTTAGCCTTCAGGGCAAAATTAAGGGCACATACTTTAATTTCCTGGAAAAGGAAATGTGAAAGTCCTTTTGACAGAAAGGACAGGAAAAAGCTTGAAGATTATTAAAGCCAACACAAATGTGGATAAACTTGTCTTTATTAGGAGAAATGATTCTACTTACATAGTAGAAAAGGGACGGTGATCACTTATTAGATAGACAGAGTGACCAAGGGGATCACTTTGGGATGAGGTCATACCAGGATCATTCATAGACAGGTACAATACCCCCAGAATGGGTGGATATTGGCACAGACCCATTTACAAAAAGCAAGGAATTACGGAACTTGAAAGTGAAACCAGTCAAATCTTTGCATTTATCATTATTTGAAGGCCATATCAAAATAGCATTAATGGCACAATTTCCAACATCTCCCCCCTCAAGATTGGACACAGGGAGTTGATATTTGCGGAGAAATTAGGATTGGACGCAGGCAAAAGGACGTCCAGAAGAAAGCAAATTCATGGTATACTTGACACCCTTTTTAAAGGTGACTTCACAGGGCCCAACCCAGAGGGAATCCAGCTTATGAGCTCTACCACCTGTATAATTCTGGTAGTAGAGAACTAGGTCGCCTATTTGGTACTCAGAGAGGCAGGCTCTAGCAGCATTAGATGAGGAAAGCTCCAGAGCCTTAACCTTGTAAGAAGTGGAATAAGCTGCCACTTGGATGTCAATGATACAATGGATTAAGTCTTTAACATGGGCCTCAAGATTTGTAGACACATCAACTTTGATCAAGGGGGTCCCAAGATTGAGGGGGTGGTGGCTCCATGCCCATACAGCATGGCAAAAGAGGACTAGCCAGTTACTTGGTGTCTACTGAGCCAGTAAGCAAAGAGGGCAGCAGGGAGGAGCATATCCCAATTGACAGCGTCAGAGAGCATGAGCTTCCTCATTATGGACATCAGGGTGGAATTGGCTTGTTTGACAGTCCTATTAGTTGAAGGGTTATATGGCGCAGAGAAAGATTGGTGGGTCCTCATAGCCTTGACAATAGACGTGATGAGGTGAGCATTAAAGTTGATACCATTATCAGAAAGCAGGACTTGAGGGCAGCCATATCAATAGAAGATGTTTTGAAGCAAGAAAGTAGCTGTGGTCTTGACACTTATATCTTATGTTGCTTTGGCTTCAAAAAATTTGCTTAAATGGTCCATGTTGACTAAGATAAATCAAAATCCTAACCTAGACCAAGGGAAAGGACCACCAGCATCAATACTCACAGTGTGGAAATCATGATTAGGGGGGATGAGTTTTTAATTGGTGTTGGGACGGGCAAGAGCGCTAGAGTTGGCACAAATGACAGGAGGCAAGAACATCAGGGATCAGAAGGCACATGTTTTCCCAGTAGAAGTTCTTGCATAACCAGTCATGAGTTTTGGCTATACCCTCATTCCCAGTGTCAATATGAGCTTGAAGGATAATGGCTATCCTCATGCTAGGGCAAATGTAGGGTAGGTAAGCATTGTTGACCTTTTTTAGAGCTGCCTATCTCAAATTACAGTGTCCTTGGATAGGGTTTGTAGCGCCAAGCAAATGTCTTATGGCTCAGTGGTCCAAGAGTCAGGATGCCCTATTAACTTGTATAGACAATCAGCGTCAGAAGGATGAATAGCTAGAATTGGCATCCTTGACAAGCCATCAGCGTTCTGATATTGTGCCCCAGGATGGTGTATCACAGTAAAATTATACCCTTGTAGACGCAGAGCCCAACACACTAGTCAACCTTCAGGCTCTTTTAGTTGTTGCAGCCATTTGAGGGAGGAGTGATCTGTGACCACCATAAAGTGAATCCCATAGATGTAATACCTGAACTGTTTTACAGCATGCAGCACTACCAGACATTCCTTTTCAGTGACGCTGTAGTTCTTCTTGTGCTTATTAAGGACCTGTGAAGAGTAGGCTACAGATCAATCCACGTTTTTGTTGTCAAGCTGGGCTAAGATGGCACCCACAGCTACTCCACTAGCGTCAGTATACAATATGAACTCTTTATCATAATCAGGATAGACCAAGATAGAAGCCTCTTTGAGCTTGGCCTTCAACGCTTCAAATGCTTGTTGTTGGCTGTCAGTCCATTCAAAGGGGACATTGCAAAGCAATTAGACAAAGGGTTCACTCAGTTCAGCAAAATCAGGTATGAACTGTTGTTAGTAGCCCATCATACCAAGGAATACTTGAATCTCTCAAAGATTTGTGGGAGTTAGCATCTTGTTGATGGCTTCCACCTTATTATTCATGGGGCAGATTCCAGTTTGAGTGACCTCATGACCTAAGAATTCAAGACGTTCTTTAAAGAAGGAGCACTTGGAGGGTTTGAGTTTTAAGCCAGCTTTGCAAATCCTGATGAAGACAGCCTTGAGGTGCTCCAAATGGTTGGTAAAGGTATGCTGAATACATTGATGTCATCAAGGTATACATGGACACAAGAGAGCTTTAGGTCTTTTAGGATGGAGTCCATAGCTTGTTGAAATGTGGCAGGGGCATTGTAGAGTCCTTGGGGCATACAAGTGGGTTCAAAAAGGCCTTCTGAGGTGATAAGTGCAGCCTTCTCTCTGTCTTCAGGAGATAATTCAACTTGCCAGTAGCCATAGGCTAGATCCATAGCTGAGAAAAACTTGGAACCACCCAGTTGTCTGAGAGCATTGTCAATTCTGGGCAAGGGGTATGAGTCTTTCTTAGTGAGGGAGTTCAGGCAACAATAGTCCATTACAATGCAATGTCCACCATCTTTCTTCTTGAGGATCAGTAACAGGGAAGCCCAAGGACTTTGGGAAGGAGCCAGTAGCCCAGATTCTAGTAGTTGCTTGAGTTCTTTAGACACTTGAGCATCCTCCACCCTACTATGGCGGTATGGTTTGACACAAAAAGGGGGTGCATCCCCAGTATTAATCTGATGGATGACCCCTTTAGCTAGGCCATAGTCTGTAGGTCCAGAGGCAAAATTTTTGTTAAACTGATCAAGCAGTTCCAACACGTTTTTTTGTTGAATGGGAACAATTGGGGGAAGTTGGCAGCGGTGAATAAGGAGAGAACTTGGGGAATCTTTTTCTGGTAGATTGAAATCACTAAAAGTTCCAAAAGGGTAGAGGAATGCCACTTGTTCTACTCCCAGTATACAACCATATCCTATAACCTGGCCTCAGGTCACCTGCATGAGCAGAGCCTTCAGGTTGGCAAGCAATAGTTGTACAGGCTCTTTGTGGGTTTGATCTAGGATCCCTGGACACAGGCGGAGTTCTTTACAGCTTAGGGATTCAGGTGAGTAGAGTTCCAAAAATGACTTTTCAGATAGTTTGTAAGGAATCCGAGAGTCAATCACCACTTGGAAGCCCAGAGGAATGGTGATATCCGCTGGGGCAAGAAGAGGTACTCCTATCTCTGCAGGGCAGGAAGGAGGAGGGGTGCATATGTTGGACGCTTGAGTCTTATGCTTAAGAGAGAAGATACCCATGGGGTACTCAAGCAAGCAAGTTTTAAGACGTTTTCCTGGGAGGCGCAGAGGTTCCTCAAAATCAAAGGGACCTCATACCCTAAGAGCAAAATATAACAACCCGTAAGTTTACAATCCTGCTATACTCTCAAAGAAATTGTGTACCAACCAAGAGATCATAGCTTTTGTTCTCAAGGACTACAGCAGGGGAAGCAATGGGGAGTTTACCAAACCTCATGGGTAGAGCAGAGTAGGCACCCATGCCCAATTTTGTGCCATGTCAGCTGTGCCATACAACTGAGTGTAGTTGAGGTCAGGGGCCAGCTTGGGTTTCTTCATTAGTTTTGAAGATACTACATTGACTGGAGAACCCATGTCCAGGATGGCTTTGATTTTAACCTTTTGGATTGATACTTCCACATGTGTTGAATCTTTCCCAAAGGTGGACAAGACTGCCAACACATCCTGCGCAGCCTCTAGCTTCTTTTCCCATTTAGCTATCACACACCTTAAAGCAGGAATCTCCTTATATACAGTCTGTAGTGAGAGAGATACTGCTACGTTTTGGAATAGATCTTTGGCTAGCTCAGCTGCTTCCTCAGAAGAATTGACCAAGACAAGAAGTTGATGGGCCAGGGCTAGGTAAGGGAAAGCCACCATGGCTTTAGATTCACTTGCAAGTGCTTGGGAAGTGGTGGTGGTCTTCCCAGAGAAAATCTTGTACAGGACAGAGACAGTTTCAGGAACAGCCAGAACAGAATAGACATAACTATCAGAATCTTCACTATCAGAATCTTCAGGGTCTGAATCACTGGAGAGATTGTGGAATAAGTGAAGAATAGTTGGGCCAGAGGAAGACGGGGCTTCCTCATCAGAAGGAGGATCAGGGGGAGATTGATCAGCAGAGAGCGTCTCTGCCTCTGAGCTGACCTCTCTTTTTCTGCCTGTTCCTTAGGGTCACAACCTTTCACTCAGGGATTAGTACAAGTAAGCAAGTGGTGCCCTATTTGGCTAAAGTCATGAAAACCTTGCCTCTTAGTCTGTCCACCTGAACTCAGTGTTATAATGTGCAGAGTACAAGAGGTAGTCCCAGCATTACTGGCTTTATTTTCACGCACCACTGTACCCCCATGGGTCAAATTCATGTCTTGCTAGAGCGTCTTAATACTCTTCATGGAAGTGAGTGAAGCCTTGTGTGCCTTAAAGTGTAGGCATAGAAGCTGGTTCACTTTCAAAGCATTTGAACAAGCTGTGTAAGCTTCCCGGGGAGTTAACTGTCAACTGGTGATTAACTGTTGACCTTCAATGTAGAAGCAATCCACAAACTCAGCCAGGGTTTCCTTGGGCTTAAAGACAATGTGCACAAAGACATCCTTATTGACCTCCAAGCTGATATTTCCTCCAAACTTCTCAATAGAGAGGCGCTTCATGTCCTCCCAAGTGACAATGAAGGGGAGTTTGGGGACCACCACTTCTTGACATGTGGGATGGAGACAAATGAGGATATGCTCCTTTTTTTACTCATCAGTAGCCCTACACATTTTAGTCTTGTAAATTGTTAGAAAGGCAGCAATGGTAGAGTTTTTAGGATCAAATATCTGTTTGAAGGTTAGCTTGTTGTTTGGGTTAATGGACAAGGAAGAGGACTGACTGTTGTCACCTGGGTTGGGGACGTTAATGTGGGGATTGCCCTCACACTCAGATTCAGAAGCATGTTGTCTAGCCAGGAGGTGTCAAAGGCTTTTTTCTAGGGTATCCAAGATAGAGCTGTTCTGTCCACTAACATCTCTAGCAGTGGCAGCAGCAACTCCAAATTTGTCAATCTTAATTTGTTGCACTGATAAGGTGCCAGCAATCCTGTTGAGGCAAGTGTTCAGGGAATTGGTCTAGGTAACCAAGGGGATGACCTGCCATTCATTGTCTCAGTAAAGCAGGAGAGGTTTTGTACCTCTCTCACCAATGCATCCTGCCTATCAGCAATATCATTTGTTACTTCTGCTAGCTGATCCAGGGCAAGGGCAGGTTGATCTGTGGTTGGCCTTCCAATCCAGGGAGGCAACCATGATTGTACTGAGTGGGAGTATTAACAACTTCAGTTTACTCTTCACCTTCAGACTCAGAGGATGAGTCCTCAGAATTAGATAGGTATTGTCTTAAATACTCAATTTTGCCTTGCAAAGTAGCTACTTGATCAGTGAGCAAAGCAAGGCAAGAGTCAGGCATAGGTTTGACTGGAGGGAGATTCTGAACAGAAGATTGACGCCAAGTGGTAGCCTTGAGCTCAGCTATTGCTTCTCATACCTTGGCTTCAAAGCCAGATGAGATCTCAACAAGGGGAGTGAGAGGAGTCACCTCTATAGATGATACTCTATCATCCACATAACTTTGCACTTGATATAGAGTGTTGCCTAGTGCAGCCTTATCCAGACCTTATTAATGCTGCAGATGGCGGCCCAAAGCATTAATATGAGCTCAAACCAATTTGAGTTGAGAATTAATATGTTCTTGGAATTGGTTAAGTTTGCTAACCAGAGTCTCAAAATCCTGGTAATGCTTTAGAAGAGAGGCCTCAATTTGCTCTTGCCACACTGCTTGATGCTCATCCATTTGCATAATTGATCCTTGATGTATCCAGGGAGCAAGGAGCAAAGGGGATTCAGTGAGGAGGTCAAGCACTTCTGGGAGGCCAGCAAGTCGCACTGGTTATTGGAAATACACACAAAGAGACTGTGGGATCATTCTTGATATGCCATATTTTGAGCATGGTTGTTTGAGATAGCAGTGACTAGAGAATTTACAAGATGGTTCTAGGATCCTAAGGCAAGTTGATGGTGAACCAGGGCGGGTTGGATGAACTGGTTGACTAACACGCCAATTGTATCCATGGAATCCATCAGTGTGGGAGGAGACCAAAGTCCAAGAGAAGGGAATACAGGTCTTTGGAAGCATACCCGGGACAGAGACCAGGGATAGTGTGCATTGCCATAGTGCCAGAGTGGAGAAGGGAGCAGGCAGCAGCACAAGCTTGCTTGTAGTCAAGAGAGAAAGCTGGAAGGGGGGCCCACGTGGGCCTGGGGGACAGCACCAGTACAATGGGAGTTGAGGGGGCATCAGTGGTGTCTTCTTCTAGAGGAGGACTAGAAACTTTGGGTTGTATGGGTACTTCAGAAACAAAGGGAAAAGGACCAGAGGATACACGTGGGAACAGGGTAACCAAGGGGCTTGCAGCCCCGTAGTGAGTACCATTCTGTTGTGTTTGGCTCCTGGGGACAACATCCAGTGGGAAACAGCGGGAAATCTTTATAACAAAAGATTTGAGGTTTGAGGATAGCCTTGGGTTAGCCTTCAGGGCAAAATTAAGAGCATGTACCTTAATTTCCTGGAATGCAATATTTGAAATTCTTTTTAGCAAAAAGAAAAGGAAAAGGCTTGAAGAATATTAAAGCCAACACAAATGTGGATAAACTTGTCTTTATTAGGAGAGATAATTCTACTTAAATAGTAGAAAAGGGACAGTGATCACTTATTAGATAGACAGAGTGACCAAGGGGATCACTTTGGGATGAGGTCATACCAGGATCATTCATAGACAGGTACAATACCCCCAGAATGGGTGGATATTGGCACAGACCCATTTACAAAAAGCAAGGAATTACAGAACTTGAAAATGAAACCAGTCAAATCTTTGCGTTTATCATTATTTGAAGGCCATATCAAAATAGCATTAATGGCGCAATTTCTGACAGCTGCCTCAAGTGTTATTGTCTGAAAATGGGACTAACTTTAATGCCAAGCAGGTAACCTCTGTTGTCAAAGGTTTGGGATCACACCAGCTCTTCTCTGCCCCTATAATCCTTCCATCAATGGGGCAGTTGAGCACGCAAACTCAACTCTAGTTTCTATCATGAGGAAACTACTTACTCTGACGTTGCCAACTGGGATCTATACTTAACCGCTGCTCTCTTTACCTATTGCCTTAGCAAACATTGTATCATCAGTTACTCCCCTGTTGCTATGCTGTATGGTTGTGGAGCCACTACCCTGTTGCTCTTGGGGCCCCCCTACTCTCCTCTGATAAGGCTATAAATCCTGATACACATATCAAGGATCTAATTAATCAAACCATTGATATCCAGTCTTCTGCCTACACGTCCGCCTATAAGATCAAGCTGCTAAAGCTCTCCCCTGACAATGCTGGGATATCCTGCTGCCTGAGTTCAACATTGGGACAATGTTCTCCACTATCAACATGGTGTGGGAGGACAAGCTCATAAGCTAGACTTGTTGTGGATTGGGCCCTTGGAAGTGACCTTCAAGCAAGGGTCAGAGTATACTTTAAAACTTCTCTCCAGTGGTTGATCTTTTGCTTGTGTACATGCCAAGTTTTCTGCAAGTATCACCCCCTAAGGCCAATTTAGAGGGGGGCAATGTTAAGAATGCCACCATTCACTATGTTTCAATTTTGCCTTTGTTGGGTTATTTTGAGGAAAAATCACTCTCTTTTGCTTTTGCCCTTTGAAATGAGGCTGTTTCCAAATTGGGAAATACAATTGTTCAGTTTCTTGATTCTGCACAACTCACTTGCCCCACTTATGCTGATGACAAGTGATCCTACCGTCTGTGTACTGTTTTGTGGTAAATCTACATAGTATATAATCCCAATTTCTATACCAAATAAAATTTAAGTTCTATTCACTTTTTTGTCTTTGTGTCTCCACGTACTTTGGCACCTTTCTAGACATGTCTAGCAGATATTATTCAATCAGGGCCACAAGGTAATCACATAACCTTCCCTGCCATTCTAACCAAGACTTAGTACAAGTCCAATCCTAAGGTTAAGATTCCCGTTGTGACTCTTTGACATGCCTCAGATCACAACAAGTACAAACTCAAGACTGATGCCTCTGACAGAGCCATAGGGGGTGTGCTACAAGTGGAAACTGACAAGGGTGTCTGCCTCCCTGTGGCATATGATTCCAGGAAGCTCACTGACTCAGAACAACTTTATCACATACATGATGTTGGGAATTTTAACCAAGCAATGATACTAATTATGACAGAGCTTGCGGATATGAATTGCAGCTGCCAAATTACATAAATTGGTAGTATAACTTTTATGCATATTGAATTAGCAGTAGTCTGCTGACCTGAGCCTTAAATTAGCCAATGATAAGCACTGCCACAGCAATTAAATAATACATGATTCACTGCCACAGCACTTAAAAAAACACAAGCGCTGTGGCGCCGCCTAGTAATTAGATTAGGTGCCATGGCCCCAAACTATTTTTACGTCAAGCACCACCACATCAACTGAAAATTATTGCAAGCGCCACCCTACTTTTACATTGAGCACCAAGGCGCTGGGTTTGATTCCCCATAATCTTGGATTTCCTAAATTAACTGTATTTCTAAGAAGTCAATGTGGGGACACAAATTAAGCAGGATAAATGGCCCCAAATATACCAAACCCCCACGCCAGCAAGGATTGCCTATGCTGGGTGAAGTAATTAAATCTCATTGGTTGGGGTGTTTGAAACAATCAAACCTAGATCACTAATTATCCAAAATAAGAGTATGTTGGAATGTCCTAGAAGATATTGCCAACAGCTGAGGAAGATGCTTTCCAAGAGGGTATAAATACTTTTCCCCTAATAATAATAAAATACTTTTTGACTTATTAGAGGTGCTTCTGTATGATCAGAAGCCAAGCCTCCTAAGTAATTATTGATTCCTCTTCCTATATGTTCTTATGACACAATACTAATAATATCCTCACATATGACAATATTCAAGCCAAGTACTCTGCGCCCTATTACAGAAATGAGTTGCCCCCATACTTCCAGCACAACACATGATAAAGAATTGGCGGCAATTGTGCACTGCGTTGAGAAATGACACTGTTACCTGGAAGGGGCCACCTTTCCACCCTGCATCCTGACAGATCACAAGTCACTCTAGTACTTCAACATGCAGTCCCACTTGACATGCTGCCAAGCAGGCTGGGTTGAGCGCCTATCCCCCTACCAGTTACACATTGAGTACAAGCCTAGAAAGGAACTTGTTATAGCAGACACCCTCTCAAGGCTCTATGTATTGTCTATCACCAGGGACAATGGCTAGGATCCAGATTGGCCAATGCTTTACCTCTGTCCTGAAGCAACTTGTTACAAAGACCTTAATTTGGAAACAATCTCCAAGCTAAAGGACAACAAAAGTCAGTTCACCATCAATGCTGGCAATGTCTGCCGCCGGGCAGGACAGCTGAAAAGACGCCCTACATTCCCACCACACAACAGGGCAACATCATACTACATTACCATCATACCTTGGGTCACATCAGAGGATGCAACCTCTTTGAGATCATGAAACATAAGGCTTGGTGGCTGCATATGCGCCAAGACATCTTAAATCTCCTCAAAACATGTGTGTTGTATAAAAGAACATGTCTAAACCTGCACCCCCTAACTGTCCTGCCCATTAAAGCCATGTAACCCTTCAAGCAGTGGGCCCTTGTATTGTTTGCCCTGTGACTGACATCAGTAACTGTTAAGTATTTAGCCAAATAAATACTCCAAGATATAAAGTTGCTCTATTTTTGCTGTTTGTTTTATGTAGATAAGTTTGGCTGGAATTCTTCAGACAAATATTCCTGGTAACTTAGTATCTATATTCAATAAAAGAACAGAAGGCAAGATTGGCTGAATCAATCTTGGAGACTAGGCGTCTCAAAAAAAATTAATTAACCAGGAAGATTAATTAAAACAATATATGGGAATATAATTAATGAGGATTTAATTATATTGGTTAATTGTCTTGACTGTTCCAAGAGGTATGGTTATGGTTAGCAATAGGTAAAACCCCAAATTTGGATTTTAAAGCACTATGATGGTGTTTTGTTTGAGATTCAGAGTGTTTTAACAGATTTTTAAAACACAAGAAACCCATTAAATGTAACAATAACTGAGTAAAGGTAATGATGCCTAGGAATTCAGGTTTGATCAGCTAGTTCCAAGTTGAAACATCAATAGCTGAGTTTTGGGATGTGTAATCCACAGGGTTTTGGCGCCAGAAGCTGGGGAAGCTCCTTGCTGAATTGGTACATTGGGATGAATAGAGTCAGGTGAATTCTTCCCATTGCAGGTTGATTCTAATAGGTTGAGAAATATCAGTGATCTTTTAGGTAAAAATCTAGGCTTGGATGACTCAAATGTCATAGACTACATGATATAAATCATAGGTTGATTCAGGAACAGAGGGGGTTTACAGCTGAATATGCCCCAAATGATATATAAGCAAAAACAGATAATTTTCATATACAGATCTATTTGTTGATTTTGACGCTTTCCCCTCAACCTCTTTTTAATTATCATGCCTTCTTTATTACTATTTGAAAGAGGAAAATGGGGTGCTTTGTGTATAGAATGCTGCTGCAAGAAGAGAAGTTCCTACCAGCTTGCTTGAGGAGGCTTGGGAGAGTCTGGAGTCTCTAAGATTGCACTTGAGGAATCTTTGGTAGAAGTAAAAGCGGCTTTTGAAGAACTATACCAACTATTTTGCCAGAGAAGGAACCCTGGTACAAAGAGATAAATTTTATGCATTGGACTCCTGGAACTTGCTGTTAGGGTTCAATAAAGTTTTGCAATAAGTAAAGGACAGAGTCAATTGTGAATTGAGGCGTTGAGAAACAGAGAGGAAAAGAGTGTCAAAATTATGGCTTGTTGGAGAGATGACAAAAAAGTTGTCTCACAAAATTGCCTCCCTGGAGGCAAAGCTCCTCAAGCTTTGTCACAGGAAGGTAACATCAACAAGAGTCATGGGTAAGATAGCATTAAGTTTGACTGGTTAGACTTGGATCTGTCACAGAGCCCAACGCGGGGGCAGAAAAAACCCATGGTGAAAGGAGTCCAGTCTATGCTTGCCAAAATATCACTGTTCTCTAGAAATCCAAAGGAAGGAAAAGCTTTCCTGGAGGGGTTTCTTATTTGGGCCTCAGGTCTGGAAGATGCAGAGAAATGTCATTAGTTGGAAGTCCTTGCAGGTCCTGCCTGATTTTAGTGGTTTATAGGACACAAAGGCAACAATTGGAACACATCACCAGAGGAATTTCAAGCCCGCTACATAGTAACTCTCAGACCTGGTGATGCTCTGCAGAAAGCTCAAGACGTCACTCAAGCTGGCCATGAAACTATGCCAATGTATCTTTCAAGAATGGAAGAGTTCCTAGCTTTTGTGGACGTGGAACACAATCAGGATCTGGTGGATGTTGAGCAACTATTGTTATTGCTGATATGTTCAAAGCTACAGATAGATGTTAGCCTTGCCAATGTACTCTACCTAATCCTATGCAAGAGAACTACAGACTACAATAGAATAGAACCTTGAAGGTAATTACTTTTTTTGAAGCTGGAGTACAATCTAGCCAGCACTGCAATCTGTTCAGGTGTAACTAAGAAATTCCCATCCTTTCAGGCGTCTGTACCAATATATACTGCAACATCCCTTGTTCTTGTTCTTTCAGACAGTTCTCAGTGGCTACCTTGCAATAGATCTATCATTTCTAGTTATGCCTAATCTGATTGGCTGTCCTTGGCATGTGTGTTGCTACTACTTTTATAGGCGTGCATGGCACTTCAGCTACAGCCTACGCTCTTCTTGAGCTAGCCTACTGTCATTTATCAATTGGCTGTATCTTACACGCCTAATATTGCGCTGGGAAACTACGCCATATTTAGTTGACAATTATAAATGGTCCTTAATCTGTCTTCCAGCATTGGAAGGTGGAATTTTGGTATTCTGTTTGTAGGGCTTAATCAGTGATATTTTTCTGGCTGGCAAGTCTTCTGCTTATTAATGCATCAGGTTGAATTAGGGAATATACACTGTTTAATAGCAGACTCAATCCAGTATCAACCCGTGAATTATCTGCTGTGTAATGCTGACCCAGACCAATAAGAAACCCAATTATATGCTGTGTAGCTCTGATCCAAACTCATTATTTCCTGATCTTTTGCCTATCACTTGTTTGTTATGATCATATACACCCATCAGGCAGTGTGGGGCTGGGTTGATACAACGTCCAGTAAGTTGGATTGGGAGGTAAGTGATAGATGATGTTTATACGGCGTATAATTGTAACATCACTTATAATAAAGCAAGTAATATACAGGGTATAATCAGTACACATTGGAATGATGATCAGTGATAATACTGCATAAAATTGCAACATCTATTATAATAGGCTAACAATTACATGGCGTGTAACTGCCATATCCATATTAATATATTAGTGATTATACAGCGTATAACTGCCATACTATATTGGTGATTATACAGCGTATAATTACTGCACTTAATATAATGATAACCAAGTGATAATACGGCATGTAACTGATTAAGATCTGCATGCAATAATTAGCCTGATCATTTGTGGTCAATCAGCCTAATCTCACAGTAGAGGATGCTTTCTTCACTGGAATGTGGCCCAGGTTGAGAACTTAGGCTTCTATGCTGCATCCTGAGAAGTTATCATGGTCAAAACTTGTTCAAAAGGTCATTCAAATGGAATGGGATCTTGGTGGTCTTCCCCACAGTGCTCTGCGCTCAAGAGTAGGAGCTCATGTGGCTGCAGGGGAAGGGTATTCCAATTGAACCAGATGTCCTAGAAGTCCCTCATATAAGGATCACGTGTCTAGATTTAAACGTGTGTATAAGTTTCCCATGGCAAAGGAATGCTGGATCTGCGGCAAAGATGTGCATTTTGCTGGGAAATATCCTGATTGTGCGGAATTTTACAAGGAACACCCAGACCTGATGGTTAAGGATTTGGAAAAAGGAAGGCAGGCCTAGATGTCTCCCAACCTGAGCTTAGTAATTTGGAGAATAATAATTGGAGAATGAGACTTCAATCTGTTAAGGCCTTGAAGGAGTACAGGAAAGGCGCCAGTGAACTAGTGGAGCCACCTATACAGGAAATTGATGTCTCTTGTCCAAGTCTGCCTGAGGAAAGTCCAGATGACTCTCTAGATGAGTGGATATTAGATATGCGCTTGTGTATGAAGGAAGACGGGGAAATTACTTGGAAGCCTGTGTGGGTCCAGTTGAGCATGGACTGGCTCAAAGAAGTGGAATGGCGTAAAAAGGTGACCTAGAGGATGAAAGCATTATTGATTTCAAAACCTTTTGTGATGGCATTGTGGGAGGTTATCCTTATAGATATTTTGCTTGATGGTATCCCAGAAAAGCAGTATACAATCCAGGCTATGCTATAGTAGTAGTGGTATCAAAGAACTTCATCTGTAAACATGGGATGGACCCATCAAGATTGGTCATACTGACTTTATCTTCCTCTGATGGGGTTACCACTATTGAAAGAGATGTGTTTGATGAGGTGGTAATAAAATGGAAAAATACCATGGTCAAGACTTCCACTGTAGTTTTTCCATGGGCAGGATTTGATGTTCTGCTTGGTATGACCTGGATTATTGAGATCAAGGTGAGCCTAGACACTGTCAAGAATGTCTTGGTCCATGGTGTAGTTGAGTACGCTTATCAACAGCTGAAAATTCCGCCAGCTCCAGAAGATGTTCAGTCAGTGGTCATCTTTGCCAAGAAGCATTGCTCAATTACACCAAAAGGAATTTCTTGGTTGAAGCTAGTAGTTTTCAATTGTGGAACACAGGAAGGAAAAACTATTGCAGAGTTACCTTGTCATGAATATTCAAATGTGGCTATATTTGAGAATGGGCCAAATGGCAAGCTTCTCAAATCCTGGAAGCTGTTTAATACTTGCGCAGTTCCTGTGGATATCCAACAAGGTCAGCTATTGGAGTTTGGATGCCCGTAGTTAGAGTAGTCACAACAAATAAACCTACTGTCTCTTATGTTTGTGTGCCCTTCAACAATTTAACCTGTATACTATGTCCAAGTGAAGCACCAGGTACCCCGTTGTATACTCTGATATAGAAATGGAGTAGTTATTTCTTGTTGGAAAAATATGATGTGGGGAGAACTGGTCCACCCTATGTCATAAAAACGTTGAATGAGAAGCTGTACAAAGAATATGTACCCTGTTGTAGTCCTGCTGAAGTTGCTGCAATTAGAGAAGAGGTGGAGAAAATGCAAAGGGCTGACTGATTGAGGAAAGTATCAGTCCTTACTCTGCTCCAATTATTTGTGTCCCAAAGCCAGATGGGAATATATGCATTTATATTGATTTCCAAATGGTTAATAAGGATATTGTAAATGATGCCTACCCAATGCATAGGATTAAAGACCAGCTGGACTCCATGGCTGGATTTTCCTGGTTCACAACTTTAGATCTGACTAAGGGTTATCACCAATTGTTATTGATGAGAAGTCTAAGGAGGTTACAGCATTCTCTACCCCTGACAGTCTGTATCAATGAAAGTCTTGCCATTGGGAATGAAGACAGCGGGTGCTGTGTTTCAGCGTGTAATGAACCAGATTATGACAGGACTACATCCTAGATGTGTTTTGGTATATATCTACAACATTACTGTATATAGCCCTTCCTGGGAAAAACATCTAGAGGATCTTGATCAAGTATTTTGCTGGATTGAGAAAGAAAAGTTGAAGATTAGTGTATCTAAGACTAAGCTAACCTGTCAAGAGGTCAAGGTGTTAGGGCATGTTGTAAATTCTCAAGGGATTAAACCAAGCCCTGAGAGAGTTGCTCTGTTGTTAAGTATGAGGTTGCTGCAGTCAGTCCAAGAGGTTTGGGGCTTTATGAAAACGGTGAATTTCTACCAGAGATTCATACCTAATTGCTCTGCACTTGGAGAGCCATTGCTTGTGTTAACAAAGAAGAACACCTGATTTGTTTGGGGACAAGAGCAAGAGTCAAGTTTCTTAGAGCTAAAGACAAAGCTCTCTGAGGCCCCCATATTAATATTCCTCAATTGGTTGAAGTTGTTCTAAATTGAGACAGGTGCAAGTTCAACTAGCCTTGGTGCCGTTCTTACTTAAGAAGGAGAGTCAAAGTTAAACTGACATCCATTTGTGTATGGTTTTAAGACTTTGGGGACCACTCAAAGGAAATACTCTGCTACTGAATGTGAAGGATTGGCAATAGTATGAGCGGTGGAACATTTTAGGATGTATATCCTAGGAATTCTTTATATTATTATCACTGACCACTTAGCTTTGAGAGCAATTTGGACAAAGGAAGACTACAAGGCCAAATGTAATTATATGCAGAGAAGCTCTCTGGATATGATTATGATATCATTTACCGTCCAGGGTTGGAAAATCAGATTCCTGACTTTTTGTCCCAAGCGCTGCTGGCCTGTGGAGAAATTGAGACACAAGAAGCCCAGGAAGCTCTATCAAGGGATATGATTTATGTAGAACATAAAAGCATCTACAAGTGGTCAGAGATCTCCATGTGCAATGGGGAGGTCCCCTCTGATTGAGAAGTTATGGCAAGCGGTGAAAGCTTGGTACTGGTGGTCAGAGATGAGAGCTACGGTCTTTCAGATTTTACAAGAATGTGATATTTGCTCTAAATTCTCATCAGCAAAATCCAAGGTGGAGCTCAAATCAGTAATTTAACGTTATTGCTTTGAGTTGGTCTCAATGAATACGGGCCATATTATGTTAGCAAGTGATTGCAAAGAATACTTTGTGGTGGCTGTTGATTCTTTTAAAAAATGGGTAGAAGTTCAAGCACTGACCAAGGAAACAAGCATTGTAATTGCTAAGTTTCTCCAAGAAGAAATAATAGCATGGTATGGATGTCCTGAGAAAGTTCTCATGGATAATGGACCGCCTTACGTAGAACCAGCGTTGACTAAGGAATGCTTGAAAGGTGGAATTTCTAAGTTAACATCAGCTCCATATCATTCCAAGACAAACAGTTTACCCAAAAGAAATATTGGAACACTGAAGCATATTATGGAGAAATTGGCTGACAGTGTCATAACCCATAGGAAAGATTGCCTGGCAATAAGTGTCATGGCATACCGTACAACGCCCTATGATGTTACTGGGTTTTCTCTGTTTCAGATGTTGAATGGCTGGGAAACTACAATAAGCACTGAGGTTAGTCAATGGGAGTTTGTGGAAAAGAGTTCTTATGAAGACACCATAGAAGAACATGCAGTCAAGATGCAGAAGCTATTTGTCAAGGCTAAGAGTAAAGAAGACACAATTTTGAGAAAGATGTGCCGCCAAGTGGAACATAAAGCCTGGAGTACTTCCCCATGATCATTTCCAGGTTGGTGATCTGGTATTGTTTGAGCAAAGACGCCAAGAAAAACACCCAAGAAGAGGTCTTCAGTGATGGGTAGGCCTATGAAGATTATCTTGGTTAGTCCAGGGCAAAAAACCTAGTTCAAGGAGTCAGAGCTGCCCTAGGAGAATAATCATCCTGTGTTCATCCTCAATTCCTTAAGCTGTTCCATGGGGAATTAGAGCTAATGAAGGCCAAGAAGATGAGGCTGATTCCCCCAAAGAGAAGGAAGGGGCCTTGTGACTGTACAACAGTCACTGTTAGGTATTTAGCCAAATAAATACTGCAAGATATAAAGTTGCTCTATTTTCGCTGTTTGTTTTATGTAGATAAGTTGGGCTGGAATTCTTCAGACAAAGATTCCTGGGAACTTAGTATGTATATTCAATAAAAGAACAGAAGGCAAGATTGGCTGAATCAATCTTGGAGACTAGGTGTCTCAAAAAAATTTAATTAACCAGGAAGATTAATTAAAACAATATATGTAAATATAATTAATGAGGATTTAATTATATTGGTTAATTGTCTTGACTGTTCCAAGAGGTATGGTTATGGTTAGCAATAGGTAAAACCCCAAATTTGGATTTTAAAGCACTATGATGGTGTTTTGTTTGAGATTCAGAGTGTTTTAACAGATTTTTAAAACACAAGAAACCCATTAAATGTAACAATAACTGAGTAAAGGTAATGATGCCTAGGAATTCAGGTTTGATCAGCTAGTTCCAAGTTGAAACATCAATAGCTGAGTTTTGGGATGTGTAATCCACAGGGTTTTGGCGCCAGAAGCTGGGGAAGCTCCTTGCTGAATTGGTACATTGGGATGAATAGAGTCAGGTGAATTCTTCCCATTGCAGGTTGATTCTAATAGGTTGAGAAATATCAGTGATCTTTTAGGTAAAAATCTAGGCTTGGATGACTCAAATGTCATAGACTACATGATATAAATCATAGGTTGATTCAGGAACAGAGGGGGTTTACAGCTGAATATGCCCCAAATGATATATAAGCAAAAACAGATAATTTTCATATACAGATCTATTTGTTGATTTTGACGCTTTCCCCTCAACCTCTTTTTAATTATCATGCCTTCTTTATTACTATTTGAAAGAGGAAAATGGGGTGCTTTGTGTATAGAATGCTGCTGCAAGAAGAGAAGTTCCTACCAGCTTGCTTGAGGAGGCTTGGGAGAGTCTGGAGTCTCTAAGATTGCACTTGAGGAATCTTTGGTAGAAGTAAAAGCGGCTTTTGAAGAACTATACCAACTATTTTGCCAGAGAAGGAACCCTGGTACAAAGAGATAAATTTTATGCATTGGACTCCTGGAACTTGCTGTTAGGGTTCAATAAAGTTTTGCAATAAGTAAAGGACAGAGTCAATTGTGAATTGAGGCGTTGAGAAACAGAGAGGAAAAGAGTGTCAAAATTATGGCTTGTTGGAGAGATGACAAAAAAGTTGTCTCATAGAATTGCCTCCCTGGATGCAAAGCTCCTGGAAGCTTTGTCACAGGAAGGTAACAGCAACAAGAGTCATGGGCAAGATAATGGTAAGTTTGACTGGTTAGACCTGGGTCTGCCACAGGCCCCTCCTCAAAGACAGACTGGGAAATAAGTACATCATAACAGCCATTGATTACTTCACCTGTTAGCCATAGCATGGGCAACAACTAACCACACCACCCATTACCACCATCACCTGCTTCATTGGCAATGAAATTGAGGCCCACTTTGGGCAACCCAAACTCTTCATTGGAGATGGTGTCCCCAAGCTTGCTGGACATTTCATGAAGGTGTACTCCACCAAGAATGCCCTCCAATGAATTGTCACAACCCTCTATCATCTGCAAGCCAATGGACACGTAGAGCAATTGAATGGCTCACTGGTCTAACTGATCACCAACCTCTCACAGGAGCATACCAATACTGTGTGGACTGAACGCTTGCCCACTGCTCTCCTTATCTTATAAGCAAGAATCAACAGGGGCACCGGGTTCTGCCTTAGCGCCCTGGCCTTTGGGACACCTGATAGCTTGACAGGGGTAGAACAAGGGAAATTATGATCCATGGTTCCTGGGAAACCCCCCCTTGTTTTTAACTCCTTCCCTGATCTAGCGGTGTGCCAAAGCATAAGAAATTGAACACAAACAAAATAAGCAAGGGACAAAACACCTTGAGCCAATTTTTGCTGTAGGTGACCCTGTCTATACCTTCAACCCCAATTCAGCTAAATTAGAACCCAACCACTTGGGGCTCTTCAAGATACTGCAGTCTATAACAACCACACTTATCAACTTGAATATGCTCAAGGGAACACTGAGAAGCTTCACCACAATTGCTTGCATCCCTGCTATACCATCTCCACACAAAAGTTGTTTGTGCGGACCTTCTTATATCTTCCGCAGACTGATCCTGGTGTCTGACAACAAACAGGGGGCAAGGGGGGTGTTGCAACTAAGTTTCCAGACTTGCCTGCTAACATATCTTACAATCTACAGGGGGCGCTCAATGAGTTGCCCCTTGATGTATCTAATAACATGAACCAATCTGATGGCAATATCAAACTGCAGGCACTTTCTCCTAATTAGGAGCGCTACCAATTTGACCTGCTGATCTCCGCACAAGTTATTCCCCAGCTTCAATCTCTACATGGAACATGTCACTATGCTACTCCCTTGTGTCATTGTGGCTTTCACCATATAGTATGTTAATCACAATATTCTACAATAAACAATACCTTATTCTAATCATTCTTGTCCTTTTTATTGGACTGTTGTCTTCCCCAACTCAAATACTGAACTCTAATTGATTCAGTTGCAACAGTAATTGACCTGGTAGATCAGTTTTCAGATATTTTTGCTAAGGATATCACTAATTATGGTTTAGCTAAATGAGTTATTCATCAAAATAATACTAGTGATGCTCCCCCTTCCAAGCTAAACCTTACCAATGTAGTTGGGTAGAAGATGCCCAAGTGTCTAAGGAGCTCAAACAGCTACTAGACGCTGGGTTGCTTACTCTCTCCTAAAGTCTATGGGCCTCCCCTTTTCTCATAATAAAGAAGAAAGATGGAGGTCACCACATTGTGATGGACTATTGACAGTTAAACTCCTTAACTAAGAAGGATTCTTACCCCTTGCTTTGTATCAATAATGCACTCTGCCGCCTTGGAGGCTCTAAGTTCTTCTCACCTATGAATTTGGCTTCTGGTTACTGGCAAATTGACCTCTCTCTGGAGGATAGGCAAAAAGCTATGCTTATCACCTCTGAAGGATTTTTTGATCCCACTCAAATGCCGCAAGGACTCTGCAATGCTCTAGCTACCTTCCAACAATCCATGGATTCCATACTTTGTTATCTGAAGCTTTCATGTGTCCTAGTGTACTTGGATAATATAACAGTATTCAGTGCTACCTTTACTTATCACCTGGCCTACCTCAAAGAAGTGTTTCTAAAAATTTAAGAAGCTGGCCTCAAACTAAAACCATCAAAGTGTGCTTTCTTTAAGGAACTTCTTAAATTCTTGGGCCATGAAGTAATCCAAACAGTGATTTGACCTATGACCAAGAAAGTTGAGGCTATCAACAAAATGCTTCCACCTACCAACCTGTGTGAAGTACAAGTCTTTCTGGACATGATGGATTACTACAGAAAGTTTATTGCTGACTTTGCCAACACTATCAAACCTCTGGTTCAACTATTACACAATGTCCTCTTCAAATGAACTGCTAGTCAACAACAGGCCTTTGAGGCTCTTAAGCAAAAACTCAAATAGGCTCCCATCTTGGTATATCCTGACTATGATAAAGAGTTCATTCTTTACACAGATGCTAGCAGCCTAGCTATTGGGGCCATTCTGGCCCAACTAGATGATGAGGGAGTGGATTAACCTGTAGTTTATACTTCTTGTGTCCTCAAAAAACACAATAAGAACTATAGTGTAACTGAGAAAGAATGCCTTGTTGTACTGGATGCAGCTAAACAATTCTGGCACTATGTTTATGGCACCCATTTCACTATGGTCACTGATCACGCTTTGCTCAAGTAATTGCAGCAGCTCAAAGAACCAGAAGGACAACTAGCTAGATGGGCTTTTTGCCTGCAAGGTTATGATTTCACTATACTACATTGTCCTGGAATCCAGCATCAAAACACTAATGAATTGTCCTGAATGCATATCCTTGCTCTACACCCTGCTGAAGCTGATAAATTATATGAACTAATACAGTGTTTTTAAAAGCTATGATGACAACCAAAAATACCTCAGATTCTGACAAAATGATTTCAGATTTAAGAAAATTTCAACTATCAGGTTAAATATATACACTCTGTTAACAGGGATTTTTGGTGTTAATGGGCAAAATGGGTCAACACAGCAAAGAATTGCTCACACGCCAAGCAAGACTATTCAAAATACTATCTGAAATACATTGATTCACAAACAAAATGGTGTGGGTTGAATTTTGGTGTACATATGGGTCATTATTTCAGGGATTAGGCCATTTTCTAATACTCATGCTGCTAAGTCACAGCATAGCACAGTTTAATTTTGAAAAAGTAACTAATCAACATTTTATATTTAAAACAGTAATAACTCAATGAAAAATTAATATTTTTTTACACTGTAAGCTATCAAAATGAAGCTAAGAATCTCATCTTTCTAAAGGTGCAAAATTGTAATATATTTACTATACTAAATGTTAAAGCAGAAGTTTTTTAAAAGAGCATAGTCTGGATTTTATTATATTATTTTGATAATGATAAAAAGAAGGTTATTTTAAAGCTAAATAAACTTATTTTTTACTATACAATAGGTATTTTTTGTTTGAAAAAAATTAAAGATAAGGTCAAGAGCATTACTTTCAAATTTTTTTATTTAAAAAGCTCAATTTTTTTAGGATTATACAGTGGTTTAAGTTAGGATGTTTTTATCACTGTTTAAATTGGTTTTAAGGTTCAAATGAGCTTTAGCCCTCAATTTAAGCATATTTAAAATAGAATTCTTTAATATTTTATCATTTGAAAATATGCAGAAGTGTTACAATTGAGTGAATACATTATTTTAATTGATTTGCATTGATTACAAAGAGGGTATGATGTAACATTAATGCTTAATTGCTCCACATATATCATTTTTGCATGAAAACTGGGTATTTCATTTATTCTAGAAATATAAATTTAAGTTGAAATTTTAATAAAAGCTATCACATCATTTCTTTCAGAATGGTGTCATAAGTCTTGGTATATAAGCGCTAAAGCGCCACCTAAGGTTTACTTCAAACCATCTTTACAAAAAGATATCATTCCTGCAACCAGCACTCTTTTTCAAGCCATCTATACAAAGCATCTAATTATCAGCAATCATAAATCCAATACTTTGGAATCTATGAACTTCATCTCTACCATGCAGCCCTTTTCCTCATTGGGAGTATCAACAAAACGTGAAAGAATTGCTATGCTTAAGAAAGCATTTTTCTTTGTTTCTGGAGGAAATCTTAATTCCTTCATCAATCACTTCCTCACTCCAACTGAGTTTGGAAAAACAGAGTTCCTTCCTGCTGTTCAAAATGAGAAATTACACAGGATACTTGATAACTTAAAGGATATCCTGAAATCCTCTCCCCAAAAGCATCTCTCAGCCTTGAAATCTCTTATTACTTCCAGTTACTCTTTAAAAGAGCTTTATGATATGGGGTTTAATATAAAAAAACTGAGTTTGAATACTCAAGAAAAATAAATAAAAATAAAAATGTAAGCTTAAACAAAAAAGCCAAAAAAGTAATAACTATTCATTAAAAAAAGAAATAATAAAAAATAATTAAAAAACCAAAGGAAAATTCCTTTTGAAACAAGCCAGTTTACAAAAAAAGAACCAGAAAAAATTTATAAAGATATTGAAAACAAAATGAGTGAATACTCAACTGCAATAAAATACTCTCTCCTAAAAATAAAAAAGAAATTTATAAAAGTATGAAAATAAAAAACAAGATTACAATATCAATTTCAACTTTCTATAAACTAATACCAAAAAAAAATAATAAAGAGTAAAAAAAAACTGACATGTGTAACATTTGCAATTTAAAAATTTTGTAGAAAAAAGGAAAGAAGAATGTGAAAGCAAAAATTTACCACTTCCAGAAACCATAAATGATGACTTAAAATCTATTGATCAGCACAAGGACTTTTATGTTCATCAAAATAGAGAATATAAAAAATATTTTAATGATTTAGATGATGAATCTTGTGTTATAGTCAGATTATAAAGAGAATTTAAAAGTTGGTGGTGATTCAATAGAAACCAATAGCTGTTTTTATTCAAAGAGACCTATTTTTATTAGGATTTGCATTGACATTTAAAGAAATTAATAAAGTTAAATATGAATCCCGTGATTTTTTATCTCAAATATTGTCTCATGCTTATATATTTTTTGGTGAATGTCTAATAAGGATTATTAAATCTGATAGATTTTAAAAAATAAAATATAAAAGTATGGTCTGATAATGGAAATCATTTTAGATCATATGAATTTTTATATTACTTATTTACAGAGGCATCTAAATATATTAGGGGTTCTATAAAATATAATGTTTTGTTTAATGTCATGAAAAAAGCATTGTTGATAGTTGCTTTGGTAGGATATAAAAAATGTAAAGAAGAAAGAATATCAGCTTTATATTAACAATATTAATGATCTTAAAAATATTTTTGAGCAAGAAGAAAAAAGAAAAGAATTATATAAATCAGTGCTACTTTAAATTCAGAACCTGAACATAAAAATGCAGGATTATCAAAATACTTGGTCCAAATTTCAAATCACTTTTGCGGGCACTTATCTGAGTGAAAAATAAAATATTTAATAAAATTAACCATTTAATTTGAATTTTTTTGGTTTATTTAAATTGGCAAATTTTGAATTTCTTGAGCAAATAACTCAACTAACAAAAGAAAAAACACAACAAACAAATGTTGGATACATAAATCAGAAATGCGGGATTCTAATGTACAATTTAAGATTTCCTGTATTTTTAAACAAATCATAGACATCATGTAAAACTTAAAAAATCTGAAATTGCGGGGTTGTCAAATCCAAGAACTAAATTTTAAATCAAAATGAGGTGAGTTTGAAATAAATATAATTTATGGGTGTCTCAAAAAGGATGTCAAAGGATCTAGAGTGGATTTGTGCTAATTCTTTTAGGAATGAAAGGCATTCTCAAAAATCATCCTATTCCATTTTAGGACAGCTAAAATTTAGAGCATAATATTCACCAGCTTAACATACTTAACAATAAAATTGACTAAAATGTACACGTCTCTTTTTGAGTTTAAAATTTTTAATAAAAATTTATTATGTCTTCTTTCAATAACAACCAAATGAACAAGCTGTTCCCTGGCCTTGATGAAATCATGCAGGGCTACACTGGGTCTTCCAACAGTAAAGCCTCTGTCTATGGTCACACCCAACCCGCAGGCCCCTCCCCAAGCACTACCCAGTAGTGTCTTCTTTCTCCTGCGTCCTCAAGCATGGCCCTGTTTGCCCATCATGCACAGGAAGCTGCCAACCCAAATTACATATCAACAATGGCATCCAGAACCAGCCAATTGAGCCAAGTGGTCACCCAGTGAAGCCTGAATCAAGAAACAGCCAGTCAGATGGCACTATCTGGTTCTCAAGGCAGACACACCCAGCTTCCAGCCAATCAGCCAGCAAGGTGCAGAAGAAAATTAATCACTCTAGAGATTGTTCTTGAAATGGTTGAAAAGCAAGGGATGCTTATGTCCAGTGGGGAAATTGCGGCCATGATGAGTTTTGCAAAGTCCACTATGGCTGCAACCCTGCAAGCCCACACCAACTGTGGCCCCCTCCCAAGAAGACCCCAACTGGTGCCTGTACTTCAACTGAAGGTGAAAAAGCCCATCCTCTCACAATGGCTATCATGGAGCTGACCCATGGATGCCCCTGGTCTAGGTATGTCTCCAACTGGGACTCCACGGAATTTTCACAATAAGAGAATGGTGAATTTGTGGATGCACAGAGTTGTGGTTGCTATCAGAATCTTTTTCAATCAGGTTTGCAGTGGCCCCAGTTTGGTGGATATCAACCTGTACAATGCAACCATTATTAATTTTATCAAAGGAAGGGTAATGAGGGCCCGTAATGACATCATTTTCTTGTTGTAGGCCAAGATTGTGGCAAGTATCCAAGACTTTGGGTGAAAGTGCATCCAATCTGACGTCTACAAGTGCGGCCCAATCTTGTATCAATTTTTTAGGGTTTTGTTGAAAGTTTCCCCATTGGGTGTCAATTATTACTCAGCAATATCAAACACTGCAGATGGGTATGCATACCAGACAGAGCTCAAAGACATGACGGAGGAGTGGGCTACCCAACAAGCCGTGTACACAGTTGTAATGAGTGCTGAGATGAATCAGCATGAGTGGGCAACCAAAGAAATTAGGGCTGTGGGGCATACCTGTTGGTCCTACCCCACTAACCACGCCAACATGCATCTTGCAGATGTATGTCTCTACAATTTTGGTTCAGCTCTCAGGCGCTTAAAGCCTGCCACCTACAATGAACTATGCTTCTAAATTGAGAAGGGGAACAAGCTTTTCCCTTCCATATTTTTCCAGGACTTATAAGATCTCATCCTCTTCTTTTCAAGTGATAGTGATAAGTCAAGAAAGGACTCCTGACTTTCCCCACGCTCATCCATTCAGTTTGTCAAGCCCACATACATGACAGAAGAAGAATTAAAGCAATTGAATCAATCAGCGCTTACTGTCTTTATTCAGTCAACAAACCAAGCCTCTCAACCCCCCTGTCAAGACCAAGCCACCCGCCTTTCACCCTGACTCCCAGACCACCAGCCATTCCCTTGCCATAACCTCCAATGCTGTCCCATCCACAGGTGCAGATAATGGCAATGTACATTCCGCCCATTCCCTCCCCCACTTGTCCCTTGATCAGTAAAATAAATTTTTTCTTTGTGACAACTTATTAAGTTGATATTTTTATTTTGATGTATAATTAATAACATATTCTTTTTACATTATTGACATTCTCATAATCAATAAAATGTTGTATATTTTACGAATAACATAAAATTATTTGCATAAATATTTTTTGTTATCAATAATAAATTAAGAACCACAGATGTAAATATTGTATTAGAATATTGCAATTAGACATTAACTCTTGATATTTTGATAATATGTGCATAACTCAATGCATTTTGTTTAATAAAATTCATTGTAAATAAGGCCTTTCTTATTGAAATTTAATTAAATGGACTGTGTTTATATTAGAGAGCCATTAACAATCAGTACAAATATTTTTACATAGTGCATTTTAAAGCCTGTATATTTACCTAGTGGTAATAATTCTTTAAACTTTTCAGTTGGATTTTGTGAGGTAATAATGATGTAATGGGTTAATAAATTACTTTTTATTGCCATTAATTGGCTGATTTTCTTTGCTGTGGCAATAGTGTATTTTCTGATATTTAAACACTAGTATCCAATTAGTTGGTTTCACATCCAATTGCACAGGCAATAGGAAATGTGGTTGGCACCCTGATAGCATCTGGTCTTAGGGTGGCAACCACGTTTCCTATTGCCTGTGCAATTGGATGTTAAACCAACCAATTAGATACTAGTGTGTAAATATCATAAGTGTTCACAATTGCCACAGCAAAGAAAATCAGCCAATTAATGGTAATAAACAGTAATTTATTAACCCATTACATCATTATTACCTCACAAAATCTGACTGAAAAGTTTATAGAATTATTAGCAATAGTTAAATATACAGGCTGTAAAATGCACTATGTATCAATATTTGTACTAAGCGTTAATGGCTCTCTAATATAAACACAGTTCATTTCAATGAATTACAATGAAAAAGGTCTTGTTTAAAATGAGTTTTATCACACAAAATGAATTGGTTATGCATATAATATCAAAATATCAAGAATTGACGTCTAATTGCAATATTCTAATGCAATATTTACATTTATGGTCTTTAATTTATTAAATATGATGAAAAATATTCATGTGTTGAAGGTAGTACTATAAAAACAAGTTTTTTTATGGAATTCAAACATAATGTCAAATATTTACACACTTATCAACAAATTAGAGTCAGCCCTCCAAAAGGTTGTTGAACTTGAACACAACACAAGGGAAATTGTGGTAAATCAACTGGGAAATGAGGGAAGGAACTTGGTCCATCAAAACAAAACCGCAAAAAATAGCCTGGTAACAATAGTCAACAAAGAACAAAAGGAAATAGTTTTAAATCCTGAAAAGGAAATATCTAAAGCGGTTAGATTTTAAAAGTGAAAGTTACAACTTGTGGGAATTTGCAAAAACCAGCAGAAAGAAAACTCAAAAATCAAATTGATTGAAGGAAATGAAAGATCAAAGGAAATCAACACAAATAAAGAAGAAACCAATCAAATGGAAACAGATGAAAACAAAAAAAAATCAAGAAGCAGAAGTGCCTCAAGAAACAAAGAAAATTCAACTAATGAAAATCAAGAGGAAACACAAGTAGCACAGAAAATAAGGAAAATCAAGCCCAGAAAAACAAATGAAGAGCAGCCAATGCTCATGAAGTTTGCTGAAGGGGCACCTGTGGCTGAGGGGGCTGCAGGGAAAACAATCAGTAAGTCTTTTTATGTTTTACTTATAATTACTTTAGTTATAACTAGGAATGGGGACAAGGTTGCGGAAGTGGTGGCTTTCACGCTGAGTTGGTTTTACAGGGGTTACCAATCACTGGTAGCCCCTGTAAAGCAAATAAATAAAAAATAAAATAAAAATTAATTCAACTGAATATGAATGATTTTGCAAATATTGCAGCTAAAGCCAAAGAATATTTACCACCTGTGGGGTGCTTGCTGTAGATTAGGGAAGCATACAAAATAGGAGCAAATACCAACTTCAAAGAGATGAATGAAATTTGTGGGGATATCAAAATAAACTTTGATGAATATATTTATGAAAGTATACAACAATTTCCCTTTTCAAATATCAATGAATATGAAAAAACCTAATAAAAACCGGCTTTCAAATAGGAACTGAATATATTAAAACTGAAACTTTTAATGAATTATTCAAGGCATTGTCAAATAAAGTTGGGGATGCAGTCTTTGTGAACACATTTAAACCTTTATTTTTTTTGCCAAGGCATGAGGGCAAATACAAGTCAGATGCCCTGGAACCATCTTTAAGCTCAGTCAAACATTCTATATAAACATATTAGTTTAAGTATACAAAAGATTATGCATGTTTTCTGAAAAATATACCTTGCAAAGGATTCACATTGCAGTATACCTAGGAATCCTACTACATTGCATATTAAAAACAACTCCTTTGTACTGGCATTGTTGTATGGGTTTTACATGCCTCCCAAAAAGAATCTGCTGATCAGTTTGCTTACCTGCCTCCCTTTTATTAAGCATTCAGCAACTACCAGGGTGCAGGGCGCCACCCCTCTAGCAATTGCATCCAGGGTTGTCCACCACGTACAGAAGAGTACGTGGACCTAAGTAGACACTCTAGCTGAAAATTTGATTTTGGGGTATAATTCCCCAGAATAATCACATTCCATTTGCAATTTGCATCTCCCTAATAAATTATATTCCCTTGCAATTTAACCTTTTAATTTTTAATTTTATTTTATTTTATTTTTTTACTTTAAAAATTAAAATTAAAATTTTAATATTTAAATTTTAATATTTAAATTTTAATATTTAAATTTTAATATTTAAATTTTAATATTTAAATTTTAATTTTTAAATTTTAATATTTAAATTTTAATATTTAAATTTTAATTTTTAAATTTTAATATTTAAATTTTAATTTTTAAATTTTAATATTTAAATTTTAATTTTTAAATTTTAATATTTAAATTTTAATTTTTAAATTTTAATATTTAAATTTTAATTTTTAAATTTTAATATTTAAATTTTAATTTTTAAATTTTAATATTTAAATTTTAATTTTTAAATTTTAATATTTAAATTTTAATTTTTAAATTTTAATATTTAAATTTTAATTTTTAAATTTTAATATTTAAATTTTAATATTTAAATTTTAATTTTTAAATTTTAATATTTAAATTTTAATTTTTAAATTTTAATATTTAAATTTTAATTTTTAAATTTTAATATTTAAATTTTAATTTTTAAATTTTAATATTTAAATTTAAATTTTTGAATTTTAATATTTAAATTTTAATTTTTGAATTATAATAGTAATATATCTAAATATATTATAAGACATTAGTTATAGTTGCAAACATGTCAAATAATAAAAATAAGTTAAACATTGAGAACTGAATTTATCTGCAACAAGCAGTCTGCTCCACTTAAGTTCTAAACAAGTGATTGTTTAGAACTTGAATTAACTTTTCCTTGTAATATGATTTGATAAATATATTCAATATACTTGACCAACGTCATAAGTACTAATTAGTAAGAAATACATGGAAATCATTGGTTTTTGCGTTGTGTGGCTATAGTGGCACTGAAGTAATAAGGATCAGATGATGACTTGTGTCAGGAAATCCTGATCTATTAGGATTGACTGATCCATATCCCTATCACTGAAGCTGTTTTGACATTGGACAGATCACAGCCAGAGTAACACAGCTATTCCAAAATACAGAGAAACTATAACAAGATTGATATAGTTTACAAGTCAGAAGACACCTGAGACATTCTGGGTCTCAGGTCACATGGCAATCCAGAAGCTTCTATAATTAGATGATAGGCATTCTGGATTCCAAATTAAGACACAAACCCAACTCAAAGATTAGAACGGAGAATTAAAAATATCCTGTTTCATTGAGAAGTGAGACAGAGGACTGCCTGTGCAAATTTTGCACATTATACCAAGCACAAGGCAAGGTTGGTCAAGAATGGATGTCAACTTAGTTTTCTGTAACTAATTCAAGGTATATCTAGGCTGAAGAGGAGAAATCAGCAGCCTAGAATATTATCTCATCTCAAAACCTTATTCAGGTTTGGGATCCAACTCTGGGGGTGAAACTAGTAGCTTGGGGATGATAGGCTAGCTAGTAAGAGTTGTCTGCAGCTAGACGCCAGTTTGGCTGCTAGCTTTCAACTATAAAGGGTCCTTCCAAGATCACTTGGAAGCCAGACAATTAATACCCTTCAACATCACTACTAGTCCAAATAGTAGTGGTGTCAAGTACAGTAAGAGCAACTTATTAATACTTTTGAATTCCTTCCAAATCACCATAGATGATGTCACATCTCCAAAGGACCACAGGACTTCCACATCACTTGGATTAAGCAGCAACAGAACACAGCCTGCTGCAACACCCATCCACACCAATAGTAAACATTTCTGTCTTCTTACAGATTTTCCTATTCCCACATGCATAATATAAACAATAAAAACTATATCTCTTCTTCCTCAAGATCCAAAAATCTTGACAGTGGTGCTCACTACAAAAACAAGCTTCCATTGGTGGCAAGTCAAGGTGCTGCCTTGCCCTCATTAACCTCCGGCTTCATTGATAAATACGGGGGGATACATGGAGACCAGCAACACTGAACGTGATTAATCCTTACAATTAGAGCTGACTACATATGAAGCACCCACGCTTCCGCTGGATATAATACAGATTGACATTACAGGGACTGCTGTTGCCATGGGCTAACAACAATACAAAATAGAGGAGTTATGTGCCATCTTGCAAGCTTTGCAACATGGAAGACATAATCTCAAAAATCCCCAAGGCGACGCTGAGTTAAATTTGTTCCAGATTGATGGTACCACCCTCAACCTGAGTAATAATTTCCACAGATACCAGGATGTTACTTGCACCCAACTGGGTCAGCTCCTCCAACTGAATCAGAGCAGGGTCCAAGAGGTGTTTGCATATTTTGTGCACCCAGCCATCAAACATCTTCAGCAACTGGTTGCCAGGCAGGAGCTGGAGTTGAACGAGCTTAACTGCTTTTGCTCCAAGCTACAGTTGACCAACTTTAATTTGGTCATTCAACTGAACTTCAGCTTCACAACTGTACAGACTGTTGTGTCAGATCTATGTGACTCCACTGCCTTTGCCCATGGTAGGGTAGACAAGATAGTCAACCAGTTCAACAACCAGGTTGGCCAACTTGTGGGTGGTGTCCTGGACAATCAAGGCCTGAGTGCACATTGGGTTACAGATGTAACCAATCATTGTGTAACCTTAAGCCATCACGTACAGATGTTGCCAAGCAGCCAAGATCATGCAGATCTTGTCACCCAGCAGGAGGACTTGTGCCATTCAATCAGAAACAACTGCACTAAGCAGGACGCCTGTCACTCCAAGGTAGTTAATTATGTCAACAAAATTGCAGAAATGGTCAAGAAAATAAAGACCACTAGCCGTAACCAACATCCCGTTAATGACAAACAGGAGGACCATCAGTGCTATCTGGATCACGCCAAATACGCCAAGGACCAGAAGAAGCTATGGGATGCAGTAAAAGATGCACAGAATTTAGCATCTGAGCCATACAAAGACATAGCAGGGCTACTCCTGTGATCTTACCACCTCTGAATTCCAGACCAAGGAACTGTTAAACCAACATGATCTTTTAGCCAATACAGTGTTAACAGCAGAGAACAACTAAAGTTTTCTACTAGAGCAGGTACTCAAGCAAAACCTCATATAAGGAATTTGAAGCTAATGTGTTAGCCAGATTGGCTAGGTTGGAAAATATAGCCTCTTCTGAAAGTAGCACATCTTCAGGCAGAAGAGTGTTGCCTGTACCGGCATCAAGTCCAGAGAAGCAGAAAAACTCCTTATTGCCAGACTTCTTTGATCTCTCTCCTGATCATGTGATTAATGATTCAGGCAACACCTGTAGAGTTCCTTGAGGAGTGATAGCTTTGCCTCCTCTTACTCCCTTGTCAGTACTGTGTGCTGGTAATACCCACACCACCAGAAAGGAAGCCACAGAACCAACTATCTCTGATTATAAGTTTAAGCCACTCAACTTGCCAAAGTTTGATCAAAATGGAAACATTCAAACTTTCATATGCCTCTTTAAAATGTCCATGAGAGATGCAAGCAACCATATGAAGGCAACCACCCTCATAAACACCCTTGATCCCACCTGCGTAGACAACATCATGCCCTGCCTACCACTGGACAATTGGACTTACAAAGATGCACACCAGGCTGTTACTGAGGAATTTGGTAGTGAAACCAGATTGCAAGCTTGAAAGGCGTAGTTCAGTAACATCCTGTTCAAAAAATATGAGTCTGTTCAGGACTTTGCAGACTGCTTCTATCATGAAGCTCTGGTACTCCTAGGCACTGGTGTCCTATCTGAGTTGGACTGCAGAATCACCATGGAACGTGCACTGCAGCCGTACAGAGAGTTAGCCAATGTCATGTTCCCTGCTCTGGATCAATCCAGCTCAACCCAACAGATCACCAGCTATTTGAGCCGCCTTGGGGCTCAGTTTGGAGCCCCAAATAAAGGACAGAATAATTGCTTGTCTACCCCCACCAAGGACAAACCTTACAAGCCCAAGTCCAACAATGCTGCTCCTGACTCAAATAGTAAATCAGGAAGCAACTACAAGGCCAAGGAACCATCAGGCCCTTGCCACAAGAGTGGTAAGAAAGGACACTGGGCCAGCGTTTGCAAGGGGAAAGGGTATGAGTCCTCAGTAAATGTGGTGGTCAACCAAAAACAGGATGACCATGGAAAAGTAAAGGCGGGCCAGCAGAGGAATATACTGAGTCTGCCACTTTCCCTATTTCAAAAGAACCAGACCGCCAGCCACCAGAGGTGGCTGAAACTAATACAGCTCCCTCTGAGACAACAACACCAGAGGCATCAATATTAGATCTGCCTTTAGTCAGTCTGCTGTCCCACTTTGCCCCCAAGCAGGAATTAAAAGAGGATCTTCTACACATGCTTGTATCAGACAACCTTTATGCTATTCCTGCCAGAGGTAGGGGACACCCAAGGAAGGTCACACTGAACGCTGTAGAGACAGTTTCCAAACTTTACGCGGCCCAAGCCCAGGAAACTTACCTTGCTTCCAATCCCAGCGTAGTCAGTGACCTACCTTCCTTGAAGGGAGTTCAATTCTTCCTTTCCATTGAGACCATTGAGGCCAACTTTCCTGAGATTGACCAAAGTCTCAAACAGTACTTCAATACTCTGGAACCCTTGGGTGTACACGTATTAAACTTACACTCTGAACTCTACCCTGAATGTACATACACAGATATCTCTGTTAATAAAGTCAAGGTGTGCACCATAATAGATAGTGGCACACCTATTAATATTGTGTCCACCTGCCTTGTCAGAAAGCTAGGCATTGCTCCTGACATTGCGCACACCAGAGTATATGGTACTGCCAGTAAACACACCACTACATCTGAAGGAGCTTACAGCGCTCTGACAATGCGCTTTGGCTCCATTGCCATGTCCTCTCCTATGTGGTCTTACCTAGTGAAAATTACTACGTGCTCATTGGTACTGCATTTATATGTATATACAGGGTCATATTGGACATGAAAGACAACACTCTGACTATCCTTTACCAGACCATCCCACTGTATTACACACGTGATGCAAAACCACCAGCTAAGGTAAAACCTAGCATCAATCTGGCATACAAGGACAGTGTGGTGGCAGTTCCCTACACCTGTTTGGGGAAAAGGGGAAAATGGTTGCCCACCCAGATTAAGGAGCACAAAGAAATCCTGCTCTGCTCAAGATTGACTCTTACACTTGGATCTGGCCAACAGCAGGTTGTCAACACAGGTTTAACCTTAGACATCCCCACAGAATTTTAAGGTGAAGTTCATCAGCCATGGGGACGTTCAAGATTCAAACCGTGTATTGCTCCTGGGATAATGATTCCTGGCCATGGAAAAATTCATGTCCTGATGGCCAATATTCAAGGGCACAACATCCACATCAAGAAGAACCATATTGTAGGATTTGTTTATCTGCTACCAGTTGAAGAACTGGACAGTTTTGAGTGTATTGGAGACCTGTCAGAAATGGATCTCCCTGATCAAGTTGATATTGCTGCCTATGTGACCACTCCACTAGCTGATCTATCTTCCCTCAATGACACTGAACGGGAACAAGCCAGTGCGCTTTTCAGAAATACCATTGCATATTTGCGGAGGATGGCTTTGATCTTGGGTGCGCAAATGAAGTCACTCACCACATCAACACAGGGGATAATAAACCTGTCTACCTCTAACCAATTTGACGCTCAAAGGCCAGTGAAGAGACTGTGAGCAACAAAATCCAGCAACTTTTAGACAGAGGCATGTTAATCCCATTTAAGAGTCCTTGGGCGTCACCCATCCTGATAGTAAAAAAGGACGGAAGTAACTGGGTAGTCATAGACTACCAATGCTTGAATTCAATTACAAAAAAGGACTCATACCTGCTTCCCAGGATTGACAACGCACTAGATTGGCTTGGTGGAGCTAAGTACTTCTCTGCCATGGACCTTATCTCAGGATACTGGTAGATTGAGCTTCCACCAGAGGAACAAGAGAAGTGTGCAATAATCACTTCTCAAGGCCTCTTCCAGCCAACTCAAATGCCACAAGGGTTGTGTAATGCACCTGCAACCTTCTAACAGGCCATGGACACTATCCTAGGTGATCTCAAACTCTCATAAATCCTAGTTTACCTGGATGATATCAATGTGTTTTCAAGGACTTTCACAGAGCACCTTGAGCACCTGGAGGCTGTCTTCAAGAGATTAGCGGACGCCAACTTGAAGATCAAACCCCAAAAATGTTAATTATTTAAGGATCAGTTGGAGTACCTTGGATTTGTTGTGGATACAACTGGACTTTGCCCCCAACCATCCAAAGTGGAGGCTATCACCAAGATGAAGCAACCAGAAAGCAAACACAACATATAGGTCTTTTTGGGGATGGTAGGATACTACCGTTGTTTTATCCCCAATTTTGCACGTACAGGCAAGCCCCTGTTTCATCTACTAAAGAATGGGGTCCCCTTCCTATGAAAAGCAGCATGCCAAGACACATTTGACGCCCTTTGCACCAGCCTGTCTTCAAGCCTGGTATTAATGTACCCAGATTTTAGCTGACCTTTTGTGGTGCATACAGATCCTTTATTATCCGCCCTTGGAGCTGTTCTTTCACAATTGGACAACAGCAGGGAAGACACCAGTGGCCTGTGCTAGCTGTTCTCTGAACATACATGAGAAAAACTACAAAGTCACCAAAAGGGAATGCATTTCTGTAATATACACCTACAAGCAATTTAGGGTATACTTGCATGGGGTGCACTTCACTGTGGTCACCAACCACGCTAGTCTGAGTTGGCTACAAAACCTTAAAGAGCCAGAAGGACAACTGGATCAATGGGCATTAAAGCTCCAGGCTTTTGATTACACTATATTCCATCACCCAGGAGCCAACCACCAGAACATAAATTGCTTATTGAGACTACCAACAGTTGCTATAGTAGCAACCCAGGGCAACATACTGTACAATAAGATGTTCAACAACCAGTTCAAGGACAAACCAGACAAAATAAAGGCCATCCTCCAAGAGCTCCAAAAAGACTGTTAGGTTGAGAATCAGAAATTGCATAGTACCACAAGGGTGCTAAATACATTTTCCCAAGGCTTTCAGAACAGCCAGACCTGATAATGGCTGCCCACAAAGCTGTGGGTCATGGCGGCTTAAAAAACAGTCCACCAACTTCAAAAACACTACTACTGGGAGTCACTCCTTTTTGAAGTTAAAGAGACCCTGACTTACTGTACAGAGTGTCAACACAAGAAGCCTTTCACTGAGAAGCACCAGTATAAAGCAGTAGAGCCCAAGTTTGCTTGGCATACTGTTAGCATAGATGTGGTTGGGCCCCTGCCCATGTGTGTTGGTTGATTGTGCAACACATTGTAGCAATTGATTGCCTTACCAAATGGGTAGAAGCCAGAGCTCTTTAGCACGTCAGCGCCAAATTGATAGCCAGGTTTGTGTTGGAACAGATCATTAATCAACATGGTTGCCCTCAGTTTGTTCTTACCAACAATGGTACAAACTTCACTGCTCACATAATTACCAAATTAAATGAGCTCATGGGCGTAAGGGGAGTGCTCTCTACACCATACCACCCAGAAACTAATGGAATAATTGAGAGAGCCAATGGCACCTTAATCAACATTCTGCGTAAGCTGGCCAATGCCCAGACTTCAGAATGGTATCTCTTCCTGCCTGCCTGCTGTTGTGTTTTCATACAACATCTTGATCCACAGTACAACTGGCTTCTCCCTGTTCCAACTGACGTACAGAAGACATCCGGCCATCCTGCCAATTCTCTTCTCAGCAATGGGAGACCCGGGTAAAATAACATATCAACAATATATGTCTAGGTTGGCCAACACGCTCATCAAGCTCAAGCCAAAGCTTTCACCAAAACCTCCCTCACCAGGAACAAAGGACGCAAGACTGATAACAAGAATTAACGCGCCTTAGCCAAATTTAAAATTGGCACTCAGGTTTTGTATCATGACAGAGTTGTGGGACAGACTCATAAGTTTGACAGCATTTGGAAAGGACCTCTCCAGATGTTTATCAATCAAGGATCTGGCCAATGAGAAAACTCATTAACAGAGTCCACGCCAGGTTCCTCAAGCCATATTTTTCCATTACAAATATTGGCTCACAATAAAGTTTACTAAAAGAAAATTCTAAGAAAATTTGAAATAGGGAAAAGACTTTATTGCAGGGGACGCAAGGATCACCCTCCTGGTACTCAGGGTCCTCTTCATCCTCTTTGGGATTGGCCACTTGGGCGCTCCCTCTTTAAGAACGCTGCACTAACTGCCTCAGGCTCCAGATTGACATAAAAGGGAACTTCCTTCCCTCAGCAAACCAATAAGTGGCGGCCTGCAGCCAGATTTGACGCTCACTTGAGACTATTTGAGAAAACAAAACAAAAGGAATGGATATCCCCAGAGACAGCATCAACCCACCAGAGCCCAGCATCCAAGGGGAAGCGCACAACAAGGTCACACAGTCCAACATAAAGTTGCAAATATACCAATAACAACAAGGCTACAGCGCCTTAAGACCGCCCAGTTTATTACAAACCTTCTCTAATTGCACCGCCATATTATCAGCATTAGCCATTGACAGGCTAAGATCAGGGTTAATAATTATGTCCCCACATAACTCCATCCTGTGAACCACCTGCTGCTTGGCCCTGCTATCAATGGCAGCCTACACACTACATACAACACAGAAGATAGGGCTGTCCCGCACATCTGAGTTGTTGACACCCAGTGACAGATACAGTAGTGGAAACCCCTCTAGAGCGCCAAACCAAGAAGAAAACACCCACAAGCCAAAGTCCAGAATACAGCTTTGGCAAGCATCAACTACTCTGCCAGCATCACCAGTACTCACCAAGAGCTTGGCCAAGTGATCACCCAACCTCCCCGCCAGGTCATCATTGTCAACGCTATGGAAACCATTGCTATAATGGGTGATACACCTCTTAAGATCATGGCGCTGGCGCTGAGCTATTACCACAAATAGAAATTGAGGGATTATATCCATTCCCAAATAATGTTGGGAGATGGAGAAACCCGCTTCACCCAATCAGAGTAAGGGCACAGAGTCAAGGTCAGGCAGATTGGCGTCCACTGAGCAATATGTAAAGGTACCAGAGTTAGGATCCACTACCAAGGACTCCCTCTCCAAATTTTGAGGGCGGGTACGTGCTGAACTAGTCTGAGCCTCAGCTAGGCGCTTTTCACCACCAACAGAAGACTGCCCCACAGTTGCACCCTCTACCAGGATTTCATCACTATTTTCACCTGGTACTGAACTTTCAAGCCCAGACCAGAGTGAACCAGTATCTGCTTGTTAAAGCCCATAAAGCAAAGCCACCTTGGTCTCCTTGGAAAGCCTGCAGAAATGGCAACAGTCTTTCTCTGACATCTGTGCCATCATCTGGTGGGCATCAGACTTGTTACTAACACCAGAATAGTTGCTACTAATATTCCTGTGCTGAAGAAGTTCTCCAGAAATTATATAGATCAGTAAAGTGGGGGAAATGTCAGGAAATCCTGATCTATTAGGGTTGACTGATCCCTATCCCTATCACTGAAGCTGTGGGTTGACACTAGATGAGACACAGCAAAACTGAAACAGCTATTCCAGAATACAGAAAAACTATAACAATTTTGATATAGTTTACAAGTCAGAAGACAACTGAGTCATTCTGAGTCTCAGGTCACAGGATAATCCAGAAGCTTCTATAATTAGATGATAGGCATTCTGGATTCTGAATTAAGACGCAAACCTGACTCAAAGATTAGAACGGGGAATTACAACACCCTGTTTCACTGAGAAGTGAGACAGAGGACCGCCTGTGCAAATTTTGCACATTATACCAAGCACAAGGCAAGGTTGGTCAAAAATGGATGTCAACTTAGTTTTCTGTAACTAAGTCAAGGTATATCTAGGCTGAAGAGGAGAAATCAGCAGCCTAGAATATTATCTCATCTCAAAACCTTATTCAGGTTTGGGATCCAACTCTGGGGGTGAAACTAGTAGCTTGGGGATGATAGGCTAGCTAGTAAGAGTTGTCTGCAGCTAGACGCCAGTTTGGCTGCTAGCTTTCAACTATAAAGGGTCTTTCCAAGATCACTTGGAAGCCATACAATTAATACCCTTCAACATCACTACTAGTCCAAATAGTAGTGGTGTCAAGCACAGTAAGAGCAACTTATTGATACTTTTGAATTCCTGCCAAACCACCATAGACGGTGTCACATCTCCAAAGGACCACAGGACTTTCCCATCACTTGGATCAAGCAGCAACAGAACACAGCCCGCTGCAACACCCATCCACATCAATAGGAAGAACATCTGTCTTCCTACAGATTCACCTATCCCAACAGGCATAATATAAACAATAAAAACTATATCTTTCTTCCTCAAGATCCAAAAATCTTGACAACTTGCAAGGTCTGATTTGTGGCTTAAAAAAGCCAAAGTACCATCAAGTATTCACAATTGTTTAAATAAAATTAACCTATTTCTATCTTTTTTAATTTATTTATTTATTAGTGCAAAAGCCAATAATAATATTCAGTGCATTATAATAAAAACATATCCATCTTACCTAGTATAATTAATTTACTTACCTTTTCTATGTATTCTTGTATGTCTATAATACAATCAAACATCACATTATTATATAAATAATAATTTTTGAGCCCTAATAAAAACAAAATAAAAATAAAAGCAAATCAAACCTGGAGCACCCATTTATTTGATTGGCTTGGAGGCAAGGGCTTTGGGAAGGAAGAATTCTGAGTGCTCATAGAAAGCAGCCACCACATTGGGTGGCATTGCAAATTGGCTAATCTTGAGAATATTGAAGAGATCCTTGTTGTCCTGAGAGAGGCCTTTCTTCCCCTTATTCTTGACTTGTCCAAAGACCTCATTGATTGGGTTAAGGAATGGGGAATATGGGGGGAGGAAGAGGAGTCTCATTGGACAATCAGCAATGCAGTGGTTAGAGAAAATGGCTATTCTTGTCAATGGGTGAAAACTTAGACACAACAAGATCCACTTTGTAGAGCCCAACATTATCAAGCACAACAACGTTGGTTGTGCCACTGTAATTTATCTGAAGGTACTCCTTGATGGCTCGGAGAAAATTGAGAAAGGTCCCACTGTTATGGGAACCCTTGATCATCTGGTATTGATTTAACCCGCAAGGACCAAGAAGCGCTACCATTGAATAGGTCTGGGAACAGACAGCTGCACAATGGGCTACATCATCCTTGAACCCCTTAACAACCCACCCATGCCTAGAAATGAGTGAGGAGGAAAACAACAATTTGTCAATGTAAAAAAATTGGACATTTCCTGTCTTTTTGAGAGCCACATATGTCTAAGCATAAATGTATCAATCCTCAATTGTTTTTTTGCTTTTCCTATTATGTGGCAAAACTCCAAGGACCTTCCATGAGAAGCCCAAATTGACAATTGCTTGGTAAACAAAGGGTTTAGAGACAGAAAGCCCAAACTTTGTGGCCAAAATTGATTGGAAAGCAAGTGTTTCCAGGTGGCAATCCTTGGTCACCCACTGTTTTATTGCGTCAATATGCACAGGCTGCAAGAGTTTTGGCTGCCGCCTAGCCTTGAAAGAATAGGCAATTTGCCCAGTGTTACCATGCTTTTTGCTGATATGGCCAATATATCTGGCTGTGACACCAAATTAGGAAGCAATATCCCAAGCTGCCATTCCCCTGTTCAAGCAGTTGATAAGGGCTTCACACTCATTTTCCATCAACTGACGCCAGCCCTTGGCAGGTACTGTGGCATTCTGGCTAGCAGGCTTGACACAGGAGATGAGAATATTTGTGTAGAAGGTGGGATCACACTTGGTTGCTCTGGTGCCGTCAATGATGGCATATGATACAGATGCAGATGGCTCCTCAGTTGTGGCCAATGGCTGATAGGAGGTATCAAAAACGCGGGGGCAGGAAGTAGTAACTCTTGGATCAAGAGTGCAGGGCTGGGTGACAACTGGGTAAACGGTGGAGGTGTAAGTAACCTCTGTGTTCCTGGTGACCCTGGTATAGGAGACTTTAGTGGCAGGCCTTGAGAGCGGCTTCTGTCTTGGATTCAGGCTGGTTGATTGGGCTTGGGATGCAGGAGGTGGTTGGCTGGGTATGACACCTTGGGAGGCCTGTGTATTGGCATGACTCCCCTTGAGTTGGGTTCTGGGTCTGTTCTTGGACCCTCTGGGACACCCTCGTGGACAGGCTGCCCCGCAGGCTGGTGCAGAAGTGGGTTGAGAATGTGATTGACAGTCCATAAAAATAAAATAAAAAGTATATTTTAGATTAAATACATATTTATTTGGAGTTATTGGTTTAGTTGTGGGTAGTTATTTTCTCTTGAGTTAGCCTTGAATAGTAGCAGATTTTTTATATCCGTGATTTGAAGTGTATAATATTGTATACTTTCCAGGTTTGGATAATTTTAAAGTTTAATTACTTTATATGTCCAAACATGGTTATTGAGATTGAATTTTTCATTTGATTTTAGTTGTAATGGAGCTTCTTGATTTGGGTTGGTGTTTCCTAGTGTGCTTACTGTACATTAAATTTGGATTCCAGTTCCCACAATTAATATCTGAGTTTACTAGTGGCATTCAAAAGGGATTTAAAATTTGGTTTGTGGATTTAACAACCCACAATTCCAAAAAACATAGTAAACTTAATGAAAATGGTTGATGGATTTGAGCGCTTCAAAACTGATTCCAGTTAACTCATTTCATACATTGAAAATATGCAGTTTATCTTGAACTTTGAAAGTGTCTATGAGTTCCTGCATTTTTTAAAATTCAAATAAATACGCAAAAAAATCAATTTAATTAAAAAAGACCATCCTGCAAAAGTGATTTGAAATTTGGACCAAGGATTTGAAAATTCCGCATTTTTACGTTCAGGTTCTGAATTTACAGTATCAGGTTCAAATATTTCTCAAAATTCATTCTTTTTATATTTATGAAAGAAAATTTAGGCCTATAAAAAGAGAGCTTGAAGTTAAAAATCTGCACATTAATCTTTCATATTTGATGAAAGATGGGAAGTTATATACTTCACCTCTAACATTTGAAAGTTTATCAGAATATTCTGAGATAACTTATCATTTGAAATCACGTGATGATACCAGAGAAACAAAAGTATCAGAAGATGCTAGTGGTGTATTAGGATAAATTTATGAAGTCAAGCAGCTTACTAGAAGGTGTATTCCAAATAGAGTTTTTAGCCTTTCAAAAACTCCAATTTTTTTCTGAAACAAACTGAGAATATTTATGATGAGCCAAAGATAGGGTAATAGCATTTATAGCTTTGGGGCTGCTATTACTCTCCCATGAA
This sequence comes from Entomophthora muscae, assembly GCA_014839935.2. NCBI lineage: Eukaryota > Fungi > Entomophthoromycota > Entomophthoromycetes > Entomophthorales > Entomophthoraceae > Entomophthora > Entomophthora muscae. Next base: position 78,429 of record QTSX02000037.1, on the reverse strand, counting down.
ACTCATCATAAATATTTTTGGTTTTTAGTTTGTAGTAGCACTTGAGATATTTTCAGTAATATTATAAGTTGCAATTTTCAATTCTAAAATTAATAAATTATTTTCAAAAAAAATCATCTAAGCAGCAAGATCAATTGAAGATTTAGGATTGATTGTATTTTAAGCTTTTATGAACTATTTGAATATGAATAATGTGGTTAAGTATAAAATAATTTATCTGGCGCTTAGACATAACAAGAAAAATAATGACCCATATATTTACTATGTGAATTGGTGACAAAATACACCCAAGCGTGGTGAGTCAAAACTCAAACCAAAACCAAAACACAATATCAACTACTATGTAAACAAAATCACTCAAATGTCGTGTGCAATGGATTGTAATCAATAATGATGTCAAGGTATCTAAAATAAGACAAAAGATCTGAAACATAAAACTTAAAAATATTGTGTTGGGTGCTTAATTTGGTGTAAAATCTGGGTAAATTAATGGAAGCTAATTTGGTGATTCTAAAATGGGCATTGTAAAACCAAAAACAACTAATTAAGAAATAAAAAATCTATAATCAGGATATTGGGTGGGAAAAACTCTAATTAAATACCCATAATCAGATAAAAAGCAAAAATTAAAAACCAGTGTATAACATATTTATGTTTTATTTAGTATTTTACTAAATTTTAAAATGGAAGGTACACAACAATAGAGTAACAATGCACCCATTGTGCGCTGCAGTTGTGGTTGCCCCTGCGGGTCAAAGACCAGAGTTAGTGCAACACAGGTGCCTACTCAGGAAGGAGACAGGAGAGGAGAGTTCAATAGTGACACTGCACTGACACAGCTGGTTCAAGGAGCACAAGCTGCTAGGGTGCAGAGCATCAACCCTTGGGTCTCAAGCTGACCCAGAAGCCCACCAAGGTCACCACTACCAAAACGGCTAGAAACAAGGAGGTAGAACTTACTTTGTATGTGTTTGACGCTGTGTACCACCAAGAGTCAGTCCTGTCAGCCATGCTGGAGAAAGTTAAGCCTGTACTTGACACTAGCTACAAGACCTAAGTCAGTGATAGTGACCAAGAAGACAACAACAAGACCAAGTTCTATAGAACCACAGAGGGGCAGTTAGTAGCAAAGAAAGTTGCTACTTTCTATACCAAGATACTCATGCCTTGCAAGCCTGTCACCAATCAGGATATGGCTTGTCTGAACCCACAAAGCCCACTCAGAAGCGCATTCCTGATATAAAGTGCATCATCCTTCTCAAGATAATGCTCAAATCTGGTGACTACAAGGCGGCCACGGCTCTTGTTGGAGTGGATCCCAAGTACGCAACAAGACCTTCAACAAATTCATCAATACTGGCCATGTCCTTGCCACAGAGAAATCCCTGCGCATGTCCACTATGCTCACCAAGGAGCACAAATGGGCAATCTGCCAGTAGATAACTTGGGATTGCCATCTTGAACTGGCAAATATACAGGCCATGGTCAAATCTACTTTTGGGGTTGAGGCCTCAATCTCCTTTTTTATCATTTGGTAAAGGGTATGCAGTTTTCATGGAAAAAACTTGGGATATCCACATACAATTGTAATAGTTCAGCCAACATTGATGTCCAGGAAAAAATACACAGAGGTGTACACTGCTTCTAAAGCCAAGGGGATGGTCAAATTTACTATATTGACAAATTAGCATTTGCCTCATCAATGTGCAATGAGTATGGCTATGTCCCCAAAGGCTCAAATGATGGGATGGCTTGGCATGCTGCAGTCTTCACCACAGCCTATTTAATGGTGGCTCTCCTCAGTCCAAATGGGATTGATCTATATCAAATGATATTGGGTTCTCACAATAGCTATACCTTTCTATCATTCTTCTGATTGGTCCAGGAGCACCTGAGGCGCACAAGCCTGGGCTTCACCAATGTATTTGTACCATATAACGTTGGTCTCCATAAGGTAGCAAATATTTTTACTGAATTTCCATCAATTGGCATCAGCATTGCAGTGGACTCCAGCAATTAGCCACAGAAAATTTGCGCCTTCTCTTCCTCTCTGTCTATTTGCCCTTCCTAAATCCCATCAAGGAAGTCTTTTGGTGGCTCAAGCAAGTTGTCAAGCAAGGGACCACAACTGGGACCAAGGACCTGTTTGATTTGCTCCAGGCTGGGATCTACACCCTACCAGCTGAGACTGTGGCCAAATTCTATGGCCACGCTGATTCATTTCCCCCTGTGTGCCTTGCTCAACAGCCAATCAATTAAAGGCTTAATGTGTCCAACTTTTTTTATATTCTATAATTTACTATTTAAGATTTATTAATTATCATTTTATATTTAGAAGCTTCTAAGCCTGCCATCACATTCAATGGGACCATTAATGAAGGTTTGTAATTTATTTTATATTAATACTAATATAATAGCCTCTGAGGCTTTCCCAAACACTTTATACTGTATTACGCATATATATTTATATCACTCTTGTCAAATAAATATAAAAATTAAATTAAAAAAGTTAAATGTAAAGTGTATAAGTTAGAAGTAAAATTTATTAATACATATTTTTATGCTTTTATAGAGACCTTCTCGGGGGGGGGGGGGTTGCATAAATTGTTTACTAAAATAATAATTAGAAAAATTAATTATTTTAAAACATAAAATTTAAAAGTGTAGCTTATATTGAGGAATGAGATTTTTATTGATGGCGCCTATAGTGGGTTCTTTGGTATGTACCCATCTGGCAATGGAGGTGGTGCACAACCTCCATCACCACACTATAGGCAGTGGATATACCCTGATTGAAATATTCTTGGTTGCTAGTAAAAGGGAGTATGGTGAGATGAGAGTAAAGCAGCAGCTTTTCAAGCGGGGCTGCAAACCTGTAAATACCAGCCAGGATTAGGGAGTCCTGGATTATGTTGTCCACTGAGTCTTAGCCCGGGGCAACCTTCTTGTTGTCCAGGGAGAGCCTGGCCTTTTCAATCCCAAGGAGGACCCTGTCCAGCTCCTCAATGTTAGCCCCCATCCCAAAGTAGAACAGAAATCCCAGGTAAACCACTAGATGAAGCCTTTGCCCATAAAAGGCTTCAGTAAACTTGCACAATTTATTAAAAGCAGCGCTAATTTTTTTCTCATGCTTTTTCTTCAAGAAGGTTGGCTCCATGACTGCAGGAACTACTTTCTTGTGGGCACTCCAAGCCAGTCCAAAGTTTGACAGGTGGATTTTAGTCTTCTTTGTGGCTGTTGCGTCTGCAACAGCCAATTTCCCCACTATGCGCCCAATGTTCTCAAGGAGGTAAGACAGGGTATGCTCCAATGGGAAGCAGAAGCAAGTAGCCACATGGGCCTGGCCCATCTCTGGTATGTTCTTGAATGGCAGTGTTGCCAGGACGTCCCAAACAAGCTCAATGGAGTTTACACAGTAAACTCCACTGAGGACCACCAGGTCAAGGCAGACCAATTGAGCATCCTTGTAGGCAGTAAATGCCCACTTGGATGCCCCCTTGCCATGTGTCAGCCCAGCTAAAACCTTCTGGGACATTAGAAAGATATCATGGATTCTGTCTTTGAGCTCCTGCAAGACAGGGAGGACAGAAACAGCTGCTTGGCCATGGGAGTGGCATAATTGGCATAAAAGGTGGTAGGGACAAAGGGGACCAGGACCTGGTGTATTTTGCTGTCTATGTTTTCTAAAAAAACAGGTGAGTATTTACAAAAATTTTTAGATTACCTTTTTGGATTTCCTCCTTGCCTGCAGTCTAGGCCAGCTTGGCCATCTTTGGTGCAACCAGCTGCACAGGCATCTCAGTGTCCTCCTTGTGGACCGTCTTGGTTGGTTTAAGATGTTCATACATCTCAGGGTCATTGTTCCAGACTGACCACGCAGTAAAAGCGTAGGACTTGAATTGCAAGCCCTCAGCCAGTAGGACACACCATCTGAAATTTAATTTGAGATGGCATTTTTTGCGTTAGTGATTTTGAATCACAAAAAACCAATAAATAGTTAAAAATTACATATAATTTTATAATGTGACATCTCAAATTTATGCCATCTTGATTTTGTCACTTTGAGTCAGATTAATTAAATCTTATTTTTCTAACTTTATTTATATATGAAATCACTTAGTGTGGGGTGTGTTTACGCCATCCCAACTTTAAGTGGTTTTGAATCACGCTATTTATCTTTAACTAAAATAAGCTTATCCCCAAACTAAAATAAAGCCTGTTGTATAGTGCCATAAGATGTTCCTTTAGTATTAATCCAAGACACTTACACTAAGAACAACCTAAAATAACACCACTATAATAGTCCTTCTAGTGATTGTCATTGCTGGGTAAAAAAATCAGTTTTGGTATATGTAATTTATAACTTTATTATACATGGATATGTTGATAAGGGATCTCTTAATAAAACATTTTAATTGTGATTTTAATATAGAAGGGGGTGATTACGCCATTTCAATTTACATCACTTTAAATTCCACCAAGTTTCATATCACCCAATTGATTCAATGCACACAATGGATAGGAGAAAATAAGGGGAAATTACATATGACACCAGGCTACGCTATATCTATTCCCCACCACAATTCTTGCTTTCCACTTTTCAAAAGTACAAATTGACGTTAAAACTCATATTAAAAAAATGTAAGAAAACATGAAAATTTGCAAATATATATTGACCTCCTCTAAACAACTGGGTACTTTTTAACCCCAGTTCTATAAGCTAGTTTTTTTAAATATTCAAGTTTTATTATTTGGCCTGGTTGAGGTAGCTCCACTGGAAATTTGTTATTTAATATAAAAAATGGTCAAAAACACTATGTTTTTGAGCTATGGCACCTCAATTACATCACTTTAAAAACGCCATTTTGACTGCAAGTTCCCAGTCAAAACTCAAAGCTTTGCATACTTGTGTAACTAATAAAAAAATTTACAAAACAACAATCATTGAAATTTTGATATTATATATTTTAAGACTTTTTCTACAATTCTATGTAAAAAAATTACTTCTTTTATTAAAACATTCTCATTTTTCTCTTTAAAAACAACCCCTAAATTTCTTATATTTTGATACTAATTTACTTTTAGATGCCTCCCAAACCTATCCTAAAGCTGCTCCCAAGGTATCCAAGACCTCAAAGTCCAAGGTCACTCCTCCCAAGGTCAAGAAGGCCAAGACTAACCCTAAAAAGCAGCCTGCTAAGGCTAAAGCTCCCCCAAGACACCCACACTTTCCCCAGATCCTGAGAAAACCAGTCCAACCCCTCCTCCCTCTCATTTTATTTACTCCCCTTCTGATCCACAAGAGAAGTTATTCAACTTCAATTGTCACTCTGATCCCACCTTATAGCCTAAAGAGGAAGAAGAACAGGAGCCTGATCCTAGTGCTACTGCAGATGAGAAAATTGAGCTCTGGGATCTTAAAACTGTCCACAATATCTGCAATCAAAATGCACCTTTGCTGTGCCCACCACGTACCCAGCCAGCTACACCATAATGACTAAAAAAGAGGACTGGCTTTGTTTAAAAGGGCTACAGCTTCAGCTGTTACAATAAAAAGAAACCAATCCACCAACATGACTATAAATGTATTAACTTTGGCTCCCAGCTAGACTCACCGCTTATTAGTTCACTAGATTTAAAGCCCTAACTGTCAACCATGACTGTGCCAAGCCTTTTGATCCACTTTATCAACTTATCCACTGGTTTCTTTGCCAGGTGATCCAAAACACCAAGGATCAAACTGCCACTGAGGTCATCAATGATGCCCTCCTTAATTAAATGATACGCAACTTGCAACTGTTGGTGGTGCCTCAAAATTACAGAGATATCTCACTTATCAGAGATATGCTCTGAGCACTGAAGATGTCAGTGCTAGCTCCATTGATCAATTGATCCTTTCCAAGGAACAAAAACTATCTTGCCATGAGGAGATATTCCTTCTTTACAACAATGGTCAACATGCCCCCAGGCGCACCATTTTCTTTGCCACAAGCCAGGATCTGTGCAACCTTTTAAAATGCAAGACCTGGCTTGCAGATGGAACTTTCTCTACCTGCCCAAAGCTATTTAGCCAGTTTTGGAACATCCATGGGAAGGTTGGAAATCTAGTTCTTCCTCTGGTCTTCTTTTTCCTCTCAAATAAGAAGCAGAAAATTTATGTCTGTGCACTTACAATTCTAAAGGCCAAGTTGGATGAAATCCTTCCAAACATCAAAGAGGAGCCAAAGGAAACCAGAGGGCGCAAGAAGAAGGCCCAGTCAGAGGAAGCCACCCCAACCAGGAAGCAGCTAGAAAGCCTTCCCTATCATAAATATTTGGTAGTGGATTTCAAAAAAGCTCAGGCAAACGCCTTCATTCAAGTCTTCAAGAGCTCCCCTCATGGATGCTACTTTCACTTCTGGCAGGCACTCTGCCGCTGCCTCCAAAAGTGCTCTGAACTTCATGAGCTAATAAACTAGGAAGGCATTAAAGAAGCCAAGGACGTTTTTAGTTGCTTTGCTGCCCTTGTGAGAAAGGAGGAGACAAATGCCTTTTACAACGCCCTCCTCTGACATCCTTATATCCTTGCTAACCAGGCAGTCTTTGCACCTTTTATTGAGTATTTTGAAACTCAATGGGTTGGAGTGTTTCAAGGAGCACGCCACATCAGAAAAAACAGTGACTCAATTACCTAGAACTGTTTAAAGAAGGTCAAAGACAGCCTCATCAATATCACTCTCTGCTTGAAGGGTGGCATAGTCAGTTTTCTACAAGGGTTGGGGTTCATAAGCCCAAATTCAATAAGATCATGGTGCATCTCAAACCCTGCAGGCCATCTCTGCCTGCCTCTTTAAGACTGGTATGAATACCAAGGGTAACCCCCCAAGCAGACCAAAGCGGTGAAAAAGTATAATAAAATCAGCAAGGTAGTCCTTGCCTACTATCCCGGGTATAGCAAGCTTGAGCATCTTCAGGCCATCTCAGTTGCTCTTTCCACTAATGTTTGAGCCATTTCCCAATAAACACTTCTTTATCTCTCTTATTTCCTTTGATTTTATCATTTTTTGACTTTTATTTAGTATTTGGTACAATTATATGCTTATTATAAAGTATGGATCATAGTTATAATAAATGGAAATAGTAATTTTGTTGGGATTATTTAACTTTTGGGCTTTATGCAACTATGTTGCTACTGATCAACCCCATTTTTATTGTAGATTTGAAATCCTGAGACTTTTTTAAGCTTTGAAATGTTAATTGAATTTTTATTTTTGGGAATTTTTTGGGTTATTTATGGAGTTGAAAAAATCCAAATTTTGAAAACATGTTTTTCATAGCTGTAATGCTGTAAATCAAAATGGCGTTTTTACTAATAAATCAAGATAGCAAAAAATTGAGATGGCTAAATTTGAGATGGCTTAATTTGAGATGTTGTTTTTGAAATGGTGTGTCCTACCAGTTTTTAGGGTATTATAATCATGTAGAATCCAAAAATAAAATAAAAAAATAATTCAAATAATTAAAAATTATAATAAAAATACACTTCAAAAATAATTTACTATGAAATTAACTGTTTTTACTATAAAATTATTTTATTTGCCATATAAAAAGTTCTTAAATTATTTTTCAAAAAAAGCTTGATAAAAATAAAATATATTAATTAAAGAAACTAAAGATAAACATTTATTTTAAGAATATTTGATATAAAAGCAATCCAAAATTACATATACTTTAGTACTAAAACAACTATTTAAGCTAGATAATCCAGGCTCTAGCATAAAAATATTTTATAAAGACTATCAATTCTTTATTACCATTTTAAATTAAATTATCTTGCTAAATAATAATATTAGTTTTGGAATTAAAATTATATAATAAAATATCAGAAAGAGCCAAAAAGAAATTATTATAAACTAACTTGGAGGTTTGTTGCAAGAGAGTACAGTGGCAATCTTGCTTATCTGCTCCCCAAGTTCAGATAGCTTGTACTTATTTTTGACAACTTACTTAATCAGCTCTTTTAAAATGCTAGCCTTGCACTGTCTTCTCCTCTTTGGAGCCCTTACTTTTATATCCCAAAGGGAGGAGACAGTCTTCTCCTGTTCAGCCTTAAGGTGCTCAAAGAAATTGTTGTATCTGGGATTCACCTCAAAGGAGGATTTTAGATGTTTATGCCAGCTTTCCAGGCACAATGTTGTATTTATTTCATGCTTGAGAACAGCTTGATAGCAATTCAAGCTTGCCTTTGCTGTTGGCTTGCCCCTGCGGCTGCCCCCTTGCACCCTACTCATTGTGGTTTATAGTTTTCAAAGAAGGGTTGGAACTCAGCTTCATGGCTCAAGGCATAAGGGTCATTATAGAGAAGCTCAAATCCATGACCAACATGCTCAGGCTTAATAAATGCAAGAGCAACAAAAATTTGGATCATAAACTTGCATTTACCAGTTGTATCTTGTCATTTGAGAGAGCTGAGGAGGGTCTTGCCCTTAAGGCATCTATTAATAGCCTGTTGGTAATAAAAAATACCCTTGTATCTTGCCATTGAAGGATTTTAAAAAGGCGTTTTATTGGGCTATCTCATAATCCATGATAAATATTTTAAGACCAAGGGCTCTTTCATGTTCCTTCTCTTCAGTAGCTAGAGTGACTTCATCTTTATCAGTGTCATCAGGATTGGCCCTTATTGACAGACCAGGATTCTGTCCAGTTTCAGTGGGAATAGCTTTAAGGCCCTCCTGTAGAATCTTGAATGCTCTTAGGTAAATATCCTCTTAGGCTCCAGGAAGAAGAAAATAGGCAAAAGGGATGACTTTGTCATCAAGCTGAGCATGCACTACCCACAGCTGATAGAATAGCTTAGGACATGTTGCAAATATTCCATTGCAGAGCCAAGTCTCAGTGGCAAATAGTTGCTCTAGATTCTTATATGTGGCATAACATATGATCCTTTCTTTTGCACCAGGTTCATCATTGTGAAGAAGTAACTGTTCATTGTCTTGGGCCATCTGCAACTCAGGAGTAAGGACCAGGTTTCTTAGTTGGGCTGCACTTTTTTCAATTAGGTTTAGCTCTCAGCGTCTATCACAGATATACTTAACAAGTTGTTCACAGTCAGGGAAAAATTTACAATTCTCTTTACTCAAGTGTTTGATAGCCTTTACTTTCAGGTGAGTTGCTTTGATGTTTTTTGATACTGGGAAAATTTGGAATAGGTACCATTTGAGCAGCTTCTCAATCAAAGTGGTGGGAGGCATGCAGGTATGTTCCCCCTTTTCCAAGGTAACTTTATCCCAACCTTGGGTGTTTAGGCATTCTGAGAAGCTTCTGTCTTTATATGTGTAATTTTTGCTTTTTCTTCCTTGCTTTTGATTATTAAAGCTAAACACAGCTATCACTGAACATTCTTGGGCCACCTTTGACTTAAATTGATGGAAAATATCTTGGGAGTCTCTTTGGTATCTTGAAGGAGCCCTTAACATTGCAAATATTGTGAGCTTTTAGTGCATCCCATGGGCCAGGAGGGGCATGTTGAAAACCAGGAAAGTACTCATGTTGCTCATCATCTTCATGTTCACCAGGGGAGGGTTCAGGAGAGGACTTGAAGCTTGCCTTTCTTTTCTTCTTGTTAATGGGATCCTCATCTCTCTCAGACTCATACCAGCTATGAGAGCTGAAACTGTTGTCAGAGTCCTCCTCAGAAGCTAAAGGTGTAGGAGATTTCTTTTGAGTTCAGTTTTAGGCTGTCTTTTAGCCACTTTCTTTGTATAAGAAGATGCCTCAGCCTTAAAAGTGTCCTTGAAAGTCTTCTTATTGCAAAGTTGTTTCTTTGATTTATCCTATAAAGTTAAGGGGGTTAGAGAAGAAACTGTGGGTAATTTATAGAAAAATGAAAGTTAAAACTTGAAAATATATTAATTTGTGACAAAACTTTATATATAATATGCAAAAAAACTTCTTTGTCATTGATATATGCAGTATTGAGGCTTTTTTTATAATAAGAAGGACAAAACTACATTTAAATGTTTAGTGTCAACATTTTAAGTGTTGACATGTATTAAAATTTTGATTCTAGACATTTGGCCTTAAATATTGTCTTAATTCTGAAAGTTGACTTGTAGACAGTAAGTATTATTAAGGTAAAATACTATTTAAAAACATATAAATCTTAATTAAATTAAGATTGCTTTAAAATCTAGACTGAAATTATGCTATTTGGTGTTTGGGCTATAATAAAGTTATATTAATATAACTTTTAAAAACTAAGTACCACACATTGTGATAAGTATTTTTATTATTACTATGTGAAGTTTTGGGGTTCTAAACTTACCATTCTGTAAGTTAAAAATTTTAAGCCACATCTATTCACTTATTAGATTAGTGAAGGTGACAACTTTGCCGGAGTTGGCCTTCTTTTATAGTGGAGCTACTAATAAATCTTGGTTAAATTATGTCAATGTGGTTGCTTAACTTATTCCCCTTGTCCCGCTTTTGCTTTTGTGTTGGGTTTTCTTTGTATCAACTTAAAATGACACTATATAAATCCTAGTTTTAACCTATACAATCTAGTTTAATCCAATGTTTAAGGGTTAACTGGAACATGTCCAGTGGTTTCAAAGATATGATAAACCACTAATATAATATACAACAAAGCTTGAAATTTTTACCCACTATATCTAAAAGAACTATAAAACAAAGGGCAAAACATAAATATAAAAATTTATTATAAGTGAAGATATTCTGGATTATGTTTATTTTTATTAAGAGATATAATAAACTGTTAATTTATGTTGACATTGTGTAGATTTGTTGTTGAAGTTGGGCTTAAATTTAAAGTATAATAATTTGGCATTTTAATAGTAATTTCCTTCTTGTTATTTAATAAAATGCATCCTATTCTTAGTCAGTGTTGACATTGGCTTTGCTTTATCATTGATTATCAATTCTGACTATGAGATGTAATATAAAAAATTAGCTTATTTAGCACATGGCTAGTAGGCTTTGGCCTAAGTGTTAAATTGAAGTCAACTGTCTTCATGTCAACAAAGTTTCAACATGCAGATAGTTTAAATGCCAACTGTTCAAGGCCCAAAACCCCAAAAATATGGTAATTTGGTGTTTTTTGGCCCAAAAAATAAATTTATGACATCACACAACTTTTGGTCAACCCTGGAGGCCTGGTGATGAAAATTCCCCCCTGCCATTCAGCTTTATTCCAAAGCCCAATATCACTTGAAAATTTATCAGAACTACTGCAGTAGTTCAATAAACATCATAACTTACCACTAGTTTTACAGTTTTCAGCTTTACAGATTTTACAGAATATGGAGCTTCTCCTTGTGTACATACCTGTGAGATATCTTGCTGGCTGTAGTGTTGATTTTGCGGTGTCTGTGGCCTCTGCTCTGTTATTTTACACTTGTTGTAATGTGGTTTTTGTATACTAACCATTACTGACATCAATACACCTTTCATTAATTAGGCTCAATTTTGAAGTTCTGAGTAGACGTATAGCACAGATGAACAACTGGTCCAGTTGATCAATGGGTCATAACTTAGAGAGTTATTTAGCCCATCAAAAAATTATAATGAATGATGGGCTGAATACCAATATGATTTGGCATTAAAGCCTGACTGGCAACTGTGGTAAGTTTTAATCCCTTAAACTCAACTCCCTGGTACTTGACACTTTGTTGAGTACCAGGGAGTCAAGTGCTGCATATGTGAATCTATTAGTATTTTTGGCTTAACCAATTTTAAGCTAATTTTTACTAGTAATTTAGGGGTTTGAAACCAAAAACCAAGGTTAAATTTACTCAAACTTGACTCTGTTTAATAAATTGGTTAGCTAAAATACCAATTTAAGGGGCAATTTATAAGTAAATTTGCTAATAGAAATGAAAAACCTGTGTTCAATACTCTAAACCAAAAAGTGACCAGTTTGACACTTTTTAAGCCAGATTTTTATTTTATTAATAAAATAAATATGAGCTTATATAAAATTTTATTATTTACTATTCTATTATTAGTGTCCATAGTTGTTGATTAGGCTACCAAGCACCACTATACTGGATTTAGTGATATAGACATTAATCAAATACCCCACTTGTTTTACATTATGTCATTCCTGGGTTTTTGGATTAAGTGGTGCCACATAAATTAAGCCCAAATTATTAAGAGTTTTCATATACAATTTAGAAAAAACCAAAAATCAACACTTTCTTTGCTTGACTCTATCCACTTGACACCCAATTGGTTTCAGATTTAACTAATCAAAGGCTCAGAATTAAGGCTAAATTAATATGTGACGCACTATAGGCGCCACTCAACACTCACCCACTTGACACTTTAACTTGAGGATTAGTACAGAGAGCTTCTTAACGTTTTAACCAACACTATAGTAAATAATTCACTCCCAGCTCCTCCCAGAATAACTTAAACACTAATAAACACATTCCCATTTATTTACTTTTTTAACTTATGTTGTATTTTTTTAATTTTTGAGCATACAAAACTGTCTTGCTTTTGGGTTAAATTTTGAACCTGTTTTAAATTTAAGCAAGTTTTATATGTAAAAAACATAATAAATTTGATGCTTCTGCTCAACTCTGGCATACTCAACAGTTAGAATTCAGCTTTTTCTGGCTGATTGGCAGTGCCAAACTCAACACTTTACTATGTTTTGAATTTTCAACTCTCAATAAAAAAATTCCACATAATAATTATTTATTTTTTTGCTATTATAATCTACTACTTTTTCTGCTGCTTTCCATATAATTTTCATATATTTTTTGATTTTCAATTAAACTTTTAAATTGATTTAACACTAAGATGTTATGCTGAACCTAAAATCTTGGATGCTTCATAATAAATTCACTTATTTTCTATGTTTTAACCATTATATCTATACTTTGAGTTTCTATTTTGCTTCTATTTACTTTTTTATGTTTTTTTCTTGATAAATAAAACTTTATTTGCATACTTTTCATTTAACTTTTGCTTTGTTTTACCTCTGTGTTTCATATCTTTCATACTTCTTCCATTACAATGCTAAACTCTTCTTTAGACAAAATCAAACAAGAACAGCCAACAGCCCAAGCGCCAAGCCTCCAAGGGCTCCAAAGAAACTGCCTGCACTCTTAAGCGTGCCAAGAAGCCTGCAAAGGCAAAGTCTCCAACCCCATCTTCTCCTACTCCTCCACCCTCATCTTCCACATCCCCTTCACCTTCCCCCAAAAATTCCTCTCCCAATAAATATGATGGTGATCTTACCAACCACTCCTTTTACCACTCAGAGGCCAACTCCAAGCCCACCAAGGAGCAGCATATCAAGAAGTCAAAAGCTGCCAAGGAGCCCACCTATTCTTCTGGTAAGAAAAAGGAGGCATCCAAGCAGGCCCCAAAGAATCTTTCCCCTCCCCCTCCCAATGGTTTTTCCCTCCTTCCTCATCTGACCCCCAAGATGAGCCAGAGGATTACTCCAAGAAGTTTAAAGCTTCTGGCCATATTGCTTGGGATCCACTGACCATCCACAATATCTGTAATGTGGACAGAGAGTTTAAAGTTCCCAAGCACTTCCCCTGTTACTTCCCAATCATGTCCATAAAGGGTGGCCCTGGTTACATTTCTGACAACTACATCTTCAATTGCAATAACCAAAAGCGGCAGACTAAAAGCAAGCACTTTGTCTATGAGGATAAGACTTATGGGGCCCGGTTAAACACTGAGGGCTGGGAGCAAGTAACAGCAGAGAAGGGGGAACACACTTGCAAGCCCCCTAATCATCTAAGAATTCAGATGTTAAAATGATACCTTGTTCAAGCAATACCCACATCCTCTCATCTCTGGGCTTCTTATCTTGCCATAAAGGCTTTGCAACATTCAAACCCAACAATCTTAAGTTGGTACCAACACGGAAGCAGTTTGTCAGATTCATCAGCAATAAGTGTATTGCTGCCAATTTCCCCTCCCCCCAAGGCCTCTGACATCCTTTTGGAGCTCACGCTCACTCATGAGCTTAAGCAGCTTCTGAGTGGGGAGCACTTCCTGCTCCATGACAATGGGCCTGTCGCCAAGGACCGCATAATCTGCTAACTAACTCAGCAGAACCTGATGGAGTTGAAAAGGGCGTCAACCTGGCTAGTTGATGATACCTTTGCCACTTTCCCCTAGATGTTCAAGCATCTCTGGATGTTCCATGCCCAGATTGACATCCGGGTGATTCCACTCGTGTTCTTTCTTCTTCCTGGGGCCACCAAGGACATCTATACCCGTGTGTTCTCCATCCTCTGCCAAGAAATTGCCCTCCTTCCTCCTGCCAACAATGAAAAATCCAAGAAGACTCCTCCCCACACCTGCGCCAACCCATCTGCCTCTGACAAGGACCAGGCCACCCTGGACTCAGAGGAAAAGGCAAGGCTAAGAGCTCTTGGGCCTTGCGTGTGCATTATGGACTTTGAGCCTGCTCAGTTCAATGCATTTTAGCAGCTTTTCAGCAGGGAGGTGCAGGGGTGCCACTTTTACTTCTGCCAAGCAGTTGCTTGTAACGTGCAGGCCCACACCAAGCTTAGTAGGTTGAGCCGGAGGGATACTTTGGACACCTGCAGATTTGTGCTGGCACAATTTAGTGCCTTGGCTTTTTTAAAGCCAGAGCACACTGCACAGGGGTTTGAGGTTCTCTCAAATGATCCCTACATAATGAAGCACCCAGAGTTCAAGCCTTTCCTTGAGTACTTTGAGCCCCAGTGGATTGGGAAGGTTGTCACGCAGAGGCAAGGCAAGGCCCGCACCAAGGCCAGCTAGAACGTGTACCGGGCGGCTGTCAACAGGGAGCTGAAGACCACTTTGGCATTAGAGGCTTATCAAAAGCATCTTAAAGCCAACTTTGGGCTTCATCTGAAGTTTATTAAGTTCTTCTCTCTCCTGCAGCATGAGCAAGAGAAAACAATCTCCAAGCTCAGAGATCTCTCCAACTGCGTCCCCCCACCAAGCCAACCACCCGCTGTACCCTCTTTACCAAGGCCATCCAGGGTGCAGCTAAGCACAAAATTCAAGGCTTATGAACTTAAGCAGCAGCTTTAGCTTATTGCCACTGCCCTCCTGGAAGGGGCCAAAATGAAACAGGGAAAGAATGATGAGGAATTTTCCTTGCTTGCTTGCTTGCTCAGTTATATGATTTTTACTTTTAACTTTTTAGCTTTAATTTTTACTTATTAGCTTTGATCATTTAGTTTTTAGTTTTAATTTTTAAGTTTTTTAATTTAATTAGATAGCAGTGATTGTTCTATGTATGCATGGTAAGTTTGAGATGAATATTTATAGTTGAAAGTAAGTGAAATATCTTAATTTTTGTTAATTTCCAAATTAAACATGTGATATTCACAGTTGTACTTATATGAACTATATCAAATAAATGTTAAAATTTCCTTATATTTTATGTAACTTTATTTGTTGTGTTTTTTACTTTTGTTACATTGGAATTTTAATTTTTATGGTAATAAAAAATATTTTTATAATGAAGAGTGTAAATTACATAGTAAAATGAGAAATATTTACTTATTTTTCCTTATTTCTATTTATTAGAGTACTTTTTTTATTGCATTTTTAAGCTCTCTGGGGTTACTTTAGTATACCATAGCTGTAAGGCTTAAATTTTTTATATTAAAAGTTTTTAGTAAATCAAGATTTGTTAATTAAAAAAGTGTTGATTTTCAGTTGTCAATCAGGGCAAAAGCTGAATTCTCACTTTACTATAGTGTCAACTACCAGGGAGTCAAGTTTAAGGGATTTGATCACCAGGGAGTCAAACTTACCACAGTTGCTGTCTGATCAGAGTATCAGTGGCTAAAGATTAATTCCAATCCCCTATAAAACACTTCCATTTTTATATTAATAAAAGATCAACTTTATGCAATATACATATTACTCACACTAGGATAGTCTTTTATTAAGAGCTTAGTTTAGGGTAAAGTATAACACGTCATAATCTGAGTTAAGCAAATAGCACACACCATAGTCTACTTTACAACATTTGGTTCTCACTCAGCATGCAACAGAACAATGGTACTGATTGCCCAACCAGGGACTTGTCTTTTTCCTGGGGAGGGAATGGAGATGACCTTCTCTATGCTTTCTCTGCCACTTGCAGGTCCACCCTGACAGGCTCTTTAAGGAGATTCATTATCTTGTCAGTACAAGGGATGGTCTCCCTAACAAGTTTGTTGCTTTTGGTCAATTTATGGCTAACTTGCAGCACCCCTATCAAATAGAAAGCCACTCTGCTTTACACCTGGACGTTTCAGTGCCACTCAAAGTGGATGGGAGTGTGGAGCCTACCCAGTAACAGCTGGAGCAAGCTATAGGCATCATGGACCGCAGTGTTTATCAAAATGGGGAAGCACATGAGAAGTTGATGGTACTGCCATCATATGGCAGAAAAGCAAAAGAGAAATTGAGAAACTTCACAGGGATTACTCCCAATCAGCTCTGCTTACAGATGAAGACAATCAAACAAGCAAAGAAGTACTTGCATAGTTTTGCCCATCCTGCAATCTTCTACAATTGCATTCATACGGGAAATCAACTCTCTCTTATATTGCATCAGGGAAACTTGATTAATAATCAACAGGCATTTATTTGACGCCTTTACAATGAGTTTGTAGGTTCTATGTTCAACATTAGCCACCAAATCAATAGCCTAGCTGGTCACCAGAACTATACAGCTACATAGTCTGCACAGCTTGAGGAACGCCTGACCAACTATGTTTCCACAATGCTTGGCACAATGCTAGAGCATAAAGGGGTCAACAACAACTGGTTCTTTATGGTAATACATCATGTCAAAGGAGCAGAAGCTACCTTTTATTATCTGTGCAATGAGGTTGAGTTGCTCTTTTGTGCCATGAGGATGATCAAGGATAGTTCTTCTATGGAGCCTAACAAGGGGGCAACTGCCATAGTCCAGAGGGACATGGAGGAGCTATCCAAGCACGTTAGTGAGATTGATAAGGGCCTTTGACAATCCCTTGCTGACTGTAGCCATTTTTATATGGAACTTCTTAGGCTTATAAAGAGCATTGACTATAACCACAACCAAACAGAAGAATTCACAATAATCTTGAGAGACTATGTAACAGCCAGCGGGTTGCTAAAAAACACAGTGTGTTTTTTGATAGTCAGGATTCTCAAATTGAGAAGCTTGAAGACAAACTATACACCGCCAATTGAACAATTAAGAATTTTTCCCAAGAGGTACTATTGCAACGCAGCAATATCCAGCTATCACAAGGACATGTGGATCAACTGCTCTTGTTGTACTCACGTCAGACAGGGTTGGAGCTGGAAACACATGTCACTACCAGAAGAAGCCTGTATGTTCTCTCTTCTAACAGCCAGGTGCTGTCTGAAGACTGCTGCTCCTTTCATAGTATGAGAGCAACAAGAACAATTCAGGCTGTACTATGTGTAAGGTCTATGTGGCAGAACCAGTACTGGACAGTAGTGAGACACCCTTACATGGGGCTGCGGCTTCAATATCTTGGTCCAGAAACAATTCTAGAGACACAACATCTGAGGCACAATTATGCACCATAAATCTGATTAGACCTCTCCTCTGCCCAGAAGAAGCTACAACTATAGTACTTCTTCTATGATCCAGAACTTTAAACCCATAAACCTTCCTAAGTTTGATAAGAAGTCAAACATTCATATGTTCCTCTGCTTATACAACAACTCAATGTATGGCCAGATGATGCCATGAAGAATGAAGCTATCTTTGACTCTTTGAATTCAGAAACACAGGCAATAATCATGCCAAGACTGCCAGCATAATGATAGACCTATGAGAATGTGGCCAGAGCCTTAATTGCTGAATTTGGTAGTGAAAAAGCCCTTTTCTGTCACAAGATGGAATTCACAAAAGGGAAGATCAAGAAAGGCAAAACTCTCATGGAGTTTTTGGAATTTTTCTACTTTGAGGCCCAGACTCTGGTCTCTATGAGAGCCTCCACCTTTATGGAAGTGAACTGAGCCCTTCTAAACTATGTACGTCCTAACTTTGAGTTATCTATTGCACTTAAATTTGGTATTTATGGTGTTTGGATGGTTCCAGAGCTGATGCGCCACTTGGGATGATTCAAGGAGCAATTTGATATTCCTTTCCCAGATTATATTAAGTCCACCTCCTTTTCCACAAGTGAATCCAAGGACAAGAGCTTGGAAAAAGATCCCTTGAAGAAACCATCACACAGGTCTATATCCTCAACTAATAACTCTGCAAATAATTGCACTTGCTACAAGTGTGGGCAATTAGGGCATCTTACTTGGGATTGCAAGCAACCAAAGGCCAATGTCCGCCACTTGGGCCACAAAGGAAGCAAAGACAACAAGCAAATAAAGGAAGAAGATATTGAAGAGCCAAAAAACTGCTAAGAAGTCAGGTCAAGGAGAAACCCCTGACTGCTAGTAGTACCCAACTCTCTCCACCTATTGACCCAGACCCTGATATCACTGGTTGTGACGGCTGCTTTTTGGATCAAGAAGCCTGTCCCAAAAGATACTTTCCTGAAAAGTAAGAAATAAATGAAGACTTGCTACACCAAGTATTTGCTGTCAACACAATCACAAGGAAGCAGACAATTTGTATGGAAAGCCTACCTTCCCAAGAAGCTGTTGATACCATCTCTATACCTTACGCTGAGCAGCTTTTTATGCCTTACACTGAGGTCACCCACAAAAGCAACAGTGTTAAAAAGTTGTCTCAACTATTGAGGTTGGTGCAAGACTCTACAAAATTGACACCTTAAAAACTCTAAAGCCTGAATTAACAACTGTGTTGGAGTCATTTCTCTCTCAGTTTAAAGGTTTAGATGACCATAAGGTCACCAAGATTATCTCTCTTAATTATAGAGAAAGACATGACTTCACCTACATTGAGCTTATAGTCCATAAGCTCTATGTAAGAGCAATTCTGGATTCTGGAGCTCCTGGTAACATTGTGTCAACTAGATTAGTAAAGAAGTTGAAGCTTCCACCTGATCTGGACTACAATGAGGAGTTTAGAACAGCCGGGCCTGACAGAACAAAGGCATTGGGTGCCTACTCCTCCTTACCATTTTTTTGGTAAATTGGTGGTAACAGTACCAGCAATAGTATTGCACAATAAAAGCTATGATATTTTGATTGGTACAAGTTTTATGGCTACATACAGAACTATCATCAACCGTCAAGATAGTACTTTCAGTATTTTGGGTCATTCAGTGCCTATGTTTTACCATGGTGAGGGACCAACTGATCTTCCTATCAAGAAGATACATTATATTATATGGAGTATGCCAATAGAGACATACCTGTAGCTTACACTTTGCAACAGCACAAAAATAAAGACCCTGCTGCTGGCTACAAAGGAGCACAAGGGAATCCCTTTGTATTCCGCCAGTGAGTTTTCTATACCAAGCAGGTCCCAAGTGATACACAACACAGGCCTGTGTCTCAGCTTCCTGAAATTTTGTACAGTGAGGTTTCTGGACTCCATAATGGTTTGCAGTTAGAACCTTGAATTTTACCAGGTATTGCCATGTCTTCTTTGGAAGAAATCCTGCTGCTCCTGGATAATCTATTGGATAAAGCGCTAAAGGTGAAGAAATATCAGCTTCTGAGATATATAAAGCTGAAGGAAAATTAAATTATAATGGGTGTCACTCCTTTTGGTCAATTTATTGAGTTTGTGCTACCTTGCAACCAGCCTAGTATTCTGTTGTTAATTCTGCATGAATCTCTAAATGGACTAAAAGAAGATCAGAAGGATCAAGCCTTACCCCTTTTCAAGAAGTATAGGGATGTCTTTGCTGAGCACAATCACAACCTAGGAAAGGCTCTAGGAGTTGAACATATGTTGGCCATGCAAGGCACTGCCCCTATACACTCAAGGCCAATAAGACGCAGCTTGTCCAACCAAGCTATTATCAATAAGGAGATACAAAAATTGCTATCTGTTGGCCTTTTTATTCCCAGCAAAAGCCTTTGTTCTTCAACTTTGTTGATTGTAAAAAAGAAGGATGGCACAAATTGCGTGGTGATATACTACTGCAAGTTGAATCACTCACAAAAAAGGATTCATATCCCTTATTGTGCATTGATAATACATTGGATAAGCTGGGGGCACAAAATACTTTATTACAATGGATCTGATCAGTGGATACTGGCAGATTGACCTTCCAGTGGCAGACCAGGAAAAGTGCAACATTATAACAGAGCAAGGCCTTTTTCAATCAACTAGAATGCCGCAAGGACATGCAAACGCACCAGAAACATTCCAACAGGCCATTGATACTGTAATGGAAGACCTTAAATTGACTTGTGTACTGGTCTACCTTGTGTGACTGTACAACATTCACTGTTAATTATTTAGCCAATTAAATACTCTGAGATACAAATTTGCTCTGTTTTTGCTGTTTGTTTTATGTAGATAGGTTTGGCTGGAATTTTCCAGACAAAGATTCCTGGGAACTTAGTATCTATATTCAATAGAAGACCAGAAGGCAAGATTGGCCAAATCAATCTTGGAGACTAAGTGTCTCATAAACAATTTAATTAATCAGGGAGAATAATTAATAAATACATGGGAATATTATTTATGTGCTTTTAATTATTTTGTTGATTGCCTTGACTGTGTCAAGAAGTTTGGTTAAGATTAATAAAAAGTAACCCCCCAAATTTTGGGTTAAAAGCGCTGCTTTGGCAAATTCATTGGGTTAGAAGCGCCGCCTAATTGATTTGAGAAGCGCCACCTGGGAAAATTGCTGGGTGCTTCAGTGGCGCCTGGTTTGAGTTTTGAAGAATTTTAATGGAGTTTAAGGCAAAAAACCATTAAATGCAAAGATAACTAAATAAAGGCAGGGATGCCTAGGGATTCAGATTTTATCAGCTGGTTCCCAGTTAAACATCAATAGCTGAGTTTTGGGATGTGTGATCTGCAGGGTTTTGGCGCTTGGAGCTGGGGAAGCTCCATGCTGAATTAGTACATTGGGATGAATGGAGTCAGGTGACTTCTTCCCATTGTAGGTTGGTTCTCATATGCTAAGAAAAATTGGTGATCTTTTAGGTAAAGATCTAGGTTTGGATGGCTCAAATGTCATAGACCACCTGATATAAATCATAGATTGATTCAGGAACCAGAGGGGTTTTCATCCAAATATGCCCCAAATGGTATATAAGCAAAAACAGCTAATTTAAATAAAGATATATTTTCAATTTTGACACTTTCCCCTCAACTTCTTTTTAATTATCATATCTTCTTTATTACTATTTGAAAGAGCAAAATTTGGAGTGCTTTGTGTTGAGGCTGCAAGAAAGGAAGTTCCTACCAGCTTGCTTGAGGAGGCTTGGGAAAGTCTGGAGATCTCTAAGATTGCACCTGAGGAATCTTTGGTAGAAGTAAAATCAGCTTTTGAAGAACTATACTCCAACTATTTTGCCAGAGAAGGAACCCTGGAACAAGGAAATTGAGTTTATGCATGGGACTCCTGGAACTTGCTGTTAGGTTTCAATGAAATTTTGCAACAAGTAAAGGACAGAGCCAATTGTGAAGTTGAGGCGTTAAGAAACAGAGAGGAAAAAGTGTCAAATTTAGGCTTGTTGGAGAGATGACAATAAAGTGTTGTCTCACAAAATTGCCTCCCTGGAGACAAAGCTCCTCAAAGCTTTCTCACAGGAAGTTATTGGTAACAAGAGTCAAGGGCAAGAGAACAGTAATTTTGACTGGTTAGACCTGGATCTGTCACAGAGACCAACACAGGGGCCAAAAAAAACCTGGTGAAAGGAGTCCAGCCTATGCTTGCCAAAATGTCACTGTTCTCTGGAAATCCAAAGGAAGGAAACGCTTTCCTGGAGGGTTTTCTCATTCAAGCCTCTGGTCTGGAGGATGCAGAGAAACACCATTGGTTTGAATTCCTGGCAGTTCCTGCCTGCTTTAAGTGGTTCAAAAGACGTAAAAAAAACAATTGAATCATGGTTTTAGAGGAATTTTGAGCCAGTTACATGGTAACTCTCAGACCTGGTGATGCTCTGCAGAAAGCCCAAGACTCACTCAAGCTGGCCATGAAACTGTGTTGATGTATCTTTCACAAATGGAAGAGTTCCTAGCTTTTGTGGATGTGAGACACAATCAGGATTTGGTGGATGATGCTTTTTTCACTGGAATGTGGCCCAGGTTGAGAACTCAGGCTTCTATGCTGTGTTGTGAGAAGTTGTCACTGTCAAAACTTGTTGAAAATATCATTCAAATGGAATGAGATCTTGGTGGTCTTCCACACAGTGCTCCACGCTCAAGAGTAGGAGCTCATGTGGCTGCAGGGGAAGGGTATTCTGAGAGAACCAGACGTCCTAGAAGTCCCTCAGATAAAGATTACATGTCTAGATTTAAACAGATGTGTAAGTTTCCCATGGCAAAGAGATTGTTGTAAAATATGCAGCCTGTGTGCTGATTTCTACAAATAGTTAGTCTGCTTCTTCTTTATCTTAATACTATACCTGTTGTGGTATAGTGACAGCCTGGGTAAGAACAGAAGAATATAAGAATATAATAAGACAAAACTGATGTTTATTTAGATAAATGCACTTATATAGTGTGAGGGAGGCAATTGCCACCAGGGGCAGGGAGGCACAGACATAGGGGCTTCCCTAATGGAGGAGAGTGGATTGGCACAGCTAAAAGTCCACTGCAAGAGAACAACTGCTTTTATGCGGCTTTCCTTAAGGATATAGATATAAATAACTTTGATGTTCTATTTATAATCACATAAGTAAAGCCTGTGCCTTGTGCGCATTTGAAAGGCAAATTGAACACCTGCTTTAGAGGCGTTTTAAATGTCTTTATTCCTAGTAAAATCAGGATGCAATAGCGCAATTGCACAACCGTTCTGTTGCTCAATTCCTAGATAGACAACTTAATATTCCAATTCATTCAATCTACAACAGGTATGCTTGATTTTCAGAAAAGATGCCCATTTGCTGGGAAATGTCCTGATTATGCAGAATTTGACAAGGAACACCCATACCTGATGTTTAAGGATTCAGGAAAAGGAAGGCGGGCTTAGGTGTGTCGTGATCTGAGGTGCAACACAGACACACAACAGGAAATCCTAACCTTAGGATTAGATTTTTAATAAGTCTTGGTTAGATGACAGGGAAAGATAATGAGTTTACCTTGCAGCCCTGGAAGAATAATCTCTACTAGTTATGGCTAGAGAGAGGCGCGGAAGTACAGAAGACACAAAGACAAAAATGTGAATAGAACTTAAATTTTATTGGTGAATGTGAAATGGAATATATAGTGGTTAGGAATACCACAAAACACTACCAGGACGGTAGGATCACTTGCCACCAGCATTAGTGGGGTGAGTGAGTTGTGCAGGATCAAGAAATCAAACAATTGAACTTCCTGATTTAGTCACCAACTCATTTCAAGAGGCAAAAGCAAAAGCAAGCAATTTTCCCTCAAAATGGCCCACCAAAGGCAAAATCAAAACATGGTGAATAGCAGTATTCACAACAAGATGTCTCCCAATTTGAGCTCAGTAATTCAGAGAATGATAATGGGAGAATGAAACTTTGATCTGGTAAGGCCTTGAAGGAGTACAGGAAAGGCGCCAGTGAACTAGTGGAGCCACCTATACAGGAAATCGATGTCTCTTGTCCAACTCTGCCTGAGGAAAGTTCAGATGACTCTCTAGATGAGTGGATATTAGATATGCGCTTGGGTATGAAGGAAGACAGGGAAATTACTTGGAAGCCTGTGTGAGTCCAGTTGAGCATGGATTGGCTCAAAGAAGTGGAATGGCGTAAAAAGGTGACCTAGAGGATGTAAGCATTATTGATTTCAAACCCTTTTGTGATGGCATTGCGGGAGGTTATCCTTATAGATATTTTGCTTGATGGTATCCCAGAAAAGCAGTATACAATCCAGGCTATGCTACGGTAGTAGTGGTATCAAAGAACTTCATCTGTAAACATGGGATGGACCCATCAAGATTGGTCATACTGACTTTATCTTCCTCTGATGGGGTTACCACTATTGAAAGAGATGTGTTTGATGAGTTGGTAATAAAATGGAAAAATACCATGGTCAAGACTTCCACTGTAGTTTTTCCATGGGCAGGATTTGATGTTCTGCTTGGTATGACTTGGATTATTGAGATCAAGGTGAGCCTAGACACTGTCAAGAATGTCTTGGTCCATGATGGGGTTGAGTACACTTATCAACAGCTGACAATTCTTTGATCTCCAGAATATGTTCAGCCAGTGGTCATCTACGCCAAGGAACATTGCTCAATTCCACCAGAGGGAATCACCTGGTTGAAGCCAGTGTTTTCAATTGTGGAACACAGGAAGGAAAAATTATCGCAGAGTTACCTTGTCATGTATACTCAAATGTGGCTATATTTGAGAATGGGCCAAATGGCAAGCTTCTCAAATCCTGGAATTTGTTTAATACTTGCGCAGTTCCTGTGGATATCCAACAAGGTCAGCTATTGGGGTTTGGATGCCCGTAGTTGGAGAAGTCACAACAAATAAATGTATTGTCTCTTATGTTTGTGTGCCCTTCAACAATTTAACCTGTATACTATGTCCAAGTGAAGCACCAGGTACCCCGTTGTATACTCTGATATAGAAATGGAGTAGTTATTTCTTGTTGGAAAAATATGATGTGGGGAGAACTGGTCCACCCTATGTCATAAAAACGTTGAATGAGAAGCTGTACAAAGAATATGTACCCTGTTGTAGTCCTGCTGAAGTTGCTGCAATTAGAGAAGAGGTGGAGAAAATGCAAAGGGCCAACCTGATTGAGGAAAGTATCAGTCCTTACTCTTCTCCAATGTTTTTTGTCCTAAAGTCAGATGAGAATATACATGTTTGTATTGATTTCTGAATGGTTAATAAGGATATTGTAAATGATGCCTACCCAATTCACAGTATTGAAGACCAGCTGGACGCCATGGCTGGATTTTCCTGGTTCACAACTTTATATCTGGATAAGGTTTATCACCAATTGCTAATTGATGATAATTCTAAGAAGGTTACATCATTCTCTACCCCTGACAGTCTGTATCAATGGAAAGTCTTGCCATTGGAAATGAAGACAGCAGGTGCTGTGTTTCAGTGTGTAATGGATCAGATTATGACAGGACTACAGCCTAGATGTGTTTTGGTATATATAGACAACATTACTGTATATAGCCCTTCCTGGGAACAACATTTAGAGGATCTTGATCAAGCATTTTGCCAGATTGAGAAAGCAAAGTTAAATATTAGTGTATCTAAGACTAAGCTTGTCTGTCAAGAGATCAAGGTTTAGGCCATGTTGTGAATTCACAATGGATTAAACCAAGTCCTGAGATAGTTACTCCGCTGTTAAGTATGAGGTTGCTGCAGTCATTCCAAGAGGTTTGGGGTTTTATGGGGTCAGTGAATTTCTACTGGAGATTCATACCTAATTGCTCTGCACTTGGAGAGCCATTGTTTGAGTTAACAAGTAAAAATTCCTGATTTGTTTTGGGACAAGAGCAAGAGTCAAGTTTCTTAGAGCTAAAAAACTCTCCAAGGCCCCCATATTAAGATTCCCAATTGGTCTGAGTTGTTTTACATTGAGACAGATGCAAGTTCAACTGGTCTTGGTGCCATTCTTACTCAAGAAGGAGAGTCAAAGTTATCCCAACATCCCGTTGTGTATGGTTCTAAGACTTTGGGGACCACTCAAAGGAAATACTTGGCTATTGAGCCTGAAGGATTGGCAATAGTATGGGCAGTGGAACATTTTAGGATGTATATCCTAGGAATGCCATTTATCATTGTCACTGACCACACAGCTTTGAGAGCAATTTAGACCAACCAAGACTTACAAGGCCAAATGCAATTGTATGCAGAGAAACTCTCTGGTTATGGTTTTGATATCATCTACCATCCAGGGTTGGAAAAAAAGATTCATGACTTATTGTCCAGAGTGCTTTTGGCCTGTGGAGAAGTTGAGATGCAAGAAGTCTGTGAAACTTTATCAAGGAATAGGATTTATGTAGAAAAATCCAAGCATCTACAAGTGGTCAGAGATCTCCATGTGTAATGGGGAGGTCACCTCCAATATGAGAACTTATGGCAAGTGGTGAAAGTTTGTTACTGGTGGTCAGAGATGAGAGCTACGGTCCTTCAGATTTTGCAAGAATGTGATATTTGCTCTAAATTCTCAGCGGCAAAATCCAAGACGCAGCTCAAATCAGTGATGTCACATTATCCTTTTGAGTTGGTCTCAATAAATACAGGACATATTACGTTAGCAATTGGTTGGGAAGAATACTTTGTGGTGGCTGTTGATTCTTTTACAAAATGGGTAGAAGTTTAAGCACTGACTAAGGAAACAAGCGTTGCAATTGTAAAGTTTTTCCAGGAAGAAATAATAGCATGGCATGGGTGTCCTGAGAAAGTTCTCACTGATAACAGACCGCCTTACGTAGGACCAGCATTAACTAAGGAATGATTAAAATGGAGCATTTCTAATTTAACCTCAGCTCTATATCATTCCAAGACAAACGGTTTACCCAAAAGAACCATTGGAACCCTGAAGAGCATTATGGAAAAGTTGGCTGATGGAGCCAAAACCCATTGGAAAGATCACCTTGCAATGAGTGTCATGGCATACCGTACAATGCCTCATGATGCTACTGGGTTTTCTCTGTTTCAGATGTTGTATGGCTGGGAAACTACAACAAGCACTGAGGTTGGTCAATGGGAGTTTGTGGAAAAGAGTTCCTATGAAGATGCTGTAGAGGAACATGCAGTTGAGATGCAGAAGTTATTTGCCAAGGCTAGGAGTAAAGGAGAGCAAGTTTGAGAAAGACGTGCTACCAAGTGGAACTCAA
Source organism: Entomophthora muscae (assembly GCA_014839935.2). NCBI lineage: Eukaryota > Fungi > Entomophthoromycota > Entomophthoromycetes > Entomophthorales > Entomophthoraceae > Entomophthora > Entomophthora muscae. The sequence goes on along the minus strand of QTSX02000037.1, from coordinate 51,547 downwards.
ATCCTGGAGTAATTCCCTGTGATCATTTCCAGGTTAGTGATTTGGTATGATTTGATCAAAGACTCCAAGAAAAACACCCAAGAAGAGGTCTTCAGTGATGGGTAGATCCTATGAAGATTATCTCAGTTAGTCCAGGGCCAAACTACCTAGTTTGAGGAGTTTGCTACCTTAGGAGAAGAATGTTCCTTGTTTTGCTCAATTCCTTAAGCTGTTCCATGGGGAATTGGAGCTGATGAAGGTCCTAGAAGATGAGGCTGATTCCCCCAAAGAGAAGGGAGGGGCCTTGTGATCATACAACAGTCACTTTAAGTATTTAGTCAAATAAATACTCCAAGATATAAAGTTGCTCTGTTTTTGCTGTTTATTTTATGTAGATAGATTTGGTTGGAATTCTTCAGATAAAGATTCCCAAGAACTTAGTATCTATATTCAATAAAAGAACAGAAGGCAAGATTGGCTGAATCAATCTTGGAGACTAAGTGTCTCATAAACAATTTAATAAATCAGGGAGAATAATTAATAAATACATGGGAATATTATTTATGTGCTTTTAATTATATTGTTGGTTGCCTTGACTGTGTCAAGAAGTTTGGTTAAGATTAATAAAAAGTAACCCCCCAAATTTTGGGTTAAAAGCGCTGCTTTGGCAAATTCATTGGGTTAGAAGCGCCGCCTAATTGATTTGAGAAGCGCCACCTGGGAAAATTGCTGGGTGCTGCAGTGGCGCCTGGTTTGAGTTTTGAAGAATTTTAATGGAGTTTAAGGCAAAAAACCATTAAATGCAAAGATAACTAAATAAAGGCAAGGATACCTAGGGATTCAGGTTTGATCAGCTGGTTCCTAGTTAGAACATCAATAGCTGAGTTTTGGGATGTGTGATCTGCAGGGTTTTGGCGCTTGGAGCTGGGGAAGCTCCATGCTGAATTAGCACATTTGGATGAATGGAGTCAGGTGACTTCTTCTCATTGTAGTTTAATTCTCATAGGTTGAGAAATATTGGTGATCTTTTAGGTAAAGATCTAGGTTTTTATGACTCAAATGTTATAGACCACCTGATATAAATCATAGATTGATTCAGGAACCAGAGGGGTTTTCATCCAAATATGCCCCAAATGGTATATAAGCAAAAACAGCTAATTTAAATAAAGATATATTTTCAATTTTGACACTTTCCCCTCAACTTCTTTTTAATTATCATATCTTCTTTATTACTATTTGAAAGAGCAAAATTTGGAGTGCTTTGTGTTGAGGCTGCAAGAAAGGAAGTTCCTACCAGCTTGCTTGAGGAGGCTTGGGAAAGTCTGGAGATCTCTAAGATTGCACCTGAGGAATCTTTGGTAGAAGTAAAAGCAGCTTTTGAAGAACTATACTCCAACTATTTTGCCAGAGAAGGAACCCTGGCACAAGGAAATTGAGTTTATGCATGGGACTCCTGGAACTTGCTGTAAGGGTTCAATGAAATTTTGCAATAAGTAAAGGACAGATAATTGTGAAGTTGAGGCGTTGATAAACAGAGAGGAAAAGAGTGTCAAAATTATGGCTTGTTGAAGAGATGACAATAAAGCGTTGTCTCATAAAATTGCCTCCCTGGAGGCTAAGCTCCTCAAAGCTTTATCACAGGAAGTTAACAGTAACAAGAGCCAAGGGTAAGAGAACATTAATTTTGACTGGTTAGACCTGGATCTGTCACACCTTGATAACTTTAATGTCTTTTCTTGTACCTTTGGTCAGCATTTGGAACACTTGGAAGCAATGTTCAAGCATCTCATTGCAGCTAATCTTAATCTGAAGTCAAGGAATTGTAACTTTTTCAAGGAACATCTGGAATTCCTTGGGTGTATTATCAGCAAAGATGGCTTACAGCCTGTTCCTGCTAAGGTTGAAGCCATCATGCATACGCAAACACCTACCAACAAGAGAGATGTACAGGTGTTTCTAGGAATGATTGGTTACTACAGAAGGTTTATATCAAGCTTTGCAGGTCTTATAGGTCCACTTTTCCACTTGCTTAAGAATGAAGTCAAATTTTCATGGATACCAGGCTACCAGAAAGCATTTGAGGATCTAAAATCCACTCTTGTATTAGAGCTGGTACTCTCATATCCAAATTTTGAGTGTCCTTTCATTGTACATACAGACGCCAGCCTAACAGCAATTTGACATTTTTTTTCTCAGCTAGATGACAGCAACCAGTATCCCCCTGTGGGATACTGCTCTTGTACGCTCAATAGCCATGAACGTAACTACATAGTTGCAGAAAGAGAATGCCTGGAAGTCATCTTTGCTTGTCAACAATTTAGAGTATACCTTCACAGAGTGCACTTTATGGTAGTAACTGATCACGCCTTGCTTAAGTGGTTGAAGACACTAAAAGACCCTGAAGAACAACTGTCACAATGGGCTATTAAGCCGCAAGTTTACAATTTTGAGATAATCCATTGCGCTGGCGTCATGCATCAGAACATGGATTTCCTTTCACGCCTTTCTACCATAGCTTTGGTTTCCTCAGCAACAAATGAAATTTTTGATAAGTTGATGCTGAAACCTTCTATGAGGGGGGAGGAGCCACTCAAGATTCAGAAAATTCTGAAAACTCCTGTGGTGGATTCTTGTGTTAAGGACAAGCAGCTTTTCAAGCTGCATAAAGGGAATTGGTTACCCTACATCTAACTTAACTGCTTGAGTTGCTTGGGAAGCTTTTTACTATGTTTTTGGCTGTAAAATCAATCCTATTTTTAAGTCTGACAACGGCTAACAACAATATAGAATGTGCTTATCAGATAGTACTGTTTGTAAAGCTGATACTGCTGCAGGAGGGGTTGTTGGACACTTTGAAGTGTCTCATGGCATCCCTATCTGTGGCAGTGTCTATCAAAGTAAAGAATATGAGAGGCAGATGTCTATTAGTCTGGTTTAACTAAGAGGTAAGACATTCAAAAATAAACATAAAAACTTACTATAATGATTGGAAAGCAAGATGCCATTATTCTGCTCTGATTGGCTACTTTAAAGCTTAGATAATTAGATTAGATTACCAAGCCAAGGTAAGCCTTCACTAAACACAATACTAACTTTTTTGCTTTAAATTCTATAGATTCACTTTAAAACAAAGGTAAGCTTTGAAATATATACATAACAATAACTGTTTTAAGCATAGGGGATCAAGGATATTAAAGGTAAGCTTAGTTTTAAAAGTTTTGAAGCTAACTTTGCTTTATAAAGATAATAATTTTTTTAAAAAAATAATTCAATTCAAAATTCAATTTAATTCTGCATTTCAGGTAAGCTTTTCCTTAAAAATACTAACCTTCATTTCCTTTTAAATGAGCTTGGTCCACAGCAGATCTTGGGGTGGGTAAGTTTTTTCACTAAATTACCAGCCTAGATTTAAAAAGCCAAACTTTTACCCTGAAGCCAATCTTGGGCTAGATAAGTTTTTCTCAATTCACTAACCTTTTTTATAATAACCTTTTTACCAGCATCAGATCTTTGATTAGGTAAGACTTTTAACTGCCAGATTACTAACCTATATTTCAAACCCTAGGACATTGCTCCAAAGCAAATCCTGGGTTGCTAAGTATCATTTGCTTTTAAAAAAGTATCCTACAAATAATTTTCTATTGTCATATTTAAAGACTTTTTGTTAAAAATAGCACTTTTGTTATATATGTTAGGAATTAACTAAGGAATTAAATTTCACTCACTATTTTTAATAATCTATTAAATCATCAGTATTTTTTAGTTGTATTTTGTTTTCAATTAGTTTTGAGATTTAAATTTCTACTTTGTAGGCTATTTTAACAGGTTTAACTACTAGAACAATATAGATCACTGAGAAATTTTTATAAATGGCTTATGTTTAGCTTTTCTATATGGTGTTAAGTTAAAGAAAGTTTAAGTTCTTTTTGATCCAACAAGCTGCCTTATATTAATCTGAATCTATAAAATATCTATATACAAGTCAATGCTTTGCTAAAGATCATGCTACAATTAGGATGTTTTAATTTATTTCATCTACTGTATATAATTAAAGCTTGTATTTTTAAATTTTCTTTAAATGGTTTCATTCCAAAAATAAAACCTTAAAGAATTAAATTATTATTACTGTTAAAAAGATTTTAATTGTAATGGCTTTTAATTCTGTTCTTTTTGTTATGTTTTGAATGCCGCCATTCACCATGTTTTGATTTTGCCTTTGGTGGGCAATTCGAGGACAAATATCTCTCTTTTGACTTTGTCTCTCAAAATGAGTCTATATCCAAACTGGGAAATACAATTATTTGGTTTCCTGATTCTGCGCATCTCACTTGCCCCACTCATGCTTGTGGCAAGAGATCAAACCGTCCTGGTATTGTTTTGTGGTATTGCTAACCACTATATATTACATTTCATATTCACCAATAAAATTTGAGTTCTATTCACATTTTTTATCTTTGTGTCTCCCGGTACTTTGGCGCCTCTCTAGCCACGTCTAGTAGATATTAATTATCCAGTGCCACAAGGTAATGTCATAGCCTTCTCTACCATCTACCCAAGACTTAGTATGAATCCAATCCTAAGGTTGGAATTCCCTGTTGTGTGTCTGTGCTGCGCCTCAGAACACAAAAAAAATGATGCTTGCTATAGGGGCTGTAAGCCCCTTGGTTATCCCTTTTGCATCCACGCTTTCAGGCTCGTTGCCTCCTTCTATACAAGAGCTGACTTCACCTGAAATTACCAGTCCTCCTATTGAAGAAGACATCACAGACCCACTTATTGTCCCTACTGTACTGAACCTTGCAAATGGTCCTTGCCTAGTTGCTTACCCCATGGGTACCCCTGACTTAGAACAAGTCATGGCGGTAGCCCTTTGAATAGCCTGTGAAGGAGCCATCCCTTGCCTCCAATTGCAGTTCAGTTGAGTGGAATACTACAAGCTGATTGTGGCTCTGCAATTTCCACAACATCTCCTCTTGGTAGCTGGTTCTTCTGAGCATCTATTGTCCTCCTTTTTACAACCTTCCTTAGCTCACTATCAAATGGTGTTAGGGCTCCACGTTCAAGAAACTTTGTTCCTACAAGCCGCCGTCACTCATCACTGGGACCAGTTTGCTGCTTACTAGCAGCGGATTCATTCCCTGTTTTCCTTGGTATCAGACAATCAGAGCAACTATATCACTTCCCAAACTTTATTGGTTAATTCCATCAAGCAAATGTTCCAGTTTGTCCCTGAATATGTCAGGTAGTGTATACATGAGTTTCACCAGTTATAACAGCCCTGGCAAAATCAAGTAGATTCCACCTTGAACACCTATCTCACCAATTTCAAACAACTTGTACAGCAGCTCAATGTGTTCAGTGCTTATTCCTTTGGGCAACTGCAACAGTTATCAGACCTCACTGCTTAAGGCCTTTGTGAGCTCAGTGAAGAATTCAATCAATAAAGGGTTATCACTGCCACTGCTATTGTCAAGCTCCAGAATCAAGTGAATGAGTTATTTATGTCCAAGCCAGATGCTCCGCCTTCCCCCCATCTGATGATTTGGTAGATAGAGAGCAGAGACTATGTGATGCCATTCAAGAGCTAAACTTCTACACTCAGTCAAGGACACCCTACTAAAGCTCCTCAGCCTGATCTGCAGGTTCTTGCTTTGACAACTCAAGTTGCTGAGCCACAGCAGGAACTTGCTGCCCTACGCAAGATGGTGTCAACTGCTGCTAGTCAAGTTAGAGTTTTCAATAAAGATGGCTGCTGCCCTGGCTTGTCAGGAGCCCCTCAAATCCAATATGCTAGGGAGTTGATTTCCCTAGCCAACGAGGTGGACCATTTGAAACAAGACCATGCCAAGCTAGACAGAGATGTACAAGAAATGAGTGAATTGATCAACTCAGTAAATGACAGGTTTGCTCCTTGCCTCTCAGTGGGGCCTTCCCTTACTTCTCAACTGGCTGAGCTCTCTACGGTAGTGATAACCCAAGGCCAACGTCTAGATGTTACTGAGCAACAGACCAGTCTAGTTAATGATATGGGTGCCCGCACTGTTGATACCCTGACTAGCCTTGAAGAAAGTGTTTGTCAGCTGTGGGCTGGATAGCCCCCTCCAAATCTGAAGCAGAATTCTCCCTGCGCATAAATGTACTCAATAGCAACAATGATGGTCCAACTCCTGAAGCATGTTTCAAGCCTACCTTTAAGCAAGTCTTTGATCCCAAAACCTCAACTATCGCAGTTTTCTAACTATCTATGAAACTTCCATGAGAAAATGATTGGATGAGCTAAGAAAGAACCTATTTTAACCTGTCTTCACCTGACCTGCCAAGAGGTGGTAGTGTCAGAGCTGACCATTATTGAAACCTGGGAGGATATGAAGCAGCTTCTGATTGACAAGTTTGGCGGTGACCTTAGTTTAGAAGTGAATAAGGACGCCTTCATGCACATTGCTTTCAAACCAAAGTAGACGCTAGCTGAATTTGCAGATAGATTCTACATGGAAGGACAGCATCTGATAATGAGCAGACAATTGATTGGCCCATGAAGCCTATATGGCTTGCGCTCATGCTCTCAAGGTTAACCAGATTCTTTGCCTCCATTTCAAAGCCCATAAGGCTATACTTTCCTCCATTAAGAGCATATAGACGTTGTTGCAGGATATGCACCTTACCCATTCTGGAGTGGTTGTGCAAGAGAATTGAGCTGCATCTAACTCTGGCTCTTCTTCCTGTAGCCCACACATCCTCACTATGAACGCTCAGAAACCTCCTAGACTTCAAGGTTGCCATAACTGCAGTCAGATAGGTTGCCACTCTTGAGTATGTACCAATCCTTGAGTTGAAGGTGCTAACCCCAAGGAGCAGGCAGGAAAAGAACAGTCAACCTAAAGACGGAGATGCTCTTGGTTGATAATTCTTCCCAGTCTCCTTTTATTTTTCCCTCCATGACCAACTCCAAGCCTGCTGATACTGAGGCTCCTCACATCCTGCTGTAGTTTCATGATATCTCTGACAACTCTGACTTGGACAATTCTGATGTTTATGACCCTGACGCTTACAGGCATTAAGTTCTTGTTGTCTCCAAAACCATTGTTGTCCCTTATAAGTTACGCTCTAGGAAAACTACAACAACTGCCAAGCCTTTGTCTGAAGCCAAAGAGTTTTTTTTTTGTCCATACCTTACTCAAGCTAAGAGGTCCCCTGTGCTTGTAGAGTTGTCCAAAAAAGCTGCTGAGATTACTGATGCTGTATTTAAGAATATTTCAGTTTTGCTTCCTCTCCTGACTTTCTATAAGGAGTTTCCAGGCTTGAGATGCATGATTACAAATTTGGACAAAAGGCTAGCAGAATCCCAGGACATCCTGGCCTTCTTCTACCCTTTGGTTGTACTACCACTTGCGTGAAAATTGTAAAGTTACACCTCCCCCTTAGGCCTCCACTTTAATTCCTGCCAAATGCTTGGGAATTTCTACCAAATTATGTTTGAATATTTATCTAAAAGGTTACTGAAAAAGCCCAAGAAAGGCCATCAATTTAATATTTTGGAATTATTCTGAAGATGCCCCTGCCTAACCCACCCAAGAGACACCTCTGGTCAAATATCATGTGTAAGAGCGGTCAAAAGCAGTGATAATTGCATCCCAAGCATATTCCTGATGTTAGTTGGTTCAGTTTTCCTTTTGACTATGTCCATTCAAAATTTGTCAAGATCTTCCTGCCTCAAGAAATTATTTGTATCTGCTCATATCATTGGTCAATTGGTTTGTAACATTCAATCTACCACCTCAATCCTATCACATCCCTTAAATGAATGCAAGTGTTGTAAAAGACCTCGCTTCATCATTCTCTACTCTAATAAAGTTCAAAATTTGTTATTTTAATTTGGCCTTCTGGTTTTGCCTGTTGCTTTTGGTGTTCATTTAATTCCTTCTCCCCTTTGGCCTCCCAGGAATTGTTTGCAACAACTTTTTTGGTTGTTGCTGAAACCACAATTTTATTGTGGTTGAGAACTTGGTTCTATTTTCTCTTAACCTGCTCCCCAATTTTCACAAAAATATCCATCCAGAAGCTGAAAATCAAGGCCATCTTGGATACTGGATAGCCTGTTAACTTGTCTCCTCAAAACTTTTCAAAAAAATCAAGCTCACCCCCAACCTTAACTATCATCAGTTGTATGGTACAGCTGGGCTATCTATGACTTGCACCATAGGGGCATATTCTGCTCTCCCCATGCAGTTTGTCAAGCTTCTTTTAGCTGCGCCTGCAGTTGTCTTGGAGAATGAGAGCTATGATCTCCTATTTAGTACTTGATTCCTTAGGGAATACAATGGGACCATCAACTTAAAGGATGTCTACCTCTCTATCTTAGGTTAAAAAGTCCCTCTGATATTTTAGGAGCCTGTCAAAGTTCCCATGAAGCGCCTCAAGATGTGTGCTTTAGAATATCCCACTAGTGTTTTCACTCTAAAATACTGTACCCACTCCTCCAACATGAAGTACCCGCCTATGGCTTGCCATGCGTCTGAGGGGATCTCTCTCCTGGCTACTTCTTTTATAACTATTCCCCCTGACTCTCAAGCCATCTTGGACTCCCAGATATTGTATGAGCTACCTGAGTGTACTTTCCTGGAGTTTCACTCTCCTCCCTTGCTAGGTTGCATCAAACCTTACCTCTGTCCTGAAATCCTAGATGTCTCCCATAAAGACCCTGTTCAATTGCTAGTAGCCAACCTAAATGCTCTCCCCATACATGTATCTAGAGGGCAGGTTGTTGGTTATGGCAAATTACTGAATGCTCCTGATATCTTGTCACTTCACCCCTTTGATACATTCCAGGATTTTAACCTACCTGAAGACAAGCCCTAAGTCCTATCTTTGTTTACTGTGCAAGACTTCCTGCAGCTATCCCCAGTTCAACAGAAAGAGGTGCTTGATTTGTTAGATCAATTTTCAGGCATCTTTGCCAAAGACAGCACTGACTATGGTCTAGCCAAAGGCTTTATTCACCAGATCAATACTGGAGATGCCCCCCTTTTACGCTAAACCATATTGCTGCAGTTGTGTAGAGGACACCCAGGTATCTAAAGAGCTCAAACAATTGTTGGACTCTGGGTTGCTGGCACCTTCTCAAAGTCTTTGGGCATCCCTGCTACTCATCTTAAAGAAGAAAGATGGGGATCATTGTATTGTGATGGACTACCAACACTTGAATTCCTTAATTAAAAAAGGATTCCTACCCCTTATCACGCATTTACAATGCTCTCTGCTGCCTTGGGGGCTCTAAGTTCTTCTCTGCCATGGATCTAGCTTCTGGATACTGGAAAGTTGATCTCTCTACCAAAGATAGATAGAAGGCTGTGCTCATCACTTCTGAAGAATTGTTTGAGCCCAATAAAATGCTGCAAGGACTCTGCAATTCTTCAGCTACTTTCAAATGAGACATGGACTCCATCCTCTGCGGCTTGAAACTGTCATGTGTCCTAGTATACTTAGATGATATAACAGTTTTCAGCGCTACCTTTACTGATCATCTGGCTCATCTCAAAGAAGTGTTCATAAAGATTTGAGAGGCGGGCCTCAAGCTAAAACCATCTAAGTGTGCTTTCTTCAAAGAGTTTCTTGAATTCTTGGGCCATGAAGTAACCCAGATGGGGATTTGCCCAATGATCAAGAAGAATGAAGCCATCAACAAAATTCTTCCACCCACCAACCTGCAAGAATTACAGGTCTTTCTGGGTATGATGTGCTACTACAGACAGTTCATCCCTGACTTTGCCAATACTAGTGAACCTTTTATCTAACTGTTATTTAATGTCCCTTTCAAATGGACCGGTAGCCAGCAGCAAGACTTTGAAACCCTTAAACAGAAACTCAAAGAAGCTTCCATCCTAGTTTACTCTGATTAAAATAAGGAGTTCATCCTATATACTGATGCTAGCAACTTTGCTATTGGGGCCATCTTGGCTTGAATAGACAATGAAGGTGTGGACCATCCTGTGGCTTATACTTATTATGTCCTACAAAACATGAGAAGAGCTACAGCGTTACAGAGAAATAATGCCTTGATGTGTTGCATGCAGTCAAACAGTTCCGCCATTATGTTTATGGCACTGTCAGGGATCTAGTCTTGAGCAGCCATCCTGGTGTTTCCAGGAGTAACTTGGGCCGGGTTTTTTGCAGGCAATGCCCATCACAAGAGGGGAGCTAACTTTAAAAGGTAGGAGGCAGACTTCCCCACCCAGGACCACAGGCTGGCAGCTGGGATTATAGTACAATCACCCCTGTGAGGTTGATGTATACAATCCCAAAAAGCTTGCCAGAATGGTCAGTTGGGAGGCTTGGCAAGGAAGCAGGCATAGGTTTTGGGGACAAAGGTGATTCCATGGGCAGATTGTAATCAGGGAGATAGTTGAATTTCCCTCTGAACAACTTGGGTGTTGAAAATATCCACAGTCTTTGTTGGTTTTATCTAATTGTAAATTGTATGCGGGCCAAAGGATTGAGTTTGAGTATCTTTTCTGGGGTATATTCCTTGTATTCAGATTTCAGAGGGTAGTTGGTAAAATGGATGGGTCTAAAGGGTATACCAGGAGGACAGAAAACAGCAGGTGGTGGGGCAGGTGGGTCAGGAGATCTCAAACTGAATTGGTAGACAGCAAATACTAAATAAGGCAATAGCTGTGTGAGCCAAATTAACATAACCTTTATTCAAAAATGGAAATAGTTTGGAGCGCAGAGTCCTTTAGTCTATATATTACCCCACCTTCAAACTTAATATTTTTCATGAGGGGTTCATCAGGGCATTGGGAAGGGTAGGGCTGGGGGAACTAGCTGCTTGGGTCCAAAGGCAGCAAAATGGCATTTGGCCCGGGAGTTCTTTCATTGGTCAAGAATCTCAAATTGGCTACCTGATTATCTTGCTTTGGAGCTGTGGTCATGGGGCTAGGCCGCAGGCCTGTGCCTCTTTCCTGGGTCAGCTCTTGATTGGTTGCTGGTGTAGACTTCAAATTCATGAAGCTAATAGTTGCCAAACCAGTATATCCATTAGGTGCTGTGATTAGTCTTCCATTTGGTGCAATAATTTCCTTGGTTTGGCTTGTTTCACTGCATTGGCCAACATTCTTGGTATCAGCTTATGGGGGCTCAATTCCAGTAGGTGCGGTCAGGCAGTCCTGTGGTCCACAGGCCTGGTAGCCCAGGGGGTCCAGGGTTTGATTCCTGTTCCCAGGCCTGGGTTTCCAGAGAGGAAGAATTGTCAATCCTGACATGCACCCATTTTACAATGGTCACTGATCACACCTCCCTTAAGTAGTTACAGCAGCTTAAGGAGCCAGAAGGACAACTAGCTAGATGGGCTCTCCACCTGTAAGGTTATGACTTCACTGTACTACATTGTCCTGGGATTCAACACCAGAACGCTGATGGCTTATCCAGAATGCCCATCCTTGCTCTACACCCTGCTGAGGCTGATCAACTGTATGAACTAATTGATTATTCATCCTCTTGGGAAAGAAAGACAGAAGAAGTCTTATTAGCCCTGTCTAAACTATCTGAGGATACGCTTATTTGAGACAATCAGCTCTTCAAGAAAGTACAAGACCAGTACCTGCCTTTTTACAGCCTAGTATTTTCCTTTTGTTGGTGCTTCAAGCTCATAAAGAGACCGGGTATGGGGGTATTGCCAAGACCTTTGACGGGCTCCAGAGAATTACTTCTGGGAAAACTTTTGCCTGCTGATTCCAGATATCAATGCTAGTTTCTACAGCTGCCAGCTTCAGAGACCTCAAGCTGCCTCTCATGAGTTCAAACTAGTTCCCCCTCAACATGCCTTTCACACTTTCAGCATTAACGCTGTAGGACATCTCCCCCACTCCCACTCTGGCTGCCGCTTTATCCTAATTGCTGTGAGATTAGGCTGATTGACAACAAATGATCAGGCTAATCATTGCACGCAGATCTTATCAGTTACACACTGTATTATCACAAGGTCAATATTATATTAAGTATGGTAATTATACGCCATATAATCATCAATATATTATAGTGGTTATAGTAATTATACGCCATGTAATTGTTAATTTATTAGATTAGATGTAACAATTATACGCCGTGTAATTGTTAATTTATTAGATTAGATGTAACAATTATACGCCGTGTAATTGTTAATTTATTAGATTAGATGTAACAATTATACGCCATATTATCACTGAATGTCACCCTAATGTGTAGTGATTTTACGCTGTATATTGCTCACTTTATTATAATTGATATGACTATTATACACTGTATAAACAGTAGCCAATATAGTGGTTATCATTGATTACACGCTGTGTAATCTATAGATCATCAATTGTTTATTGCTTATTTCACTCTATTGAACGTGTATCAACCCAGCTCACGCAGCAGGATGGGCGTGTTTGATCATATCAAACAAGAGATATACAAATGAATAAGAGATACTGAGTTTGAATCAGCATTACACGGTGTATAATTGAGTTCCTTATCAGTTTGGGTCAGCATTACACGGCAGATAATCCTCAAGTCACTATTGGGTCAAGTTTGCTATTATACGGCATATAATCCCTAATTTGACTTGTTCCATTAATAAGCAGAAGACTTGCCAACCAGAAAAGAATTGCTGATTAAGCCCTACAAATGGAATACCAAAATTCCACCTTCCAATGTTGGAAGACAGATTAAGGACCATTTATAAGCACCAACTAAATACGGCGTAGTTTCCCAGCGCAATAATAGGCGTGTAAGATACAGCCAATCAATAAATGACAGTAGGCTAGCTCAAGAAGAGCGTAGGCTATAGCTGAAGTGCCATGTACGCCTGCAAAGGCCAGTAGCAACACACGTGCCAAGGACAGCCAATCAGGATAGGCATAGCTAGCAAAGATGGACTTATTGCAAAGGTAGCCACTGAGAACTGTCTGAAAGGACAAGAACAAAGGTTTTTGCAGTATATATTGATATAGACACCTGAAAGTATGACAACAAGTTCTTAGTTACATCTGGATAGATTGCATCTGCTGGCTAGATTGTACTCCAGCTTCAATAAACATAATTATCTTCAAAGTTCTATTCTATTGTAGTCTGTAGTGCTCTTGCATAAGATTATGTAGAGTACATTGGCAATGCTAACATCTATCTGTAGCTTTGAACATATCAGCAATATCACAAGTTGTTCAACATTGGTGCTCACTCAAAATTGAGCCTCTGCCAATGCCATAGGAAACTGCCCCCGCCCGCCAAGGATTGTCCTTGGCTCTGCCTCTGCCCAGCTTTATTGACAAGCATGGGTACAAGATGGAATTGTCAGACAGTGAGTGTGATCCTGTCTTTTCCGTGAGCAACCACGTGATTGTTCACCCTCCTGCAACTGTCCCTTTGGTTGTGGCCTGTTGCTCTCTGTTCCTGAGGGTCCCGCCTTGGTTGGTTCCTACAATTGCACGCAGATTGTCAAGCTGGCCAAGACTTTACTTCGTGGATTCTGCCTCTGTCTCTCTGATTGCCCTGACTATAATCTGAGCATATTCTTCCACTACCAGGACCAGGAATCTTGCTGGCAACTTTACTGGCTCTGCCGTAACGCGTCATTCCAAGCTCTCCAGGATTGCCTTGCTAGTGGTGATCACGCTGTAGAGTACCTTGCTGGCTTTGTCCAGCCCTCTGTGAAACAACCCCAGCTTGTTGCTGCCCGCCAGAATCTCAAACTTTTGTCCCTTGGTGACGCCCTCCTCTCCTGTTGCTGCAACTGGGCTGAGCAATGGGCCACGGCCAACACCTCCTTTTCAGATATGTGTGCTGTAGTCCTGGCTAATCAGTCCATGGGGGGAATGTGCATGCATGTATTGATGAACTGATCAACATATTAAACATGAAGTTCAGAGCCATGGTCCATGAAGCAATGGGTACACGTGGAGCCTTTCTAGCATGGCTGCAGAACGTCCACAAGTTCTGTGCTGATTCAGACAAATTCAGCATAAGAATGATAGACAACATAGCCACCTTGGATCAAAATGTTATTGCCCTGGGCAAAGATGTAGAGCAGCTTGGCTCACAACTTCACCAATTTGAAAAATATGTTCTGGATGACTTCCAGAGACTAGAAGCAAAAGTTGACAACCAAGCAAAGGCATCCCGCTCATCTACAACAAAGCCGCTACCTTACCTGCAAAGTGCAAAGATTTCTACACTAGAGACCAGAATTGCAACCTTGGAGAGCACAATCAATGGATACAAAGAGGAGTTTGCCAGAGCGCATGAGACTATCATGGCTCTGCAAACAGAGCAGCTGACCCTGAGAGACGCCGTGTCACACCTTTCTAAAGCCACCACAAGCGTAGAGTCTGAGCTCTGCCAGAAAAGCCAGCAGATGGACAATAACAATGTCCTCAACCTCCTGGCTAGGATGGAAGCCCAGATCTAGCTATGGCAACAAAAGGCTGCAATTGCACATCAAGCAGCCAGCAGACTTCATCTTCAATGCTTACGGACCACTATGAAGACACTGCTGACACCTCTGATGAGGAAGGGGAACCACCAAACAGGGGGATTCTCAAGGTATTCACAACCCTTCCTTCTAGAGAGCCTTTCACGCCAAAGGCAACGCCTAGAGCTAGGCGTAGCTATACAGCAGATAGACAGTCAACTGCTTCCCCCGCCAGCCCACCGAGCCTACAGCCGTGAAAAAAACAATTCAAACCCTTGACTCTCCCAAAATTTGACAAACAAGGGAACATACATTCCTTCCTGAGACTCTTCAAGGTGGCAATGAGGGGCGCTAGCAACCACCAAAAGGCAACCAGGCTCATCATCACATTAGACGCAATCAGCGTCAACTTGGTAATGACACACCTACCTGCAACTGACTGGACGTACCAAGAGGCTAACAGGCAGTGCTGGAGGAGTTTGATGGTGAGGATATCCTTTTCACCAGGAAGTCTGAGTTTGGCGCAATAAAGTTTGCTCCAGGAAAAACTCTGCAGGAATTTGCAGAACAATTCTACCATGATGCGCTGGTGCTCCTTGGCTCTGGTACAGTCTCCACCTTCAATATCTGCGCTGCAATGAAGCAGGCCACTCACCTGTACAAAGAGCTCCACAGAGCAATGGCCCCTGCCTACACCAAAGGCAAGGACATGTTGGGAATTGTCGACTGCCTCTGTAGTCATGCCAAAACGTTTGGTCCTCCCAACTGTCCCAAGTCCAAGCAGCCTAAGCCATCCTACAAGAAACCACGCTTTCAGAAGGAGGACTCTGCTAAGCCCTCTGCACATCCTCCTGACGTGAAGGGCCCTTACTGCATTGCCTGTAACACAGCAGGACACTGGAAATCAAAGTGTCCAACCAACTCCAAGAAGGTGCATGTGGTACAACCCCATTCTGCTAGCACAACCAAGGGAAAAGCCAAGGCAGAGTAGAAGAGGGAAATTCTACCTCCGCCAAATCCCTCAACATTCCCATTGAACCTGGCCCCAAAGACCACTGTCCTGATGAGCTACATAAAGACGCAATCCATATGGTTATATCCAACGACCTGTATGCAGTGACTACCCAATCCCAAAGTAAATTCAAGGAAGAAGAGGCTGCCCTGGCTGAAGTCTCAAAGCCATATGCAGCCCAGTTACAGGATGCCAGGGAAAATTGTTGCTCATCATGCTCTAACAACACCCCAAACCTAAAGTTGATCCAAGTGGCTTTCCCCCTGGAAGAACTTAAATCTGTATACCCTTATGTCTGAAAAAGTTTGCTTCACACCTTGGAGAGTGATGAGGAGAATGGTATACACACATTAAAAAGCCTTGTTGATTCTTATATTTATTGTACCTACATTGACATATTGATTAACAAACATTGCATTTAGGCCATAGTGGATAGTGGTGCTCCATTTGATATCATCTCCACTAATATGGTGAAGAAGTTGGGTATAGCCCCAGATGCAGACTACAGATCACCCTTTGGTACAGCTGGCAAGGAAACCACGTACTCTGTGGGAGCATACAGTGCACTACCTATGCAATTTGGCTCCATTGCAGTGTCTGCCCCTGCAGTTGTTTTGCCAAATGACACCCACAATTTCCTCATAGGCACCTCCTTCCTAGTGAAATATGATGCCATGACACATTGGGGTCTTGCCACCTTTGAAATCCTTGGTCAGACCTTACCCTTGTTCTTCAGTAAGGAATGTCAAGACACCGCTCCCAGGCCCTGCAAATTTGTCAATATGGTCTATGCCAATGGAATTGTCCCTGTAGAATACAAACTTGCTGGAAAACACAGGCGTAAACCTCCTACACAGATCCTGGAACATAAGGGTATTCCGCTGAGGACAAGGTCTGCCTTTTCCCTGGAGCCTGGACACCATAAGATTGCAGAGACTGGGTGGTCTGTGGTTATCCCTGAAGGGCTATATGCAGATATCATTGAACCCTGGGGCCGTTCTTGCTTTGAGCCATGCATTGCGCCAGACATTGTTACCCCAGGCCAGCAAGAGACACACATTCTCTTGGCCAACCTCACAAAGAAGACACTTTTTATCAAGAAAGACAAAGTTGTAGGCTTCTTACACTTCTACCCCAAGGAGGAACTATCCAAGGTTAAGGGATTTGGTACATTTGAGGAAATATGTATACTTTACAAACCTGGACCAGCAGCCCATCTGACCACCCCTTAGCTGACCTTTCCTCCCTTGGTCCTGGGGGGCAAGCTTGGGCATCTTTTCCGTTTGAAAAGTACCACTCAATCTTTGCGGAGAGTGATCATGATCTGGATTGTGCTGAAGGAGTAACCCATCACATTGATACAGGAACCACTCCTCCAATTGCATGCGCCTCATACAACAATTGAAAGCAAACAAAGAAGTTGTCTCAGAAGAGGTCAGTGAACTGCTGAAATAAGGCATATTAGTCTCATCCAAAAGTCCTTGGACATCTCCTATCCTGATTGTCAAGAAGAAAGATGGCTCTAACCAAGTTGTCATTGACTATTGACGCCTCAACAAGATCACCAAAAAGGACTCCTACCCCTTATCTCACATAGATGATGCATTAGACCGTCTTGGGGGTACCAAGTACTTCTCTGCTATAGACCTCATATTGTGCTACTGGCAGATCAAACTACCCCCTAAGAACAAGAAAAATGCGCCATCATAACCTCACAAGGACTATTCCAACCAACAAGAATGCTGCAAGGGCTGTACAATGCTCCTGCAACCTTTCAGCGTGCAATGGACACCATTCTTGGCAACCTTAAACTCTCCTGTGTCCTAGTATACCTGGACAACATCACTGTTTTCTCAAAGACCTTCACTGAGCATCTAGCTCACTTGGAAGAGGTTTTCAAGGGGCTAGTGGCAGCCAATATTAAGATAAAGCCACAAAAATGCCAGTTCTTCAAGGACCAGTTGGAATACCTGGGCTTTGTTATAGATATCCACAGCCTATGTCCCCTACCCGCAAAAACCAAAGCCATATCTAAGATGAAGCAACCTGAGTCAAAACGTGACGTACAAGTATTCTTTGGAATGGTTAGCTATTATTGACGTTTCATCACCTGCTTTGCAGCAATTGGAGAACCTCTCTTCCACTTGCTGAAATTGGGAGTTGACTTTGTATGGAGTAAACAATGCCAAGGAGCTTTGGACAAGTTACGCTTGGCCTTGTCAAGTGACCCTGTTCTGATGTACCCAGACTTTGACAGACCATTTGTGATCCATACCAACGCCTCACTTACTGCAGTTGGGGCTGTACTATCCCAACTTGACAACAAGGGACTCAAACATCCTGTAGCCTATGCCAGTAGGACACTAAACTTCCTGAAACACAACTATACAGTGAAAGAGCACAAATCCCTGGCAGTCATCTACGCATGCCAACAATTCTGGGTCTACATCCATGGTGTATGGTTCACAGTGGTCACAGATCACGCGTCCCTAGCTTGGCTCCAGAGCCTCAAGGAACCAGAAGGAAGACTTGCTTGATGGGCGTTGAAACTACAGGCCTTGGACTACAAGATCCTTCACCGCCCTGGCAGCAAGCACCAGAACGCAGACTGCCTTTCCTGTTTACCTACTGTGGCCCTGGTGAGCCCATTAGCGGATCAGCTGTACCAGAAAATGATGGCTGGGAAGTTTAGCAACAAGCATAAGAAAGTACAGCATATCCTACAGGACCTTTGGAAGGATACAGCACTATGCAATGGTGTGCTGTACAAGCTAGTGAATGGTAAGGAACGCATATTCCCTCCTCCCTCCAAAAGTACTAGCATTGTTACAGCCGCTTATAAGGCAACAGATCATGGTGCCTTTTGGAAGACCAAAGAGATCCTGTCCCGCACCTACTTCTGGGAAGCAATGAATTTCAACATTCAGGAGACAATCAACTTATGCATCAAGTGCCAAGGGAATAAGCCACTACAAAAAAGCACAACTTACAAAATGGTACAAGCCCCTTTTTGCCTGGCATACTGTTTTGATGGACGTAGTGGGACCACTCCCACATAGCGGCCCTGGCTTTTGCTATGTGATAGTGGCTATAGATCACCTAACTAAGTGGGTAGAAGCCCAGCCTCTAAGGAAAGTAGATGCCCCTTCCACTGCAAAATTTTTCTTGGATGCCATTATACTTTGCCATGGCTGCCCTCAGTTTGTACTCTCAGATAATTGGACCAATTTTACGGCCTCAGTAATATTGAGAGTAAACAACCTCATGGGAGTCCGCGGAGTACTCTCCACTCCATACCATCCTGAAACCAATGGGATGGTGGAACATGTCAATGGTATCCTAACCCAGATCCTCTGGAAATTAGCTTCATTGTGTACATCCTCTTGGGAAACATACTTAGGAGCAGCAGTGTTTGCGTACAACATTTTATTGCATTCCACCACTGGTGTGTCCTTTTTTCAACTGATGTATGGTTGACACCCTGCCATTCTGCCTGTCTTATACTCGGCCACAGGAAATCCTGGGCAACTTTCCTACAATCAGTACCTAGGACAACTGGCTGACACCCTCATCAAATTACAGGCATCTGCTTTTAGCAACACAGCTATCAATACCCAAGCCAGATTTGAAAGGGACTCTGCTAATAGGGCCCCATTGCCCTCTTTTGAGGTAGGGGGAGGGGGTTGCATACTGCAACACCAGAGGAGCAGGTAGATTCCAAAAACTAGAAAAACTATGGGTAGGTCCCTTTGAGATCATAGAGAAGACCTCACCTGATGCCTACATCATCAAGGATAAGGATAGTGGACGCATATTCAACCGCGTACACACAAAGTTCCTTTGCCCATTCCGCACCCCAAAGGAAGGGCCTAATTAAACACTATCTGAACTCATCATAAAAGAAAATAACATAAGTAATATAGGAACATCATATGATTCATGACAGGGAAAATATAAAGAGATCTAAATATGTAAAAAGATATAAAAGATATGAAAATATAAAAAGATATAAATGTAAAAATAAAATATAAAAAGTGCATTATATGGAAAGAGGACTTAGCCCTACAAATCTTTATTGGTGAGTGTCCTCCTCAGGCTCCTCAGGGACATTGTGGGTGGTAGCCTCCACATAGTCATCAAAAGCGTGGGTGGCTACCACCTGGTAGAGAACAACAACATTTCAAAGCCACATACTCCGCGCTTCAGGGGACAGCCGTTCCCAGTGCATAATGGGTGCACTAAAGGCCAGCTAACCATCTGCAAGGCAACCCAGTCCACATTCAATTGGTAAGCACGCTCCCAACACCAAGCACTCTACAATGAACCCCTCTGAGGGATAATCAGCCGGAAGACCCTGTTGGCAATACAGCACTTCACAGTGGTAGCACTCCAAGATGGCCTGCATCTGACCTAAGAAGCCGCAAGGAAGCAAAGGCTTTGGGACCAGGAATAGGTTACCTAACAAAGCCATGTGAGGGAGATACTGGGAAGGATCCCCAGTCTCCAATCTCTCCAAGGTAACGCTAATAATGTTAGCCAGCCGGTTGACTGGTTATCAGCTTGGCAAAGTCCCCATTGCCGGGTGAAATTAGGACTAGGCCCCCACGCACAAGACCAGACCCGCACTACTGCACAGTTAAAGTCAATTAACCGCACGTATTTGGCATACAAAGCCACATTAGAGCGCAACAGCTCTACCAAGACCCCCTCTAGAGGCCAAGCCATCTCCTGGAGGGCAACAGAACAAACTGCAGGAGGGTGATACTGCTCTGCATAGCAAAGACAGGAGTGAACATCCACTCCTTGCTCATGGGACAGGAGGACAAAGAGGAACTCACTCATGAGCTCATAGCCTTGGAACAGGCCATTTACCTCAAAATCCACGTGATTGGGATCATATGTGAGTACCACAGAACCTAACAAGGCCAGATCTGGCGTGTAAGGTACAGTAGGGGGGCAGGGAACAATGGCCCTGGCCTGCCAAGCCTCTGGGTCCACCAAGGAAGCCCAATGGGCACCCATAACCACTAAAGGAGAACAACTTCCTTGCGCAGCTTCTTGTTCCAGGATGGGACTATGTGGACGTTGGAACAGGTTGGTTACCACGGTGGTATCCAAAGACAACTCTGAACAAGTATTGCTCCTGTGAGCACGCAGTGAACACCAGCTGTAAAACTGGAGGCGGCAAGCCCCTTTATTCTGGCGGTTGAACTCCTGCTGGTGCTCTGCTGTCATGGTTGCCAGGAACTCCTGGTACTCTTCTTTGGTGCTGAGTTGAGAGGAAGTTGTGGAAAAAGCCATATGTCAAACTCTCTTCTTACCCTCCCTATTTATGATCAAGAGGGGGGAAATGTGAGATTAGGCTGATTGACCACAAATGATCAGGCTAATCATTGCACACCGATCTTATCCATTACACACTGTATTATCACTAGGTCAATATTATATTAAGTATGGTAATTATATTCTGTATAATCATCAATATATTATAGTGGCTATAGCAGTTATACACTGTGTAATTATTAGTTTATTAGATTAGATGTAACAATTATACGCCGTATTATCACTGATCATCACCCTAATGTGTAGTGATTTTACGCTGTATATTGCTCACTTTATTATAATTGATATGACTATTATACACTGTATAAACGGTAGACAATATAGTGGTTATCATTGATTACACACTGTGTAATCTATAGATCAATAATTTTATATTGCTCATTTTACTCTATTGAACGTTGTATCAACCCAGTCCATGCAGCCTGATGGGCATGTTTGATCATATCAAACAAGAGATATACAAATGACTAAGAGATACCAAGTTTGAATCAGCATTACACGGCGTATAATTGAGTTCCTTATTGGTTTGGGTCAGCATTACACAGCGGATAATCCTTGAGTCACTAATGGGTCAAGTTTGCTATTATATGGCATATAATCCCTAATTTGACCTGCTCCATAAATAAGCAGAAGACTTGCCAACCAGAAAAGGATCACTGATTAAGCCCACAAATGGAATACTAAAATTTCACCTTCCAATGTTGGAAGACAGATTAAGGACCATTTATAAGCACCAACTAAATACGGTGTAGTTTCCCAGCGCAATAATAGGCGTGTAAGATACAGTCAATCAATAAATGATAGTAGGCTAGCTCAAGAAGAGCGTAGGCTGTAGCTGAAGTGCCATGTACACCTGCAAAGGCCAGTAGCAACACACATTCCAAGGACAGCCAATCAGGATAGGCATAGCTAGCAAAGATGGACTTATTGTAAAGGGAGCCACTGAGAACTGTCTGAAAGTATAAGAACAAGGGTTTTTGCAGTATATATTGATATAGACACCTGAAAGGATGACAACAAGTTCTTAGTTACACCTGGATAAATTGCAGCCACTGGCTAGATTGTACTCCAGCTTTGATAAACGTAATTATCTTCAAAGTTATATTCTATTGTAGTCTGTAGTGCTCTTGCATAGGATTAGATAGAATACATTGGTAAGGCTAACATCTATCTGTAGCTTTGAACATATCAGCAATATCACAAGTTGCTCAAAAATTGCTGTTGATCATTTTAGCAAGTGGGTAGAAGCTTGCCCTACTAAGGACATCACTTTTAAGACAACTGCTGTCTTCCTGTTGCAAGATGTTTTCTACTGCCATGGCTGCCTTCAAGTGCTGCTATCCAATAATGGATATAACTTCAACGCCAAGTTTGTAACCTCTGTTGTTGAATCTTGGGGTCTCACCTGTCTTTCTCTGCTTCCTATAATCCTTCTACCAATGGGGCAGTTGAGCGCGCAAATTTGACTGTGGTTTCTATCATGAGGAAACTCACTTACTCTGATGCTGCAGACTGGGATCTATACTTTTACCGCTACCCTATTTGCTTATTGCCTTAGAAAGAATTGTGTCACCAGGTATTTCCCCTTTGCTATGCTGTATGGGTGTGAGGCTACCACTCTGTTGCTCTTGAGGGCCCCCTACTCTCCTCTGATAAGGCCATGAATCCTGACAACCATATCAAAGATCTAGTCAACAGCATAATTGACATACAGGCCACTGCTTATACTTCTGTGTATAAGACCAATATACTTGAGCTCTCTCCTGATAATGATGTACACTCTCCCTTGCCTGAGTTCAACATTGGGGACCATGTTCTCTACTATCAGCATAAAGTAGGAGGACGCTCTCACAAGCTAGATATGTTGTTGGTTAGCCCTCTAGAAGTGACCTTCAAGCAAGGGTCCAAGTACACCATGAAACTCCTCTCTAGTGGTTGTTTGTTTGCCTGAGTACATGCCAAGTTCCTCTGCAAGTACTACCCCCTAAGGCCAATCTAGAGGGGGACAATGTAGTGAGCACCTCCATTTACCTTGTTTCAATTTTGCCTTCAATGGGTTATTTTGAGGACAAATCTCTCTCTTTTGCTTTTGCCCCTCAAAATGAGCTTATGTCCAAACTGGGAAATACAATTGTTTAGGTAATTGACTCTGCGCATCTCACTTGCCCCACTCATGCTTGTGGCAAGTGATCCTAACATCCTGGTAGTGTTTTGTGATATTGTCTACCACTATATATTACATTTCGTATTCTCCAATAAAAATTAAGTTCTATTCACATTTTTGTCTTTGTGTCTCCAAGTACTTTGGCGCCTCTCTCTAGCCACAACTAGTAGAGATTATTCATCCAGGGCCACAAGGTAATTGTGTAGCCTTCCCTGCCATCTAACTGAGACTTAGTAAAAATCCAATTCTAAGGTTAGGATTCCCTGTTGTTGTCTGTGCTGCGCCTCAGAACACAACATGTTATAAATTAAAAAGATAAGTATGCATGGAGATTGAAGCCAGGCAAATAGAAAACAATCAAATTATTCTAAGTTATGCCCAAACTAAATCACATACTGCCCAAAAACATATCCCTAAATATCATATATAAACAACCTACTAAATATAATAGGTACAACAAAAAAGAAAAAGCATATCAGAAATAAAATTTTAATGCCAAACTAAACCAAGGACACATTTCTGTCAAAAAAGATGAGATATAAAGATTATGTAGATTTCCTATAGTCTATGTAAATTAATCTAGAGAAATAGAGAATTTCATAACATGTACTTGATGATACTTGTATGTGTTAATGTGTCCCCTGGATTTCAAAAATTGTGACTAAAATAAAAAATTGTCTACTAAATTAGTGTACTTTCAAGATAAGAATAAAATTTATTTAATCTCTCATCTCTTAAATAGCAAATATATATAATCTATAATATAAAGTACAATCTACAATGAACATTGATAAAAGCTTAATAAAGTATTTAAAAAGAATTAACCTATAATTTTCTAATGTAAGTTACAAAAGTACTAAAGCTATCATATTTATTAACAAAAAACAATAACTGTTGTTTGTAAAATAATCAGCAATTTACAGCTAGAATAAAAAAGAAAGTTATAAAAAAACTTTCTAAATTTGAAAAAATTATGCTAGAGTAACAAAAAATATAAAGGTAGGAAACAATACATCAATAAGCTGAGTTAGCACAGATTTTCCCTTTTAGCATCATAAAATCATTCATATATTTACTCACTGGTATTTTATAAACTTTAAAACCCATATCTAAATAATTTAAATTACAGAAAATAAAAACCCACCCCAACTTTAACATAGCTTTAACCAGCTATAAGCTGGAAACACAACCCAGAGGGCTGCCTTAAAAGAATAAAGCTGAGCATAGCACAGCTTTGCTCTTTTGGCATCCTGCCTGATGCATCTTTCCTTTTACCAGCTATAGACTAGAAACACATACCAGCAGTCAGCCATCATTAAACGCTTTTTACCAGCTACAGACTAGAAACATGTACCAGTGGGCTATTGTAAAAGAGTGATGCTGAGCGTAGCACAGCTTTGCTCTTTTGGCAGCCTGCCTGATACATCTTTCCTTTTACCAACTAGAGTATAAGATAAAGTTTTTAGAATGCCTCTGATTTAAAAAAAAACAGAAAAGGTTTTCATCTATTACACCTAGATGCATACCCAGGCAGGATGCCGTAAAAGGGCAAAGCAGGTGTAGCTCAGCTTTGTTATTTTGGCATCCCACCTGCTACACCACGCTTGTTTGACCATCCCTACGCACTGATGCAGTAGTATTAGCACATTACACTGTGGGTCACAGTGTTATCCAGAAGACGCTGAATCTTCTACAACAATATTGCTACTGAGAAGGGATGCATTCTGACGTAGCAGAAACACTGGCTGCTTGTCACAATTTTAATATAGAACAGCCCAAAGTCTTGCGCTATCAGCATCAATTGATCCAAATGGGCTTTGAATTTCACACAGTTGCAATTGATGTAGTTGGACTATTACCCATCACAACAAGTAAGAATATATTTGTGATAGTGGCCATGGACCAACTGACTAAGTGGGTTAAGACTAAGGCTATTCTGAAGCAGTCTGCCCAAACTACAACCAAGTTTATACTTGAGAACATTCTCTACAAGCATGGCTGCCCGCAGACTTTGTTAACAAACAATGATTCTAACTTCACCAGTTATACAATACCATAATTGAATAAGCTAATGGGCATTTGTGGCACCCTTTCAACTCCATACCACCCTCAGAAAAATGGAATGGTAGAGAGAACTAATGATAGTCTAGTTCAGATTCTAAGAAAGCTAAGTCATCAGCATGGAACAGAATGGGACACATATATCCCTGAACCCATCTTTGCGTACAACATTGGATTTCATAGAGCCACTGATAAAAGCCCTTTTCAACTTCTGTATGGACGACAGCCTAGTATTATGCCCCATCTGTACAGTCTAGTTAGTTCTGGTGATTCTCTGTCACATGATGTATATTTGAAGAGACTACCTCAGACCCTTATAAAACTACAGTTGAGACTTACTCTACCAATATGGCTACCAAGGAGAAGGACATGGATTCTGCAATAAAGACTTGTCCTGCTCTTCCTGCGCATGAGATAGGAAGTATGGTATACTTCTACAGTAACTGAAGGTACGGTTGCAAAAGAAAGCCTGCCTTGTTATGGAAAGGCCCTGTCAAAGTTGTCCAGAAAGTGGGGATAGACAGCTATACCCTAAAGGATCTGGAAACTGGCTGATTGATCACTCAAGTCCACGTACAATATATGTACAAGGCTCCTAGTGGTCAAGAATAATTCCCTTTATGGGTAATAACTTGGAAAAAGAATAAGCCTAATGAAAATAATCCATGAGTTGTTACCCTATTCACAACAAGAAGAAAGATAATACATATTTAGGTAAAAGAAAAAATGATTATGTTGCAACACTTTATTAAGGTTCAAGTTCTTCTAATGCTAGATGTAATTGAAGGAGGATTTGTGCAGATGCAGCATATATAAGCCACACAGAAGGCAACTAGCAGAAGCCATAAAGAAGGAATGAGGATGAATCAACTGGCAGGAACCTGACAAAATTTATTCATACTTAATATGGGAATGCAATTCCTAGGAGGATATACTCTCATAGCAGGCTTTCCCGCTGTGCATACTCTTCTGGTGTTTTGCTGCCCACAGAGTACATAATATTGAGCAGCCGTTTGAGGTATTCAGGCATATGATGAAGACATTGGTGGTAGACAGACTTTTATCTGTACAGGACAAGGTTACTGACTAGTGTCATGTATTGTTGGCTTCCTGAGTCTTCAGAGCTTAAAAGATCCAATGTTGCACTCATGGCTCTTCAAAGGTGGTACTCATGACTGTTAGAACCATGCCATAAAGAAACTAGTCCTGAAGCTGACTTAGGATTCATCCAGGAAATGAAGATGACATTTAGAAGTTCTAGTGCACAAGACTTCTGATTGGATGATAGGGACATACCATCAAAGTTGAACTGGTCAAGTTGGACCTCCAAATAGTCCATCAGTTTAGGATTTGGTACCTGCCAGTGAACTGTGTTCCCAACTTCAAGTTTCTGTATGGAGATCATTTATTGGTGCTCTGGAGCAAGCATTAATACAGACCTCAATGCAAAGGAACCAGCCAACTGTAGCCCTGGGATTGAATCCCAGCAAACACGCAGGTCCATATCCACACTACTGCCTGTATTGGTCTTCTTGGATTATAACAGTGGTATTTGGGACGTCCTTTGCATTTAGGTCTTGGAGTCTTGTGGATGGAGAATTAGGAATAGAGAGCAACACCAGGCTAGGTTGTTTAAACAGCTTCAATGTTCTTTTTGGAGTCACAGTGGATGAGTGCATGACAGTAATTGATGGTGTACTTGGCTGGTACGCACTACCACTAGTGGAGGTTAACAGGGCTATGTCAATTTCACCACCTAGTATCTCATCAAAGTTATCCTTTTCTTCAGGTTCCAAAATTGGGTGATAGACATGGTGGTTCCTGGGGGCTTGTTCTTTTAGAGTTGACATGGTTGGCAGTTACTCTCTTCTGTGGCTGGTCAGTATATTGTACACCTGGCTTTCTTACTTGTTTGGGACAGTTAACTATAATAAAAGAGAAAGCTATGCCGCTGTAATGTCTAGTTTAGTGGAGGGAAATGTTATAAGGTGGTTAGTGTAAACTAGTCATTACTGACGTCAATGGTACTTGCCATTAATTAGGCTCTAGTTTGAGGCTCTAAAAAGACCTATTGCATGGATGAATAATCAGTTCAGTGGATCAACGGGCTATAACCTCAGAGGGTTATTTAGCCCATCAAACAATTATAATGAATGATGGACTGAATGTCAATATTATCTAACATTGAAGCCTGATCAGAGTATCAGTGGCTAAATATTAATTATAATCCCCTATATAACTCTTCCCTTGTTATTTTTAATAAAGGATTAAATTCACACTATATACATATTACTAATACTAGGATAGTTGTTTAATAAGCACTTAGTTTAGGGTAAAGTATAACATGTTGTAATCCAAGTTAAGCTATTATCACACACCATAGCCTATGTTATGACAGGGTTGTGAGGGATCCAGGTCAAGCCAGTTAATCTTACTGTTATTGTTTCATGGCTGACTCTTACTACCAGAACCTTCATGGGATGAAGCTTTGGTAAGCTTTACCTCCAGGGAGGCAATTTTCTGTAACAATAACTTGTTGTCATCACGCCACCTAGCCATGATCTTAACGCTTTTCTCTTTCCTCACTTTGAGAGCTTTAATCTCTTGGTTTGCCTCATGTTTCACCTGTTACAGAATTTGATTGAACCCTACCATCAAGTTCCACAAATACCAGGCATAAACTTGATTCCCTTGCACAGAAGTTCTTTCCTTGGCAAAATAATCTGTGTAAAATTCTTTGAAAGCTTCTTTGACCTCCACTAACAACTCCTTGGACAAAGTCTTTGTAACCTCCTGACTCTCCCAGTCCTCTTCAAGAGAGACTCCAGGAACTTCCTTCCTAGCAGCAGCAGCTTCCCCAAAAGAGCTCTGAGCTTAGCTCTTTTGAAAGACAATAAATAAGACATAACAATTGAAAAGTAAATGTGGGGAAAGCGTCAAAATCAACAGTATTTACATTTTATTAGAATGTTGTTGTTTTTGCTTATATACCATTTGGGGCATATTTGGCTGAAACCCCCTCTGTCTCCAGAATCAAGCCATGATTTCTATCACATGGTTTATGACACATCAATGTCATCCAATTAAGATCTTTACCTAAAATATCCCTGCATTTCTTAACCTATGAGAATGTACCTACAATGAAAAGGAATCACATGATACATTTTGTTTCAATGTATTGATTTGGTATGGAGCTTCCTAAGCTCCCAGCGCCAAATCCCTGTGGAACCTACATATTCCAAAACTCAGCTATGATTGTTCTAACTGGGAACAAGATGATCAAATCTAACTACCTATGCACCCTTGCATGTATTTGGTTATAGTTGGTTAATTGATCCCCTGTCAATTATATTGATTAACCTACGCAGTTAATCAACTCAATTTAAATAAACCAAGTCTCTATTTGACACAGTCAAGTCCATTTTGGCCCAATGATTAAATCCTCATTAATTATATCTGTGGGGTTTTTTATTTAACCTTTGGGGTTAATTAAACTGCTTTTGAGACACCTAGTCCCTAAGATTAATTTGGCCAATATTGTCTTAATTTTGCCAGTTATTACAGCCTAATTAAAAAACCATATTCTATTATTTTATTAAACATAGATACTAGTTTCCATCTAGAATCTTTTTCAAAAGAATTCCAGTTAAAACTATCTACATTAAATAAACAGCAAAAACAGAACAGCTTTATATATCTTGGAGTATTTATTTGGCTAAATACTAAATGTGACTGTCATGTGGTCACAGGGGTACTTGAACCAACCATGGGTGAGTGATTCTTCTTAGTGAGACTCATCAGGTGAAGAATTTCTCTAATCAGTAGTGATAAAGGTCTTTCTAATGCCAAGGCAAGAAGTGAAGGTAAGTCTAGATACCAGAGCAGAAATAAAATTCCTTTCATGCTTCTAAAGGTGTGTCAAGATAGATATATGTGCAAGTAGATAGTGTGTGAAGAAATAGGCTTTATTGCTAAAACAATATTTTAAGTACCCATAATAGCTACTTAAAATCTATTATGAAAAGATGAATGAAAGTAAAGGATCAATGAGTATCAGAGAATGAAAAACATGGTTTTCTTGAGTGGAATCAAGAGAAGAGGATATTGAAGCAGGCATTCTTAACTTGATTGGAGATTATTCTCCAAGACCAGAGGAGACAGAAAAAACAGGAATCTCTAATGGTAGTCATAATAGCAAGCAGGAGGGGTTCTGAACGATTGTTGTTATGGTTGTTGCTTTTCAAAGTCTTATGTTTAGATGATTGGGCTGTGAGAAAAAATGGTTGAAAATGAAGCCAATCAAAGGGCAAGTGGTGAGTGATTATTCTGTTCCCTTTAACCTTTTTAAAATTGAAAGCATAAACCAATTGAGGGAATTTTAAATAAAAAGATAAACTAAGTTTAAATTCAGTCTTTGAGATAACACTAGGTCTTCTTTTAAAGTTTTCAGTTCAATCTCTGTCTGGATCAATACAGCAGTTTTAAAAGCTATTGCAACAACCAAAAATACCTGTCAGGATTGACAATTCTTTCCCCTTGGGAAACCAGGCCCAAGAGTGGGATTCAAACCCTGTACCTGAATTCTAGTGGGCCGCCGGCCCTATGGACCAAGGGACCGCCCACCCCCATTTTCTTGGGACTGAGCCTCCGCAAGCTGAAGCTCCTGCTAAGTCCCAAAGTCAGAATACCAGTGCAGGCTTGATCATGGTGGTGCCCAAGGAGGAGCTTCTTGATTGCCTAATGAAGGCAGAGAAAGTTACCCTGCAAACTCCATGAACTTGAAGTCCACTTGGGTAACCAATCAAATTCAGTTGCCAAAGGAGAATACAGGCTTTAGGCCCAACTCTGGGACCACAGTCCAAAATCAAGAAAATCAAGTGACTAATTTGGATATTCCAACCAATGATAGAACACCCAACCAAGGTGCTATTTCACTGCTCCTACCCCCAGGCCTCCTGGCCACCTGCCCGCATTTTTCCCAATATTTTGATGAAGCCCTTATAAAAAATACTAATTTTGGAGGCAGGATGCTATATATGCCTATAGATTCTGTTCCCAAACCTTATTACCTTTTTTGAATATAGGTTATGTTATTTTGTCTTACCAGCTACAGCCTTATTTTGTATTTTTCATATATCAAATCAATACAAGATCTCCCAGCCCTTCTGCCTCTCTGTCCGCAGATCCCTGTCCTCCAGGTGTTCTCTTTGGCCCTGTCCACTTCACAGAATACCCCTTTAAAACCTGGATATAATGACTATTGGTGGGAATTGCGCCATTAATGATATTTTGATATGGCTTCAAATAATGATATATGTGAAGATTTGGTTGGTTTTGCTTCAACTTTGGAAATTCCTTGCCTTCCATAAATGGGTCTGATCCAATATCCACCCATTATGGATTACTGTTATTGTGTTTGGCTCCTGGGGATAACATCCAGGAGAACACAGCAGGAAATCTTTATAGCAAAAGATTTGAGGTTCAAAGCTAGGCTTGGGTTAGCCTTCAGGGCAAAATTAAGGGCATGTACCTTAATTTCCTGGAAAACAAGAAGAGAAAGTCTTTTTAGCAAAAAGGACAGGAAAAAGCTTGAAGATTATGAAAGCCAACGCAAATGTGGATAAACTTGTCTTTATTAGGATAAATGATTCTACTTAAATAGTAGACAAGGAACGGCAATCACTCATTAGGAAGACAGAGTGGCTGAGGGGGTTGCATTGGGATGAGGTCATACCAGGGTCAATCACAGACAGGTCCAATAATCCGGAATGGGTGAATATTGGACCAGACCCATTTGCAGAAGGCAATGAATTCCCTAAGTCTAAAAGAAAAACCAATCAAATCTTTACACAAATCATTATTCAAAGGTCATATCAAAACAGCATTAATTGTGAAATTTACAACATCTCTCCCCTCAATATTGGACACAGGGAGTTGATATTTGCGGAAATATTTGGAGTAAACATGGGCAAAAGGACGTCCAGAAGACAGTAGTTTCACAGTATACTCAACACCCTTCTTAAAGGTGACCTCACAGGGCCCAACCCAGGGGGAATCCAGCTTATGAGCTCTAATACCTGTAAGATTCTGGTAGTAGAGAACTAGATTGCCTATTTGATACTCAGGGAGGGGGACTCTAGCAGCATTGAACAGGGAGAGCTCCAGAGTCTTGACCTTGTAAGCAGTGGAATAAGCTGTCACTTGGATGTTGATGATACAATTGGTTAAGTCTTTAACATGGGCCTCCAGATTTGAAGACACATCAAATTTGATCAAGGGGGTCCCAAGATTGAGGGGATAGCGGCTTCACATCCATACAGTATAAAAAGGGGACTGACCAGTCACTTGATGTCTACTGAGTTGGTAAGCAAAGAGAGCAGCAGGGAGGAACATATCCCAATTGGCAGCATCAGAGAGCGTGAGCTTCCTCATTATAGACACAAGGGTGGAAATTGCTTGTTCAACAGTTCCATTAGTTGAAGGGTTATATGGCGCAGAGAACAATTGGTGAGTCCCCATAGCTTTGACAATAGAGGTGATGAGGCGAGCATTAAAGTTGGTACCATTGTTAGAGAGCAGGACTTGAGGGCAGCCATGTTGATAGAAAATGTCTTGCAGCAAGAAAGTAGCAGTGATCTTAGCAGTTATATCTTTTGTAGCTCTGGCTTTGATCCATTTGCTAAAGTGGTCTACAGCAACTAAGATAAACTAACACCCCAACCTAGACCAAGGGAAAGGCCCAACAGCATCAATACTCACTGTTTGAAAGGCATGCTTTGGAGGGATGAGCTTGACCTGGTGTTGGGACAGGCAAGGGCGTTGGAGCTGACAGAAATGACAGGAGGCAAGGACATCAGGTATCAGGAGGCGCATGATACCCCAATAGAAGTATTTGCACAACCAGTCATGAGTCTTTGCTATGCCTCCATGATCAGTGTCAATATGCTCTTGGATGATAATGGCTATCCTCATGCTAGAGCGCGTGTAGGGTAGGTAGGCATTGTTAATCTTTTTGAAGAGCTGCCTATCACAAATTATAGTGTCCTTGTATAGGGTCTGTAGTTCCAAGCGGATTTCTTCTGGCTCAGTGGTCAAAGAGTTAAGGTACCCTATTAACTCATATAGACAGTCAGCTTTAGCAGGATGGATAGCTAAGATTGGCATTCTTGACAGGCCATCAGCATTCTGATGTTGGGCCCCAGGACAGTGTATCACAGTGAAATTGTATCCTTGTAGATGCAGAGCCCAATACGCTAGTTGACCCTCAGGCTCTTTTAGTTGTTGTAGCCATTTGAGGGAGGAGTGATCTTTGACCACCATGAAGTGAGTCCCATAAATGTAGTGCCAAAACTGTTGCACCGCATGCAGCACCACCAGACATTCCTTTTCAGTGACAGTGTAGTTCTTCTTGTGTTTATTGAGGACCCGTGAAGAGTAGGCTACAGGTCAATCCACGACTTTGTTGTCAAGCTGGGCTAAGATGGCACCCACAGCTACTCCACTAGCTTCAGAATACAATATGAACTCTTTATCATAATCAGGATATACCAAGATAGAAGCCTCTTTGGGCTTGACCTTGTACACTTTGAATGCTTGTTATTTACTGTCTGTCCATTTAAAGGGGACGTTGCAAAGGAGCTGGACAAGGGGTTCACTCAATTTAGAAAAGTCAGGTATGAACTGTCAATAGTAACCCATCATACCAAAAAATACTTGGACCTCCCAGAGATTTGTGGGAGACAGCATCTTGTCAATGACTTCCACCTTATTATTCATGGGGTGTATTCCAGTCTGGGTGCCCTCATGGCCCAATAATTTGAGTTGTTCTTTAAAAAAGGAGCATTTGAAGGGTTTGAGCTTCAAGCCAGCTTTTCACAAATCTTGATGAAGACAGCCTTGAGGTGTTTTAATTGGTTGGTAAAGGTGGAGCTGAATACAGTGATATCATCAAGATATATGAGAACACAAGAGAGCTTTAGTCTTGTAGGATTGAACAATAGCCCTTTGAAATGTAGCTGGGGCATTGCAGAGTCCTTGGGGCATCCAAGTAGGTTCATAAAGCCCTTCAGAGGTGATAAGATCAGCATTTTCTCAATCTTTGGGAGAGAGATCAACTTGCCTGTAACCAGAGGCTAGATCCATGGCAGAGAAGAACTTGGAGCCCCCAAGGCTGCAGAGAGCATCATCAATGTGTGGTAAGGGGTAGGAATCCTTTTTGGTTAAGGAATTCAAGCATCATTAGTCCATCACAATACAATGTCCTCCGTCCTTTTTCTTGAGGATCAATAAAGGTGAGGCCCAAGGACTTTGGGAGGGAGCTAAGAGTAAAGCATCTAAGAGTTGTTTAAGCTCCTTAGAAACCTGGACATCCTCTACTCTACTGCAGCGGTAAGGCTTGGCACAAAAAGGTGGTGCATCACCAGTATCAATCTGATGAATGACCTCTTTAGCTGGGCCATAGTCCGTAGGTCCAGAGGCAAAGATGTCGCTAAACTGATCAAGCAGGTCCAACACGTCTTTTTGTTGGATGGGAGACAGTTGTGGGAAGTTGGCAGCGGTGAATAAGGAGAGAACTTGAGGATTGTCTTCAGATAGATTGAAGTCACTGAAAGTTCTAAAGGGGTAGAGGGAGGCCACTTGTTCTGCTCCCAGTATACAACCATGCCCTACAACCTGGCCTCAGGTCACCTGCATGGGCAGGGCCGTCAGGTTGGCAAGCAGTAACTGTATGGGCTCTTTGTGGGTTTGATCTAGAGTCCCAGGACACAGGCGGGGCTCTGTACAACTTAGGGATTCAGGTGAGTAAAGTTCTAAGAACAACTTTTCAAGTAGCTCATAAGAAATCTGGGAATCAATCACCACTTGAGAGCCCAGGAGGATGGTGATAGCTGCTGGTGCTAGCAGAGGTACCCCTTCTTCTGCTGGGCAGGAAGGAGGAGGGATGTGCATGTTGGAGAAGTGAGTCCTATACTTGAGAGAGAAGATACCTGTAGGGTACTCAAGCACGCAAGTTTTAAGACGTTTTCCTGGAAGGCGCGGAGGTTCCTCAAAAATCAAAGGAACCTCATATCCTAAGAGCAAAAGGTATCCATCTTGTAAGTTATCAATCCTGTTATACTCTTGGAGGAATTGAGTACCAACTAAGATATCATAGCTTTTGTTCTTGAGGACTACAGCAGGGGAAGCAATGAGGAGTTTCCCAAACCTTATGGATAGAGCAGAGCAGGCACCAATGGCTTGTGTTTGTGCCATGCCAGCTCTGCCATAAAACTGAGTGTAGTTGAGGTCAGGAGCCAATTTAAGCTTCTTCATTAGCTTGGAGAATACTATGTTGACTGGAGAACCTGTGTTCAGGATGGCTTTGATTTTAACCTTTTGGATCAATACTTCCACCCAGGTTGTATCTTTTCCAAATAGGGGCAAGACTGCCAACACATCTTGCGCAGCCTCTAGCTCCTTCTCCCATTTAGCTAACATGTACCTTAAGGCAGGAATTTCCTTATAAACAGTCTGCAGTGGGAGAGATACAATCACATTCTGAAAGAGAGCTTCTGCTAGTTCAGCAGCCTCTTTGGAGAAATCTACCAAAACAGGGGGACAATGAGCCTGAGCTAAGTAAGGGTGAGCCACTACAGCCTTAGCTTTAATTGTAGATGGGCAAGTTGTAGTTGTGGTTTTCCATGAACGTAGTTTATAAGGGATAGAGACTGTCTCTAGGACTACCAGCACCAAGTATCCATAGCCATCAGACTCATCACAGTCAGAGTCCTTAGGCTCAGAATCACTAGAGAGGTTATAGAACAAATGAAGGATAGTCAGGCCAGCTGAGGGGGAAGATTCCTTGTCAGAAGGGGGATCAGGAGGAAACAGGGGGAGATCAGTCAGCAGAGAGTGTCTCTGCCTCTAAGCTGACCTCTCTTTTCCCGCCTGTTCCTTAGGGTCACAACCTTCTACCCAGGGATTAGTGCAGGTACATAAATGATGCCTTATTTGAATGCAGTTATGACATCCTTGCCTGTTAGGCTGTCCACCAGAACCCAGAATCATAATGCACAACATACAGGAGGTGGTCCCAGAGTTACTGGCTTTATTTTCATGCACCACAGTACCCCCATGTGTCAAATGTATGCCTTGTAAGAGAGTCTTAATACTCTTCATGGAAGTGAGTGAAGCCTTGTGTGCCTTAAAGTGTAGACATAGAAGCTGGTTCACCTTCAAAGCATTTGAATAAGCTGTTGTGCCTTTTGCTTTACAGCGCCACAATTATTTGAGATTATAGGGCACAGGACATTTTTCAGAATACAGTCATATGTGAGGATTTGAGTAGTACTGTATCAGAAGAGCCAGGATTAAACAGAACCATGATTATTGCCCAGCAATGGCTTCTGATTGCGCAGAAGCACTTAAGGATTAGGATAAAGGTAAACCAGATTAGGGATAAAATAAAGATGGTTCAAAGATGATTTTATTGTAAATGATTAATTCTTCTTATACCTTCTACAAGGGTAATCTCTGGGCTGCTAGCAGTTTCTTCTAGGACATTCTAACACGCCTCCCACTTTTGGGTAATTATTAATCTAGGTTTGGTGCTTATTGTATGTCAACCAATGGAATATTTTCATCTTCACCCAGCACAGGTGATCCTTGCTGGTATGGAATGATTTAGTACTTCAGGATCACTTCCTACTTCTCTGGCATATTGCAAGCTTAATGCTTATTAATGTGTAAATATGGGAATGTGAAATTATGGGGAATCAAACCCAGCGCCTTGGCGCTCAATGTAAAAGTAAAGCGGTACCTGCAATAATTTTCAGTTGGCACGGTGGCGCTTGATGTAAAAGTAGTTTGGCGCTTTGGCACCTAATCCAATTGCTAGGTGGCGCCACACCACTTGTGTATTTTTAAAGTGCTGCAGCAGCAAATCATGTATCATTTGATTGCTGCGGCGGCACTTATCATTAGCTAGTTTAAGGCTCAGGTCAGCAGACTACTGCTGATCCAATATGCATATAGTTTATACTACCAATTTATGTAATTTGGTAGCTGCATTTCATATCCTTGAGCTCCATCATAATTATTATTGTTGTATTTTGTACTACTAATTTATGGATTTGGTTATAGCAATCCCAATCTGTGAGCTCTGTCATAATTGGCATCATTGCTTGGTTGAAATTCTCAACATATCCCCCCACTTGACCAAGAACTAATTCCTTTCTTTCTCTTATGAACCCAACCAGCAATAACAACAACTGGCAAAGCATGCACCAAGCATACAATGCTATGATGGCCACCATGGGTAAGGCAGAGTGCAATGCCTTCTGAAAAATGCCCCGCTCTGTGAGAATTGCCTTACTAAACTGTCTTTGCTCCAACAAGAAACAATTTTGCAAGAAAGACTGCGCCACCACTGTGGCTGGCTCTGTTCCTAATTCTTCCCCCAGATCTGACGCTGGTGATCTCTTTGAAGAGGATTCCTTATTTGATGAGCCTCCTCCCGTCCCCAGTACACCTCTTGTTGGTGGTTCTTCTGGTGCTTTGCGCCAATTCCTGCAGCGCTTGCCTTCCTCTGGTGAGCCTCTGGCCACCCCATTGTCAATGCTTTGCGCTTGGCGCAACTTGGACAAGGTCCCAATAGATTACCCCAATCTGTTGAGTAAGTTTGGTGTATGTCATCACAAAGAGACAATGTAAAGCTTTGTCCAAGCCATGCACTCCAATGAGGATGCCATGACTCCTATCCTGTCAGGGACCCACTTGATAGGGAACAAGTTCCCTACCTGGTGGACCAAAGCCCCTAAGTTGAGCCTTGCAATTAATGATCCAATAGGTACTGTGATCATGGCAAGATGGCCCAAATAAGCAAATCTACTCATCATTGAGCTGAATTGAACCAATAGATAATATCCTACTAAGTATGTCAACAGGTAGAAAGATGTGTTGGGCTTAACCAGAGAGGGTTCTACTGGAGGAGGAGGAGGAGTAGGAGTGATGTTGCAACCATAATGAAACTTTCTTCCCCAGTGGCTGGAGGGATACTTGAACCACCTGTTGGCCAGAGACTCCTTCTGGTGGGCATCATTGGGAGAGGAATTATACCAGTCAGTGATGGGAGTAGGGGTTTCAAGACCTAATGCCACTGTAAGCAGGAGGACTAGAAATCAGAACAGGAATAAGATTCCTTTCATGATCTCAAATGAGAGATCAAAAGATAAGTGTGGGCAGGAGTAGAGTAATATAAGTCTTATTTGTTAGAACAAGTAGAATTGGTAAGTGTTGTACACTTAAATAGCCTCAAAATGGAGGCTGAAATATTTAAGTGGATATTAGGGGAAATGAGAGAGATTTACAAATGATTTTTATGAATATAATGTTTGGAATCAATACCTGTATCATATGTCTCTTGGATTGAGACTGGAGAGGTTTTATAAACTCATAGTATAAAGAGAAGAAACAAAAACAAGCCACAAGATCAGGAACAATTAAGCGGTCTCTGGGATGAGTATCATCAGAAATAAGATGCAGAGCCTTATTTTTATATAGTGAAAGTAGATTCAAGAGCGGCAGAGTAACCCAAGGCAGCCATATAGGCTTCAAGCGTAAAGTGACATGTGTTAATTTGTTATTTAAGATTTCCGGAGCAAAACCAAAGTTGGAAAAGAAGTTTGAATGAAAGGAATCAATATAAACAGGTAATATAAGATTATCCAGAGAATATACACTAACGTTTGACTTGTCTGTAGGGTTCCAGGTTTGATTCCTGTCCAGGTTAATGTTCAATTTAACAGTGGTGTCTAGAATCTGATTGCTGGTTCCTTTAACTTTGGTATCTTGTAAGGAATTACCCAAATAATTGATATAGACAGGGGAGAAATCCCTGACACTATCCTCCCCAGTAAGGTCCTTCCCTTCCAGAGTATCTTTATATAGTGAGAGGACTTTCTGTGCGTTTTCTAGGTTCTACTCTGGTTCCCAAGAGTTGGATTCTACTTCATAGCCCTTCTATTTTACCAAGTATTGACGTTTGCCTTGCAAGGTTTGGTGATTGAGAATGTCTTCTACTTCCCATTCCAGAGTATGGTCCAGGATGACAGGAGGAGGATCCTTGTGGCTCATGTCAGATTATAAACCCTTGAATTTAGACAGAAGGTTGATGTGGAAGACATCATGGGCGGAGGAGCCTTCAGGGAGTTTGAGTCAGAAGTTAACATCAGAGCGTTGCTCAATGACTAACAGGGGCCCAATCTTCTTTGGGCCTAACTTTTGCCCTGTAATATCCAGTTTAAGGTTCTTGGCATTGAGGAACACATAGTCTCCCACTTGGATGTCTTCAGGTGTTCTTTGATGTCTATCTGCTTGGATCTTATACTGAAGGATGGTCTTTTTTAGTTGTGTCTTGAGGTACTGATGATTCTTGGGTAATGAGGCCACTCATTGGTGCACAGAAGAAATGGTGTCTTTGGTTGAAGGATCAGGAAGGTCTTCAGGGTTATAACCATAGTTGGCAAAGAAGGGGGATACTCCAATAGAATCATGGTGATTGGTGTTGTAGTATAGTTGATAAAGTGGGAGTAGAGTTACCCAATCATCCTGTTGTAAGTTTACATAGTTCCCAAGAAAGCCTTCCAGCACCTGGTTAACCCTTTCTGTTTGTCTGTCAGTCTGAGGATGAAAGGAGGTGGACATAAGAGTTTTAACATGTAACGCCTTCATTAAGAGCTTCCAGAACTTGGATGTGAATTGTGTACCTCAATCCAAGATGATGTTGTTGGGGATTCTGTGGTTGGCAATTACATGAGTAAAGGGCATGTTGGCAGTATTCTCTACCGTTAAACGCTTGAAGGGGGTAAGGATTGCATATTTTGTTAACCAATCCACTATCGCAAAGATGCCAGTCATGCTGTTGCTTTCTGGAAGATCCACAATAAAATCCATGGAGATGGAGTGCCAAGAGCGCGGAGGAATAGGTAATGGTTTGAGTAATCCTTTGGGGCTTCATGGTGGAGGATTTGTTGCAGCCACACAGCACACATGTGGAGATGTATTCAGCAACTGTTTTCTTCAGATTGGACCACCCATATCTTTGTTAGATTCTCTTGACTGTCTTGAAAATTCCTCAATGTCCTGTGAGAGGGGAGTTGTGGAAACTTTCCAAGATTGTTTGTTGGAGTTTGTTGGTTGGTACATAAAGGCTTCCATTCTTCAATCAAGATCTGTTGTTTAGAATAAGCCCCGTGGGAGTGTTCTACTTATCAAGGATTTGGGATGCTATGATGTCCTGGTCCAAGGTGGATAGATAAGATAGGGTCATAGTGTGGGCAAGGAACAGGTCTTCAGAGAGTATGGAGTGTTCATTGTGTTTCCTGTAGGACTGGCTTGAGTCATCCAAGTCCTCTTGTCTACTGATGGCGTCTGGTACTATGTTTTGGTGTCCTGGGATGTAACTGATCTTGAAGTCAAAGGCAAGTAGATCAATAGCCCATCAGGCCAGACGTGGGCTAACCTTCCTCTTCTCAGTGAAGTAAAGAGTGTTCTTATGATTGGTTCTGATTTGCACAGGGAATTTACTTCCTTCCAAATAGTGATGCCAGTGGTCTAAGGATTTGATAATGGCAAATAGTTCCTTCTTGTACACGTGGTAATTTCTCTCTATGTCAAGCAGCTTGTAGGAGTAGAACGCCACAGGGTGGAGTTCACTATTCTCCCCAAGCTGCAGTAACACCCCTCCTAGGGCAAAGTTGGAGGCATCTGTGTCAAAAAAAATTGGCGTTCAGGGTCTGGGTGGGGAAGAACAGGGGCCAAGGTGAACAGCTTCTTGAGGGTCTCAAACACCTGGTTAGCTTACAGCAACCAGACAAAGGGAACCTTTTTGGAGGTAAGGTGATTGTGTAGGAGAGCGGTAGAGGAGAAATCCTTGATAAACTTGCAGCAAAAATTTTCCAGGCCTAAGAACCCGCAAAGCTTGGTGAGTTTCATAGGTCTAGGCCAGTCCAAGACTGCCTGTACCTTGGAGGGAGCAACTGCAAACCCACATGGGTTAATTTTGTATCCAAGGAACTCAATTTTGGTGACAAAAAATTTGTATTTTTTAAGTTTATAAAACAATTGGTTGTTAATGAGCAATCAAAGGACCTCCTGTAGATGCATGGTATGGGTCTCCTTGTTCTGTGAGTATACCAAGATGTTGTCAAGGTAGACAACCACACAGACATCAAGTAGAGGGAAGAGTACCTCACTCATTAGGCCTTGAAAGGCTGCCAGGGCGTTACTTAAACCAAAGGGCATTACAAGGTATTCATAAATCCCAAAGGGAGTGCAAACCGCCGTCCTCCACTCATGATCTTCAACAATACATATATGTTTATATGCACTGCAGAGGTCTAGCTTAGAAAACACCTTGGTGTGAGTAAGTCAATTGGTCAGGAACTCAGCAGATGGTAAGGGGTTTTGATTCTTAATGATTATGGCATTCAGTTTGGCAAAGTCCACAACTGGCCTAAGGGTGCCTTCAGCTTTCCCTACAAAGAACATGGGTGATGAACATGGGGAGTTGGATTGACGCATAAACCCCTTTGCTAAGTTTTTTTCAAGGTACGCCTTCATTGCAATTCCCTGTGCTTGGTTCATGGGATAGAGTTTTCACCAGGTGGGGAAGGAGCCTGGTATCAAGTCAATTATAAGATTGGATGGTCTTCTCTCAGGGAGGATGGAACAGAGTTCTTTGCTGAAATCCTCCTTTAAGTTGTAGATCTCCTCTGGTATAGAGTCATGTTCTTGATCACCCAAAAGAAGTAGAGAGTTCAGGTAGGCCGTAGACTTCTCTGGTACCTGGTGGTAAGGTCTATGGAGAGGCACTGTGGTAG
Source organism: Entomophthora muscae (assembly GCA_014839935.2). NCBI lineage: Eukaryota > Fungi > Entomophthoromycota > Entomophthoromycetes > Entomophthorales > Entomophthoraceae > Entomophthora > Entomophthora muscae. Next base: position 10,700 of record QTSX02000037.1, on the reverse strand, counting down.
GTTTCCCATGAGAATGAAGCATGACTGAATTGGTGTCCCAGTTGAGCTGCAACTTGGATTCTTGACATCAGGGGAATCCCAAGACTAACAGGAAGGCCAAGTTAGAGAGAGTAGAGGTGGGTAGATGGTATAAGTTGTTCCCTACTTGGGCGTGGAGGGGTTTGATTAGGCGTCCTACTTGGGCAGGGGTACCTTCAGCAAGTTTAACAGAGGCTAGTCCTGAGGTCTTAAAGCCTAATAAAGTCAAAAGATCTTGATCAATGAAGTTCCCCATTGCTCCTGTGTCAATCAGTGCGTAGCTGGCTGTAGTGCCAAATTTGTGGTCTAGAAAAACGGGCAAAAGAGTGTAAGACTGAGTGGAAGATTTATTGGCATCTGTGGTTGAAAGGAGATGGCCTGAAGCAGATTGTACCTTGGAGAGTGCCTGGCGCTCCTTGGCAGAATGACCTGATTGCCCACAGTAGAGGCACAGTCCTTTGCGGACTCAACGTTGTTTCTCTTTGGGGGCCAACTGGTAACCTCCCCCGGGTTTAGGCACTAATCCCTTTGGAACCTTGGTAGGGGATGGTAAGTTACGGGCAGGCAGAGTCTTAGTGTTGTTCCAAGAAGGAAGCTGTTTTAACTTGGAGGACCATTTCAAAACCTCTTTGGTAAGCTCAGAGAACTTGTCAGGTAATACATGGTGGGCTAGGAAGTTCTTGAGTTCTGGAGACAGTTTTTTCTGGAAGAGGTAGCAAGCTTTGGAATCAGTCATCCCAATTGCTTCCTTGAGGCAAGATAATTCTTCAATATAGTTCTTGGTGGCCATTATGCCTTGATATAAGGTCATTATGTGGTCTCTGAGTTCTTCTGTGGTTTGTGCCGGCACTAAGGTAGACAACAAGGAGTTGCAAAAGGCAGGGTAGTTGTTTAGTAATTTCTCCCCTTGAAGGGTGGCTTTGGTGTACCAGACACAAGTCTTGCCTGTGAGCTTTTTGGCCATGTGATGTACCTTCTATGTGTTAGTCTGGGATTTTTCAGGAGATGTTTCAAACAATGATTGTGAGAAGGCCAGGAGCATAAGAATCTTGTTCCCTTTGTTGTTGTTGGGAGATACTGCTGAAATCTGGTTTAGTACCACGGTTTGGTTCTGAACCTGTTGAGGAGCTGTTGTGCTGGCGGCAACGGCGGTTTTGGTCTGCAGAAAAAGGCAAACCAGACAATAGGTGGTAAGGCTAATGATGGCGTAACCAATGTGACTGCCAAACTATTGATAAGTGTGGTATAAAGAAGGTAGCTTGCAGGGGTTGGTTCTGAACTTCTAAGTAAGAAGCTCAAGATGGGTTCCAACAAACTGTCAGGGACCCACTTGGCAGGGAACAAGTTCCCTAATTGGTGAGCCAAGGCCCCTAAATTAAGCCCTGCAATGGCTGAACCAATGGGCACAGTGACCATGGCAAGGTGGCCTAAGTGACCCAAATATGCAAAACTTTCCATCAGGGAGCTGAAACAACCCAGAAGATAGTATTCTACCATGTACATCAACAGATAGAATGAAGCGTGAGGCTGTACCAATGAGGGTTCAGCAGGTGGAGGAGTAGATTGCTGGCCATAGTGGAACTTTCTTCCCCAATGACCAGAAGGATACTTAAACATCCATTGGCCAATGACTCCTTTTGATGGGCATCATTGGGTGAGGAGTTTTTTCAGTTGATAGTGGGAGTGGGATTATCAAGACCTTTTATAGTTGTAAAAGGGAGGCTAGAAACCACCGCAGGAAATAAATTCCCTTCATGGCTTCAAATAAGTTTACTAAGAAAGGATGTGGCAAGATAAAATAAGATATATTCTTTATTGTTGGAACAATTTAAATGAATAAAAGTTGGGCTTTTAAATAGGCTTAAAACCAAGACTGAAGAATATGAGGGGAGTTTTTTGGGAGATGAGGGGATTTACATGAAGGCTATCATTTAAGGCATACCTGTTTTAGTTGGATATACCTTATAACTTAAATCTTATAGTCAATATTTGTTTGAATAAGATTAGCCACATAGAAGCCACTAAATTATTGATAATTAAGCAGTTTAAGATCAGAAGATCTATTAACTTCATATGCAGAGCCTTGTCCTTAATCATAGAGAGCAGGTTATTGATCAAGCAGTTGGAAGGAAGCAGTCAATCAGAGAGAGAGCAGTAAGTGACGTTATCAGTTCTATTATTAATCTTTTTGCTTTTGAAGTGATTTTTGAATTTGAAATTGAATTGGATAGGAAGATAATAAAAATGTAAATCAAAAGAGTTGGCTGTCTTCAAGCTAACATTCTCTTCATGTATAGAGTCCTGGGTTCAAGTTTTGTTCCCAACCAGTTTGGGAGGACACATAGAATAAAAGATATTGTTGTTTTGTGACTTTGTGCTGATAGCTACCAGTCCTCCATTCATATTTGACAGGGAGTCAGGAAAAGAATTCCTGACACAGAGACACTCTCTGCTGATCAATCTCCCCTGTCTCCCCCTGATCCTCTGTCTGATAAGAAGATCCCTCTTCCTCTGGCCCAACTATCCTTCATCTGTTTCACAACCTCTCAAGTGATTCAGAACCTGAAGATTCTGATAGTGAGGATTCTGATAGTTATGGCTATTCCGTCTTGGCTGTTCTGGAAACTATCCCTGTCTCATATAAGCTTTTCTCTGGGAAGACCACCACCACTTCCTGAGTACCTGAAAGTGAAGCTAAGTCCATGATGGCTTGCCCTTACACAGCTCAAGCCCATTGACCTCCCATCTTGGTCAATTCTTCTGAAGAAGCAGCCAAGCTAGCCAAAGCCCTCTTCCAAAACGTAACTGTATCTCTCCCGCTACAGACTGTATATAAGAATATTACTGCGTTATAGTGCATGCTAGATAAATGGGAAAATGAGCTAAAGGCTGCACAATATGTGTTGGCAGTCTTGCCCTCCTTTTGGAAAAATACAACCTGTGTGGGAGTATCAATCCAAAAGGTTAAGATCAAAGCCATCTTGGACACGGGTTCTCCAGTCAACGCAGTATCTTCAAAACTAATGAAGAAACTTAAGTTGTCCCCTGACCTCAACTACACGCAGTTGTATGGCACAGCTGGCATGGCACAAACACAAGCCATTGGTGCCTGCTCTGCTCTACCCATAAGGTTTGGGAAACACCTCATTGCTTTCCCTGCTGTAGTCCTCAAGAACAAAAGCTATGACATCTTAGTTGGTACTCAATTCCTCCAAGAGTATAAAAGGATTGATAACTTACAAGATGGATACCTTTTGCTCTTAGGATATGAGGTTCCTTTGATTTTTGAGGAACCTCCGCGTCTTCCAGGAAAACGTCTTAAAACTTGCGTGCTTGAGTACCCTACAGGTATCTTCTCTCTCAAGTATAGGACTCACTTCTCCAACATGCACATCCCTCCTCCTTCCTGCCCAGCAGAAGAAGGGGTACCTCTGCTAGCACCAGCAGCTATCACCATCCTCCCAGGCTCTCAAGTGGTGATTGATTCCCAGATTTCTTATGAGCTACCTGAAAAGTTGTTCTTAGAACTTTACTCACCTGAATCCCTAAGTTGTACAGAGCCCCGCCTGTCCCTGGGACTCTAGATCAAACCCATAAAGAGCCCATACAGTTACTGCTTGCCAACCTGACGGCCCTGCCCATGCAGGTGACCTGAGGCCAGGTTGTAGGGCATGGTTGTATACTGGGAGCAGAACAAGTGGCCTCCCTCTACCCCTTTGGAACTTTCAGTGATTATAATCTACCTGAAGACAATCCTCAAGTTCTTTCCTTGTTCACTGCTACCAACTTCCCCCAATTGTCTCACATCCAACAAAAAGACGTGTTGGACCTGCTCAATTAGTTTAGTAATATCTTTGCCTCTGGACTTACAGATTATAGCCTGGCTAAGGGAGTCATTCATCAGATTGATACTGGGGATGCACCCCCTTTTGTGCCAAACCATACTGCTGTAGTAGGATGGAGAATGCTCAAGTGTCTAAAGAACTCAAGCAACTTCTGGACGCTGGGTTACTAGCTCCTTCCCAAAGTCCTTGGGCTTCCCTGTTACTGATTCTCAAGAAGAAAGATGGCAGACATTGCATTGTAATGGACTATTGTTGCCTGAACTCTCTCACTAAGAAAGACTCATACCCCTTGCCTAGGATTGACAATGCTCTCAGACAACTGGGTGATTCCAAGTTTTTCTCAGCCATGGATCTAGCTTCTGGATACAGGCAAGTTGACTTATCTCCTGAAGATTGAGAAAAAGCTGCGCTTATCACTTCAGAAGGCCTTTTTGAACCCACTTGTATGCCCAAGGGGCTCTGTAATGCCTCTGCTACATTCCAAAGGGCTATGGACTCCATCCTACAAGACCTAAAGCTCTCATGCGTCCTCGTGTACCTTGATGACATCACTGTATTTGATGCTATCTTTACCAACCACTTGGAGCACCTCAAGGCTGTCTTCATCAAGATTTGCAAAGCTGGCTTGAAGCTCAAACCCTCCAAGTGCTCCTTCTTTAAGGAACGTCTTGAATTCTTAGGTCATGAGGTCACTCTAACTAGAATCCACCCCATGAATAACAAGGTGGAAGCCATTGACAAGATGCTACCTCCTACAAATCTTTGAGAGTTTCAAGTATTCCTTGGCATGATGGGCTACTACCAGTAGTTCATACCTGATTTTGCTGAGCTGAGTGAACCCCTTGTCCAGTTGCTTTACAACATCTCCTTTAAATGGACTGATAGTCAACAGTAATTGTTCAAAGCGCTGAAGACCAAGCTCAAAGAGGCTCCTATCCTAGTCTACCCTGATTATGATAAAGAGTTTATCTTGTATACTGAAGCAAGCGGAGTATCTGTGGGTGCCATCTTAGTTAGCTTGACTACAAGAGCGTGGATTGACCCTTAGTCTATTCTTCACGGGTCCTCAATAAACACGAGAAGAATTATAGTGTCACCAAGAAGGAATGCCTAGCAGTGTTGCATGCAGTAAAGCAATTCAGGAACTACATTTACGGGACTCACTTTACTGTGGTCACCAATCACTCCTCCCTTAAATAGCTGCAGCAACTAAAGGAATCTGAAGATCAATTAGCATGTTGGGCCCTGTGCTTGCAAGGATACAATTTCACTATGTGTGCAGATCCAGATCTAACCAGCCAAACTTACCATTATCTTGCCCTTGAGTCTTGTACCCTTTATCTTCCTGTGACAGAGCTTCAAGGAGCTTTGCCTCCAGGGAGGCAATTTTGTGAGACAACACTTTATTGTCATCTCTCCAACAAGCCATAATTTTGACACTCTTTTCCTCTCTATTACTAACGCCTTAACTTCACAATTGGCTCTGTACTTTACTTTGTTGCAAAAATTTCATCAAACCCTAACAGCAAATTCCAGGAGTCCCATGCATAAACTTGATTTCCTTGTGCCAGGGTTCCTTCTCTGGCAAAATAGTTGGAGTAAAGTTCTTCAAAAGCTGATTTTACTTCTACCAAAGATTCCTCAGGTGCAATTTTAGATACCTCCAGACTCACCCAAGCCTCCTCAAGCAAGCTGATAGGAACTTCCTTTCTTGAAGTAGCAGCCTCAACACAAAGCACTCTGAATTTTACTCTTTCAAATAGTAATAAAGAAGACATGATAATTAAAAATAAGTTGAGGGGAAAGCGTCAAAATCAACAATATATCTTTATTTAAAATTAGCTGTTTTTGCTTATATACCATTTGGGGCATATTTAGCTGAAAACCCCTCCAGTTCCTGAATCAACCTATGATTCATATCACATAGTTTATGACATTTGAGCCATCCAAACCTAGATCTTTACCTAAAAGATCACCAATATTTCTTAACCTATGAGAACCAACCTACAATGGGAAGAAGTCACCTGACTCCATTTATCCCAATGTACCAATTCAGCATGGAGCTTCCCTAGCTCCTGGCGCCAAAACCCTGTGAATTACACATATAAAACTCAGCTATTGATGTTCCAACTTGGAACCAGCTGATCAAACCTGAATTCTTATGCACTTTTGCCTTTATTTAGTTATCTTTGCATTTAATGGTTTTTTGCCTTAAAACCCATTAAAATGCTTTGAAACTCAAATTAGGCGCCACGGCGGTGCCCTGCAATTTTCCAGGTGGCGCTTCTCAAATCAATTAGGCAGCGCATTGGCACTTCTAACCTAATGAATTTGCCAAAGCGGCGCTTTTAATCCAAAATTTTGGGGTTTACTTTTGATTAAACTTAACCATACCTCTTGGAACAGTCAAGGCAATTAACCAATATAATTAAATCCCCATTAATTATATTCCCATATATCTATTAATTAATCTTCCCAATTATTTAAATTGTTTTTGAGACACCTAGCCTCCAAGATTGATTTGGCTAATCTTGCCTTCTGTTCTTTTATTGAATATAGATACTAAGTTCCCAGGAATCTTTGTCTGAAGAATTCCAGCCAAACCTATCTACATAAAACAAACAGCAAAAACAGAGCAACTTTATATCTTGGAGTATTTATTCTTCTAAATTCTTAACAGTGACTGTTGTACGGTCACACTGTGGTACAGTGTCCTGGGGCCCAACATCAGAACACCAATAGTTTGTCAAGGATGCCTATACTAGCTATCCACCCTGCTGACACTGATTGCCTATACAAGTTAATATGGTATCCTTACTCCTGGACCACTGAGCCAGAAGACATCCAATTGGCTCTTCAGACCCTATCCAAAGACACTGTGATTCAAGATAGACACCTCTTCAAGAAAGTCAACAATGCCTATCTGCCCTAAAAATGCCCTAGCATGAGAATAGCCATTATCCTCTAATCTCAAATTGATACTGGACATTGAGGAATAGCAAAAACTCATGACTGGCTATGCAAGAACTTCTATTAGGAAAACATGTGCCTTCTAATTCCTGATGTCCTTGCCTCTTGTCATTTGTGCCAGCTCCAACGCCCTCAACCTTCCCAACATCAATTCAAACTCATCCCCCCTAAACATGTCTTTCACACTGTTGGACCCTCCCTTGTTCTAGTTCTGGGTTTCAATTTATCTTAGTAGCCATAGACCATTTTAGCAAATGGGTTGAAGCCAGAGCTACCAGAGATATAACTGCCAAGACTACTGCAAATTTCTTGTTGCAAGATATCTTCTATTGCCACAGGTGCCCACCAGTCCTTCTTTCTGACAATTCACTAACTTTAATGCTTGCCTCATCATGTCTATTGTAGAAGCTATGGGTACCCACCAATCTTTCTCTGCGCCATATAACCCATCAACTAATGGAACTGTTGAACAAGCCGATTCCTCCCTGGTGTCCATAATTAGGAAACTCACACTCTCTGATGCCGCCAGTTGGGATATGTTCATCTCTGCTGCTCTCATTGCTTATTGACTCAGTAGGCACCAAGTGACTGGCCAATCTCCCTTTTCCATGCTGTATGGGCGTTTAGCCACAACCCCCCTCAAACTTAGAACCCCCTTTGATTGAATTGTATGCTGCTGCCAACCCCAAAACCCATGTCAAGGGATTGACTAATTGGATCATTGACATCTAAGCAATGACGTACTCAACAGCCTATAAGGTCAAGTCTTTACAACTGTCTCCTTCCAATGCATCTTGGGCCCCTCTTTTAGAATTTCAAGTGGGTGACCTAGTCCTCTATTACCAGAACTGTACTGGAGGTAGAGCCCACAAATTAGACTACCTTTGGGTTGGACCTTGTGAAGTCACCTTTAAGAAGAGTGTCAAGTATACTGTGAAGATGCTATTGTCTGACTGTCCTTTTTCTTGAGTTCATTCCAAATTCCTCTGCAAATATCAACTCCCTGTTTCCACTCTTGAGGGGGGGGATGTCGGAAATTGCGCCACTAATGCTATTTTGATATGACCTTTGAGTAGTGATTTGTGCAAAGATTTGATTAATTTATCTTTTAGACTTTGGGAATTCCTTGCCTTCCTTAAATGGGTTGACATTGATGTCAACCCATTCCAGAATATCTTACCTGTCTTTGACTGATCCTGGTATGAGTTCAACCCAATGTGACCCCCTCTACCACTCTGTCTATCTAATGAGTGATTATTGACCCTTGTCTACTATTTAAGTAGAATCTCTTCTCCTAATAAAGATAATTTTATCCACATTTGTGTTGGCTTTGTGTTCTTCAAGCTTTTTCCTTTCCTTTTTGCCAAAAGAAAATTATCTTCTTGTATTCCAGGAAATTAAGATATGTGCCCTTAATTTTGCCCTGAAGGCTAACCCAAGGCTAGCTTTGAACCTCAAACCTTTTATTATAAAGGTTTCCTGCTGTGTCCTCCTGGATGTAGTCCCCAGGGGCCAATAAAAATTGGGTTTTCTGCTAAATATACCCTGTATGGTATATAAATGAAAACAAATATATTAAATAAAAATAATCAAGTTGAAATCTGACGCTTTCCTCTCATTTTTCTTTTTAAGTTTATGGCTTCTCAGATATCTTTTAAAAATAGAAGTTTGGAGTGTTAAGAGTGAAAACTGTTGCCACTTGCAAAGAGAAGCCAAGAAATCTTGTGTTGACATCTGGGAGGACCTTGAAGTGGTAAATATGTTTCCAAAATAATCACTAGTAGAAGTCAAGGCCATATTTGAGAAACTATACTCTGAAAATTTTGTGGGAGAAGGAAGGCCTGCACAAGGCAATAGAATCTATACCTAGGATTCATGGAACTTGTTATTAGGATTCAATGAAGGTTTCCAGCAAATGAAGAATGCTGCTAACAGGGAGATTGAGGGACTTAAACTTTGGGAGGAGAAAATTGTGGAGATCATGACCAAGTGGCAAAAAGATAATAAGGACTTAAATTAAAGGATTGCCTCCTTGGAGACAAAAATTACCAAAGCTTTGTTGCAGGAGAGCTCAATTAACAAGAGTCTCAATAAAAATGACTATGGTAAATATGACTGGATGGGCCTGGATCTAGCACAGGCACTTGTGCCAACACTTATGGTCTTTTTGACAACTTTTAGGGGCCAGAATTCCCAACTTATTAGAGTTATGACCAATTATAATTATTTCTGGAGGTAAACACTGCTTCTGTGGATGCATCCAGGTGTGGGTGTCCCCAGGGCATCAGTTCTGGTTTTTGGAGAATTAAGGCATGAATTACTGAAACCTTATTCTCTAACTCAATTAGGCAATTGTGCAATTGCATGTTCATATTTCTTTGACTTGATATTATTTAGTTCTTTCCAGGCCCTTTTTGGGGCCTGGCAACAGACCATATTGAAATGGCATTAACAGCGCAGTTTACAACACTGCTAATTGTGATCTATATCTACCAGCAGCCTTGTTTTCCTACTGCCTCAGCAAATATTGGGCTACTGCTGTTTCTTCTTTTGCCATGCTGGATTGAGAATAAGCCACTACTCTGCCCTATTGATAGTGTGCTTGTTACAAAAGTAACAAGTTTGAAGCCCCGGGCGGGAATTGAACTCACTCCTAGCTGCCAGACAAGGCGAGCAGGCAGGAGAGATTTGCCTGCACCTGGATTTGCTTCAAAAAGCAAAAATCCAGGTGCAGGAACCATTCCTGCCCTGTTGGCAGCTGCAGGGTCTGTTCTGGGCCCCAAAAGCTACGCTCAAGCCTTAGTGGGTTTGGCTGGGCCTGGGCAGGCTATTTTTAGCTGCCCAGTAAACCCAGATCAAGCCCATCCTCCATTAAGTAATTTGGGGTCCCCAATTGGGGACCCCTTTTTTAATCAAGTTCTTTGGGCTCAAGAGAGCCTGTCAAGCCAGCCCAAAAATGGTGATCAAATTAGGAGAACCCCCATAAGTCCTGAATCCAAACCTGCCAAAACCAATGACCAGCCAATCCAAGATGGGCCACCAAAAAGCCAAACAACTTTTCCTGAAACCCCCAAAAATGACTATGAAGCAGCTAACCAAACAGCAAAACCTGAGATGCCAAGCCTTGCCACACAGATAGCACCAGAAGAATGCCCAGAGGCACCTCCATGTGAGTAAGTATATAAATCAGAAGCACCTGAAAAATTTCTGTATTGTCATTCTTACTAATAAAGTTGTTATGAACCTTTGGTTCACCAATCTGTTACCATACTTATTTTTGATACTCTTCCATCTGCAAACGCCAAAGCGCCAGTACCCATCCACAGGGATAGATAGCCAGGCTCCAGTTGACAAAACCAAAGCCTTTGACTACTACTGCCCACTCAACGCTCCATTTGGCCCTGTGCATTTCACTGAGTATCCCCCAAACCCTGACCACAAACCTTAGACCTTGGAAGACTTGCAGTGGTACACCTGCCCAAACGCCCCCAAGGAACCCTATCAAATTGTCTGTGATGGCAAAGCAATCACCATTTACCCTTTGATCTTCAACAGGAAATACAACAATCCTGCTGCCTACCTGGTCCCCATGGAACCACCTCCAACACCCAAACTGACCATCTATACCCCCACCCACTTCTGATGCCACTGGCCAGTGTAGCAATTCCTGGGAGTGCTTTATCTGGCAATCACAGGATTGATTGATTGATTGATTCTTCCTTGCCAGCAGCTGGGCCCTGGGCTGTGGGTGGGAAGGCCCTTTCTGTTGCAACCGAGTTTTGAACCTCTCCTGCCAATGTATCTTACAATACACAAGGGGTGCACAATGAGCCGCCCCTTGACGTATCTAACTTTATGGATTAATAT